>CAWUFW010000702.1:1200000-1757500 GCA_963921515.1 Calotriton arnoldi
CAATCACTCTTAGGCCCAGTATATTGAGCACTTTGGCCTTAATGCACTCCTGTACGTTGTATGGAATCATGCCCATTGTGACTTTTAAATGCAGACTATAAGTTGTGTGGGTTTCTAATGGATGCATTTACTTGCAGATTCCTCAGCTCTTGAATCTCCTCTAGGTGCCAGATAGCTCTCATCCACAGATAGGTGGTACCTCAGCTCCAAGTCAGCTCGGGTTCAATCGGGATAGGACCTCCTGGAGCTGTATAATTTTCCACCCAAGCACACTGATGTGATTTCCTTTTTTCTGTGTCCTTCGCAGATCCATAGTTTCTCTCCTCTGGACATTATATACCAAAATTGTCTTTATGCAGTATTTTTAACAGAATGTCGCTACAAAAATTTCAGGGTTTAAACCATGTTGATCCTACCGCAAGCAGATCTCTCTCTTGGACCCTTGTTGTGTGTGCTTGAGGTCCAATCAGGACTCTAGGTTGTGCAATAAGTGCGACCTTATGCACAGTAAGTTCTTCAAGGAGCTGGAGGTGAAACTCTTCATGGCAAGGGGCCCACATGAGTGCTGAGCCCATCTCAAGTCTAGATCTAAGCCCCTCGCCAGTTCCAACTCTTTCTTGCCTTAGACAAGCAATCCACAGAGTGTGTTGCTTTTAAGGGCAAGGAAAAGTTCTCTTGAAAGAAACAGTAGAAGCACCACAAGAGAGACTCTGGCTTTGAAACACTACTCCCGCTTGAGGGGTAAGTCTTTCAGTTAGTGGTTCCACTTCTTGATTACCGCCTCAAAATTGTATTCGGAGCCAGTTTTGCTGTGGAAACAACCCGATTCAAAGCTGAAGCCCCCAACTTCATTTCCAGAGTTTTCAGTTCTAGCACTGTTCTGACACAAACTGTGGCTTTCACCCAGGCCTGCAGATCTCAGGTAGCTGTATGGGCCCCTGACTGGGCTTATGCTGGTAGCTGTATCCCCTGCACTGGTCAAACCTGCTCAGCCCGCTCCTGATGACATTTCGGCACCGAACAAACCTCTTCCTCTACAGAAGGTCTTGTCAGTCGATCCACCACCAGCGCCAGAGCAGCCTCCGGTACTGTCTTCAGATCAGTTACAAGAATTGTCAGATTTTCTAAGGCGAAAGACCATCCTACTGAGGTCCAGACTTGGGCACAGCAGCGGTTGGAGGAGTCCCTTTATACTCCCTTGCCTTCTGATGATTATTCTGGAAGGTAAGAGATGTTATGACACTGATTCAGGCTACATTTAAATACCCAACATCATTTATTATGCCCCCTCACCGTGGTACATTTTTCCTTCTTTTCAAGTGAGAGTTAGGATGCGATATTTACTACCTCCACCACTGAGCCATCTTTATTTGCACCATGTTCTATGTCAGGGAAAGGCTCACTCTCCACCCCAACCAAGCCAGTGACCATAAGAGTTTTAGGTTTGTGCCTCCAGAGTTAGTGACATCCTATTGAGGCTCCCTGGTCTGAGCTTAAGTCAACTAAGTAATTGATGACACTGATTTCCGGTAATGCGGCTATGCTTTCCTCTGTTTAGTTTCGATTTGTTGTGCTATAAAGTCATGTAGCTGATGTTTTTCAGTGTTTATAGAGAATGTTTTTATTTCCTACATTCATTCTTATTGTCAATTCTACATTCCTTTGATCCTGCTCCCAATCCCCTTCTTTGTACATTTTCCTTGAATTTGCTATTTCAAATAATGTTTCATTATTTCTCTCACTTCCCAGTGCTCAAGCTCATCTTACCAGCAGTCCAGTCCCACCCCATGTGGAGGATGTGTGTGGATGGTGACATATTTGCACCTCATTAAGATTTGATTGTAGTAGATTAACGGTGGGCACTTAGCACACTATCCTGCTGCTCTGTTCTTCAGACAAATGGCAAATATTGGCTTAATGAAGATATTTTACTTAGGACATGGTATATGTGGCCCAATAACACGTTATTCTGATACAGGCTCTAGCCGCAGATTTCAGACCTTTTGAATATTCCCCACACTTCAGACTGCATCAGGAAACTTTTCCGCAGTAACTTTGCATGCCGGAAGGTGGAGCCGTATGGCTCCGAACTGAATCCGTTCAGCTCCAGAAGTGACGTGCAGGGCCTATGTAGGCACCACTCCTGCATGCTGATGTAAGTTCCTTTTTTCCGCGCCATCAGACATGGATCTGGAGCTTTTCTCGTCTCTCATAAACTGTTACCTCATTTTTTGTTCCACAAAAAATCTAATTGTTTGTCCTCAGTGTGCAAGAGATGTCACTCCTCCAAGACAACAGGTGTTAAGGCTTATAGCGACAGTCACAAGCAGATGACTGTGACAGATCCCCACCAAATATGCCTGTGGTTTCTAGGGTCAGACCACGACGCCAACACCTGCAGAGACTGTGTGTCGATGAATCCCAAGGCCATCAAGGAGCGCGAGGCAAAACTTTACATCGCCAAGTACAAAAAGAATGTCGCATTGGAGCCTTTCTAAGTCAAAGGCCCGGTCCTGATCCCATTTCTGTTCCCAGAGTCACTGGAGCCTCTCACAAGACTGTTCTTCATCACTCTCAAAGTCTTCGGCACAAGAAAGCCAAGTGAAGTTCTGCTCCTTCCCACCATTCTCACTCCCTTGATGAAGTGTAGGGGTGGCAAGTTTGCACTCCCAAAGTCGGCAGACTTTGGAGCCAGTTCTGCAGTTGTTTCCGGCACAACCCAAATTCCCAGAGCCTTCAGCCATGCCGCATCCATTCGAAGAGTTCAATGCAACCATGATCCAGCTCTTTGGATCTTTGCCAACTTCGTATGGCGCGCCTTTGGGCCCCACACAGCGAGAGGTCCCCTTTCGGGGTTACTGCTGGCGGGTTCGCCCTCGGCACCGCTGGACCCTCTGGGCCCGTTCTGGCACCATACCAGAGCACCTATGCCCACCTCGGTCCCGGATACTTAGACGCTGAGGCTGACTTTGCCAACCACAGAGTAAGTCCTGATTATCCGCACCCAACGTCGAGTAAATGCTGTGACGAATCAGACCAACATCGTGTCTGATTCTGGCTGAGACGCAGTTGCCTGCACTTGATCCTCCGCAAGGAAGGCAATATTCCTTACATTTGCTCTTTTGGCACAAATTCTGATAACAAGTACAACTCGGGACGAGTTTGCTCAACCCTATGCTGAGGATTATATGTATGTGGCCCTGCCACAGGAGAGCCTGCTTCATATGCTGTGGTCATGCGTAGGGCAGCCGAGGTCCACGATCTCAAGCTCTCCCCAAGGAAGTTGCAAACAAACATTCTAATGAACCACTTCTGAGCCTTTAAATGAGGGCTACGCGGATACTCTTCTTGAGGCTTGGGCTAAGTCTTGCACTGGCCAGCCATTCAACTGGGAGGTTGCCCGGTGCCATCGCCCCACTTCTGGTGACCCAGTGTTTTTGTCTCAGTACCGTTCTCCTTCTAGCCGGTCTAACCCCAATAATTCTCAGTCACTCCCCCTGTGTCGTCCGTCCCCCCGACAGGGAATCTAAATGCGTGGAGACCTTTTTTCTTCTGCCAGTTTGGCCCTGCGTTCCATTAACACCTCCTGCTTATTGGGCTGCTACACCCATGCACTTTGGGATTCAATGGCACAAGTCCTCCCTGGTTTTCCAGAGGACCTTCCACCCATCCTCTCGCAGGCGATCCCTGATGGTCTTGATGTGGCCAAATTCATGATTCGTTGTGGCTTGGACACCACCAACTCCCATTTCGCACGCCATGGACACCAGTATTGCCATTCGTCGCCATGCGTGGGTTCTATCGACTGGGTTCTCTGGCAAGTCCAGTTCTCCTTGATGGACATGCCGTTTGATGGGACTTGCCTGTTTAAAGACAAGGCTGACTCGACTCTTGAACAGTTTAAAGAGAGTACGGCTACTGCTCATTCTTTGGGTCTTTCTACTCAGCCTCATCAGGGTGACCAGTTCCATTATTCCATTCGAGATTTTGGCTGAGGCATTCCCTAAAGTCAGCCAATCTAGTCCCTGCAAGAGACCCAGCCCTTTTGTGGGAGAGGCCGTGGTGCCCACCGCCCCCACTGCGAAAGTCAGTGTGCCACACATTCCTCTGCCTCCATCAAGATGCTCAACCTAGCCCAGGTCTTATCTGCCCTGTACGCTGGAGACTGGATGGTGGCGTTGGGCCTGCAGGGCGCATATTTCTATAGAAGCGTCCTGCAGGCCCATTTGCACTACCTGTGGTTCATGGTGGGCGAGGAGCAGTTCTAGTTTACTCTGCTCCCCTTTGGTCTCACCATTGGCCCTCAAGTGTTTACAAAAGTGATGGCGGTGGTGGCAGCACAACTTTGGAGGTCAGCTTTGCCAGTCTTCACCTACTTCGATAACTGGCTGCTGAAGGCAGGCTCGTCCCAGGCAGTCGCCAACCACCTCCAGACTACAACAAACCTCCTGTCATCTTTGTAGTCCACTATAAACGTATCCAGGTCAAACCTGACTCCTTCTCAGACGCTCCGGTTCCTCTGAGCTATTCTGGACACGGTGCAGTTTCACGTCTTGCCCTGGGAAGGAGAGGCCCAGACATTCAGGCTTGTATCCTGATCTTTCAGCCTCTGTTTTGGATTTCAGTGAGATCGACTCTGAGGCTGCTGGGACTGGTGGTCTCCTGCATCCTGCTGTTCGAGCATGCCAGGTGGTATATGCAGGCTCTGCAGTGGGATCTGAAGTCCCAATGGGCCCAACATCAATGGAACCTCTGCACCTGGTCCATATTGAAAAGGAGACTGCAAAATATCTGCAGTGGTGGTTAATGCACCGCAATTGGGTCAGCGGGAAACCCCTCTCCCTTCCCCACCCAGAGCTGAGAGTGGAGACCTATAAGTCGCTGCTGGATTGGCGGGTCATCGGGGGAGGTGTTTATCAGAGACTTCTGGTCTCCAGTGGAGGGCCAGCTCCATATCAACCATCTGAAGTACAGACAATTCTAAAGGTCTTCCTGCAATCCATCAAGGGGAGACTGGTGCAGGTCCTGACGGACAACAACACTGCCAACTGGAATTGTAAAAAGCAGGGCGACATGGGATCCAGGGTCCTGTACCAGGAGGTTTTGCATCTCTGGAAGAGGCTAAAGTGCCAGGACATCTTGCTGGTCCCCAACCACCTGGCAGGGTCCCTGAATGCCAACGTGGACAAACTGAAGAGACGTTGTCGGGCAGATCACGAGTGGCATCTACAACCTGAGGTGGAACATTGTGTCTTTTACCAGTGGGGAAAGCCCTTTCTATATCTTTTCGCTGCAATCAAGACCACGTACTGTAAAAAAACTTTGTACATTGAGCTTTTCACAAGAATGCTCGTTAGGAGACATTTTCCAGCTAGAATGGAACGAGGACCACCTGTACGCCTTCTTGCACCTTCCTCAGATTCTGAAGAAGATCAAGAGCGACAGGTCCCAAGACATCCTAGAGGACCCTAATTGGATCAGGAGAGTGGGGTACCTGGAACTCCTGACCATAGGCAGCTGAACTTAGATGAGGTTACCTCTTCAGGAGGACCTCCTGTCTATGCAGCCGGGCAGGGTTCTCAACGTGACTCTACAAAACTAACCTCAATGCGTGGAGGCTGAGTGGTAGCAATTAATGTGTGCAATTTATGGCCTGATGCGGTGTATGTCATTCTCGCCCCCAGACGATCCTCCAAGAAATCCATTTATGCTTGGTGCTTGGACACATTTGTTACCTGGTATGGGGCCTGTGTCACTGATCCCTTACAGGCTAAGCTGTCAAACACACTTTTCGTTGATTTGTCTTTAGCCCAGTGGCAATGGGTTCTGTCAAATGTTTTTTTGGGCCCTCTAAGCCTTTCTACATTTTCCGGACCAACCGTCCTTGTTTAAATCACCTGTTGTGATGAGGTTTGTTAATGATTTGACACACAGGTTTCCTCCCAAACCCATTGTGATGCCACATTGGGGCCTTAACTTGGTCTTGACATTTGTCAAGTGTACACCTGTCAAGTCTTTGCATAGCTGCTTTCTGCATCTCCGCACCTTGAAGACTCTCTTCCTCATCACAATTATGTCAGCTCATCACATGGGTGAACAACAGCACTTTCAGTGCACCCGCCTTACACTGCCTTTTTTCCAGACCAATTGGTGCCGAGGACCTTGGTGGCCTTCGTACAGAAACTCATCACTCCTTTCCAGGTTGGGGAATTCATTACTCTGTCAGTGTTCTTTGCCCCCCCCCCTCACCCCTCGAAAGAGGAGGAGAGGTTCCATTGGTTGGACACCAAAAGAGCTTACGTTTTTACATTGATCATATGAAAGACCACTGGGTACACAATCAACTTCTTGTGGGGGTTTTTTCAGGCGCAAAGATGCAAAGAAAGGGAAGGTTGTGGAAAAGACCTCTTTTTGGGTGGGTAGTCCACTGGACGAACATCTACTATGCACTATCCAAGAAAGAGTCTGCGTAAAGGCGAAGGCTCCTACCTCTGCATTGGTCGAGGAGTACTTGTCTTTGATATCTCCCAGGCTGCGACATGGGCATCAGTGCGCATATGTTCATGAAGCACTACTGCCTTGACAGCGAGGTCCAGTGGGAAGGACGTCACCCACATGGTTCTGCAGGTTTTTGGTCTGAGCCCACTCCACAGACCCTCCTCCTTGGGGAGTTACTGATTTATTATCTATTCTAAGGTAAAGAATCTGCAGTTAGGATCCATCAGAAGAAAGACTTACTTACCTTTCGTAACATTCTTTCTGGTGGATACTCTATCTAAACTCAGATTCCTCACTGCCCTTCCAAATCCTCGTTCTGTGGAGTGGCTTTTTTTTAACATCTAAAAAAAGGACCCAGGTTAGTACTTAGCACACTGTACCCAACAATTGTTCACGCTCTACATCTGAGGGAGCAGAATGGGAAAAATCAAGAACCTGATGTCAACGAGCAGGGGTGACGCTTATAGGCGTCTCTGCTCCGTCACTTCTGGGGCGATATGGAATCAGCGTTGAGTTGCATGATGCTACCTACTGGTGTGCTGGGGCATTGTTACAAAATTCTCCAGATCCATTCTGGCACCTGGGGAATATTGTAAGGTGAGGAATCTGTGGTTAGATAAAGTATCTACCAGAAAGAGTGTTACTGAAGGTAAGTAACTTGTTCCACTACACTATATAAAACATCATTAAGTACATCATATGACAACACACCGACCATCATTCATTCACAGAACTAGCATTATTTGTAGGAGCATTCCAGACAAAACTGTCAGGCAACACCTTCTTTGAATGGGAACACAAGCAATCCCCTACCAGTTGGGGCTTTATCTGAAAGAAACACGTTAGTTATAGATTCCTTACTTTAGAATTACCCCCAGGCGTCAGACTGGATCCGGAAAGTTTTTTCGTCAGCAGTACCTCTGCGTGTCGGAAGGTGGCGTCGGTCGGCTCCACTTCCGTCGTTGGTGTCATGGTCGCCGGGATGACGTTGCGAAAGCTACTTAGACACCGCCCTCGCGCGGTGACGTCAGTTCTTTCTTTCTCCGCGCCAGCCAGCGCAGATCCAGACAGAGCGGTACCTCCAGTTACTTTTTGACGGACTTTTTCTCGACTTTTGTCGACTTCTTTTCTTGAGTCCTTCGACTCCTGGTGCACGTGGGATGCCCGGCTTCAAGGCATGCGGGTCCTGTAACCGAATGATGTCGGTTACGGATCCGCACCGTGTGTGCCTCTTTTGCCTGGAGCGTGACCACGACCCCAAGTCGTGCTCCGACTGCCGGTCGATGGCGCCGAAGGCTTTGCGGGAGCGGTCCCGAAAGCTGCTTGAGCGCCGGCAGTCGGCTCCACGTCGTTCGAGGTCCCGGTCGCGTGGGAGGTCGAGGAGCCATCACCACTCGTCCAAGTCATCGAAGTCTTTGCACTCGGGGTCGGGTAAGTCGAAGCACAAAAAGAAGTCGAAGAAGCATCGTCGCTCTTCGACTTCTCCCCGTCGGTCGGCTGATGCGACAAGGTATGCGGGCAGTGCCCCTCCCGCAGCTCCGCGCACGGAGCCCGAGGAGTCGACTCCGGGCTTCCCTCCCTTCCCGGGACCCGGAGCGACTCCCGCCCAACTTCGTACACTCTACGAAGCGATGCATGCCATCTTTGGGCGGCCAAACCCGCCGGCGCTCCTTTGGGCCCCGTGGACTCGGTTGGGGGGCCTAGGCCTTCTCCGCCGTTGGCTCTGGCCACGGCGCCGCAGGCCCCCCTTGATCCAGGCCTGGTTCCGGATCGGCGCCGGTTGACCTCATTACACCTCCACCGGCGCCGCTTCCTCCGGCACCGCAGCCGACGCCGTTCCTGTCCCCGGCCGGCGTCGACCCCGGCCTCCATCCCGAAGTGGACCAGGAGTCGGATCGGCATTGCCCGACGCCGGATCCGGCGCTGAGAGGGGTTTTTGTGCCCCTGTTCACTCCTGGGTTCCCTTTTCGGCCAGATTGGTAACCTGAGGACGAGGAGGAGGACTGGGAGGGGTCAGGTGACCCTTTAACTGATCAGATGGAATCTGAGCAGGACTGGAGAGAGGAACTGGGGATGCCAGTGGTCTTGACACCTCTCCTGACCTTGGCATGTTGTCTCCTCCTACCGTGGCTACGGAGGAGGGAGCGTCATACGCAGCGTTGTTGCGTAGGGCGGCCGAGGCCCTCAACCTCGAGCTTCCTACTGTGGCGGTCAGGACTAACCTCCTGACAGAGGTGCTTCAACCGGCAGCGAGCTCTTCGGAGCCCCTGCTGCCGTTTAATGAGGCCCTTACTGATGTCCTTTTGGGCACGTGGTCCAGGCCCAACATGGGGGCACCCGTGGATAGGATGATTGCCCGACGCCACCGCCCGGCTCCGGGCGACCCCACTTTCCTCTCCCAACACCCCACCCCGGAGAGCTTGGTGGTCCAAGCCTCCACTTCCAAGAGCGCATTCCCTACTGCTCCACCGGAAAGGGAATCCAAGAAGCTGGACCATCTTGGGAAGAAGATTTTCTCTTCCGCCAGCTTGGGACTGCGGTCGGTAAACGCCGCATGTCTATTGGGCCATTATTCCCACTCTGTGTGGGATACGGTTGCGCAGGTGCTGCCTCAGTGTCCGGAGGAGGCCCGGACAGTGCTCTCCCAGGCTGTTGCCGCCGGGAGCGATGCGGCCAAGTTTACCATCCGTTGTAGGCTGAATACCGCCGACTCTCTGGGCAGGACGATTCCACATCAGTAGCCCTTCGTCGCTACGCCTGGTTGAGATCGACTGGATTTTCAGGGGATGTCCAGAACACCTTGATGGACATGCCCTTTGATGGCCGTCACCTTTTTGGCGACAAAGCGGACAACGCTCTGGAGCGTTTCAAGGACTCACAGGCTACGGCCAAGTCCTTGGGCCTCTCCAGCCGCCCAGCGCAGTCTGCTTTTCGCCCCTTTCGTGGCTTCGGAAGGGGTTCCCCACTACGTCCCGCACAGAGCCACAGGCCACAGCAAGTTTCCCAACCTTCGCGTGGCCGGGGACGTGGGAACCAGCGCTGTGGTTCAGGGGGCCAGCGGGCGGGCCAGTCCACCAACCCCCCCTCTGCAGCAGCCTCCAAACCCTCCTAGTCCGATCTTTCAGGCCGATCCAACGCCAGTGGGCGGCAGGATTTGCCATCACCTCCCCCACTGGCGCACCATCACGTCGGACAGGTGGGTTTTGCAAATAGTCCGAAGGGGCTACTCCCTCCCCTTCGAGGCTACCTCTCCAGCCATGCCACCTCAATACCACCGCATGTCGGAGAATCACCTGGCACCTCTCCAGCAGGAAGTTTTGGCTCTCCTGGCCAAGGGGGCCATAGAGCGCGTTCCTGCCCCAGAAGTAGGTCGTGGTTGCTATTCCCACTACTTTCTGGTGCCCAAGAAGGACAAGGGCCTACGTCCTATCTTGGATCTCAGGAACGTCAACCGCTTCCTCCGGAAGGAGAAGTTCAAGATGTTGACGCTCATTCAGGTCTTGTCTGCCCTCGACCCTGGAGACTGGATGATAACGTTGGACTTGCAGGACGCTTATTTTCACATTCCCGTCCTGCCGGCCCACCGGCGTTACCTGCGGTTCACGGTAGGCCACGAGCATTTTCAGTTTACCGTGCTCCCCTTTGGCCTTACCAGCGCCCCTCGGGTGTTCACGAAAGTGATGGCGGTGGTCGCAGCTCATCTGCGCAGATCAGGGGTTCCAGTCTTCCCCTATCTCGACGACTGGCTGTTGAAGGCGAGCTCGCCCCAGGCTGTCGTCTCCCACCTCCAGACTACGGCCGACCTCCTGCATTCGCTGGGGTTCTCCATCAATGTGCCGAAGTCACACCTGACCCCCTCTCAGAAGCTCCTCTTCATCGGAGCGGTTCTGGACACGACGCAGTTTCGGGTTTATCCTCCCGAACAGCGAGTCCAGGATATTCGGGCTATGATTCCGATCTTTCAGCCTCTGTCCCGGGTTTCCGTCAGGTTGACCCTGAGGATGCTGGGCCTCATGGCCTCCTGCATCCTGCTGGTTGATCATGCCAGGTGGCATATGCGGGCTCTGCAGTGGGACCTGAAGTTCCAGTGGGCGCAGCATCAGGGGAATCTGTCCGATTGTGTCCAGATCTCGGAGGGCACTGCTCAGCAGCTGCAGTGGTGGCTCACGAACCAGGATTGGGTCAACGCAGATCCCTCTCCCTTCCCCAACCAGAGCACACAGTAGTGACGGACGCGTCCCTTCTGGGATGGGGCGGCCACATGGGAGAGGCGGAGATCAGAGGCCTCTGGTCTCCGGCGGAGTCCGGGCTCCACATCAACCTTCTGGAGCTTCGGGCGATTCGTCTTGCACTCAAGGCATTCCTTCCCTCTGTCCGGGAAAGAGTAGTGCAGGTGTTCATGGACAACACCACCGCCATGTGGTACTGCAACAAACAGGGCGGGGTGGGGTTGTGGACCCTCTGTCAGGAGGCCCTCCGCCTCTGGACATCGCTGGAACATCAGGGCATATCCCTGGTGGTTCAACACCTGGCAGGTTGCCTGAATGCCAGGGCGGACAAACTCAGCCGCAGGTGCATAATGGATCACGAATGGCGTCTTCACTCGGAGGTGGAGCAAGGTCTCTTTCAACAGTGGGGAGAGCCTTGGTTAGATCTATTCGCCACCGAAGAGAACGCGCAATGTCAGCAATTCTGCGCGTTGGAATTTCCAAGGCGGCACTCGCTAGGCGACGCTTTTCGTCGCGAGTGGAGTTGCGGTCTGTTGTACGCCTTTCCGCCTATACCACTTCTGCCCAGAGTGCTGAAGAAGATCAGGCGCGACCGGGCCCAAGTCATTCTTGTGGCTCCGGATTAGGCACGAAGAGTCTGGTATCCCGAGCTGCTCAACATGGCCATTGATCCTCCGATCAGACTGCCTCTTCGGGAGGATCTTCTGTCACAGCAGCAGGGGACGGTCCTCCACCCGAACCTGTCCAGCCTCCACCTCCTTGCGTGGAGATTGGGTGGCGGCAGTTGACGTCTTTCGACCTGCCTCCCGAAGTTTGCGATGTAAACTTGGCAGCCAGGCGTCCCTCCACTAAGACGGTGTACGCCTGCCAGTAGAACAAGTTTGTGGCATGGTGCACATCAAAGGCTGTGGAATCCCCTTTCTGCCCCTCTTTCTGAAGTCCTCTTGTTCCTTCTTTCATTGGCCCAGCAGGGCTCTGCTCTGGGCACTATCAAAGGCTACCTTTCGGCCATCTCTGCCTTCCTTCGGCTTCCAGATCAGCCTTCTCTTTTCAAGTCCCTTGTGGTTAATCGTTTCTTGAAAGGCATAACTCCTCTCTTTCCTCCTGTTCCTTTCGTTATGCCTCAGTGGGACTTGAATCTCGTTTTAACCTATTTAATGTGCGCTCCCTTTGAGCCGCTTCATAACTGTCCTTTGAGACTCTTAACTCTTAAGACTGCATTCCTGGTGGCCATCACTTCTGCCAGAAGAGTGAGTGAGCTCCAGGCTCTTTCCTCCTAACCTCCTTTCCTGTCTGTTCATCCGGACAAGGTGGTTCTCAGGAACCGTCCATCCTTCCTTCCTAAGGTTGTCACTGCCTTTCACATCGGGCAGACCATCACTTTGCCCACCTTCTTCCCGCCTCCGCATCCTTCGAAAGAGGAAGAGAGGCTTCACCGTCTGGACCCAAAGCGTGCGATTTCTTTCTATCTGGATCGGACAAAACAGTTCCGGGTGGATGACCAACTCTTTGTTGGCTACGTGGGTGCAAAGAAAGGTCGGGCCGTACACAAACGAATCATTTCTCGATGGGTCGTTTGTGTATTAAAGTATGCTATTCTCTGGCTATAAAGTAGCCTCCAGTGGGGCTACGCGCTCATTCCACCAGGGCGACAGCAGCCACTACTGCCTTGGGAAGAGGAGTTCCTCTACATGACATCTGTCAGGCAGCTACGTGGGCATCACTGCACACGTTTACGAAACACTACTGTCTGGACAGTCAAGTCCGGAGAGACGGCTTCTTTGGCCGTTCTGTTCTCCAGGACTTTCTGGTGTGATCTTGGTTCGCAGACCCACCACCGGGGTTGGTATTGCTGGGGTATCTATTCTAAGGTAAGGAATCTATAACTAACGTGTTTCTTTCAGATGAACAAGTTACTTACCTTTGGTAACGATATATCTGTAAGAAACATTAGTTAGTTATAGATTCCTTACCGCCCCACCCATCCTCCCTGTTCTGCGAACTGATTTCTAGGGTTAAGGATGTCCTTTGAGGGCCCTTGTTTTGTGCACCAGTGGTCAGTGTCTTGCATGGCTCTGCGTTTCTGGCGCGGAAAGTCGTGTACAGAACTGACGTCAGCGCGCGAGGGCGGCGTCTAAGTAGCTACCGCAACGTCATCCCGGCGACCACAACGCCAACGACGGACGCGGAGCCGACCGACGCCACCTTCCGACGCGCAGAGGTACTGCTGACGAAAAAACTTTCCGGATCCAGTCTGACGCCTGGGGGTAATTCTAAGGTAAGGAATCACTAACTAATGTTTCTTACAGATATATCGTTACCCAAGGTAAGTAACTTGTTCTTTAGGGCTCATCAGTGAGGTGCAGCTTGAGTCCTATGGTGTAGCGCGCCATTATCTTATGGTTATGGTATGGTGAACCACAGCTTGGAATTGTCCTACTAACTGCATCACATTGAGAAAAAAAACAAAAAAGTGATGGGCAGAATGCTTGAATTAATGTCAGCCACTGATAATTACAATGGAAAGTAATTCATTTTGGTACGTTTCTCATCTGGATCTTATTTCTTTGGCACATAAGGCAGATGCTAGACCAAAATTACATGTTGAAAGAGCAGTGAGAGTATTGTTGTGGGGTGTGTGAAGAGATACCTACGTGACTGTTATTGATGATTCTCTTGTATTCTCAGTACCAGGATCACCTTACAAGAACAGATTAGTTCTGTCTTTTCAAGTTGTTATGGGGCTTTATACTCCTCCAGGTTTGACCGAGGATTGGATGACATTTGAACCAAATCATGCTAATCCGAATGGATCAACCTGTAAGGTTAATTCTTAACGGAACTGTCACTGAGAAGGAAATTATCATTGCAACAAACAGCACGTCACATTCTACCCATCAGAAAACATAGAGATGGCAATGAAGCACAAAAAACAAGGACAAAGACTGAAACAGAAGTGCAACAAGAATCTGTTAGGACACGCTTGCGGTCTTGGAAGCTTGTGTCAGTAGTTCTCTGTTGCCAGTGATGTCATCATGTCTGGCACAGGTAGGTTTTCAACTTCCCTTCTTCCTGGGGTTCTGTAGCTGATCATAGGGGCCTTGTGTGAAGAGCTGGTCCAGTCAGTAGAAGACTTTTATCTGAGCTGGAGTACAATCACAACTCGAAATGTTCCATTTCAGGCTATCACCTGATATTGATTTGTATTGTAATTGTTTTTGTGTATCACTTCTTACCCCTGATTAGATCGACGAAGCACGTTTGTCGACTGGTAGCACACTACTTCATGGGAGCGCTATGAATGGAAGAGTGTGTGTTTGTCATGCAGCCTATATGGGTAGTGCAAGATATTGTGCAGGAAGACCCGGGTTTTACTCTTCTTGTGTTTTGTTGCTGTGTTGCACTAATGCATGAATTTGCATTAAAAACCAATGAGAAATGTTACCCTTAATCAGTAAGTGCTAGTCCATGAATGAATAGGAATGTGTGTGTGTCGCCGCAAGTGTAGATGCACCTACTACTGTGTGTAGGAGTTTTATTGTTTGTCTGGAAACCAGCCATCTCTGAAGAGGTCTCTGAAATATAGATTATGTCTATTGATTTTAGCATGGTGAGAGGGGCACAGAAGTTAAGAGCACTTCCTTTGGAGGTGCGCTTTTGATAAACTGTAGTATATGCTTTGACATCCTCTCAGATGAGGGAATGGGGCAACCCATTGAGATAGGAATTGTGTACCCAGCTATTGTGTATTGTCAGACCTACTTCAGGGGACCATGGGGAAAGCAGGGGCTACTGGAAAACAACCTTAGTGATTGGGTTTGTTTACCTCTGGTGTAGTCAGGTCTGTCCAATTATGGCTCTGCAAACTAAGCCAAGTTTACTTCTGCCGTACTTGACTCTCATGGTAGCAAGTGTGAGCAGACAAAGACTTCTCTGGGAGGTAGTGTGAGGGGTAAAGGCTCAGAATTCAATCAGTCAAACAGACACAAAAAACTCTCTCCAGCCCAGTGTTGTCTTATTTAAAAGAGAAGTATGTTTTCTTGCAGCAAAACAGAATATTACATGCTTTAATGGAGATTCTGCTAAAGTGTTCCACAAAACACAACTACGGAAAATGATCATTGGCAGGAATCAGTCATAGGTTCGAGCTCAGAATAGGGCTATGCGAGCAATTACTCCCTTTAGTAACACTTAGGTCAGTTCATATTGTACCTTAACCAAAAAGAATTCTCAATAACAATCGTTAATCTCTTGCATGCAAAATTATCTTTCTGAGTCCAAGACACAGCCTTTCAGTGCCTAGATTTAGGTCTCATGTTACTTTTTCACTTGGATACAGTAAACTTTTTCACTTGGATACAGTAAGGCCCAGCGGTTGGTGGTTGTGATCTCACAGCCAGTGCCTTAGCCAGCAGGTGCAAGATCGCAGGCAATGGCCATACCGCTTAGATCTTGGTGCAGGACGCAGAACAACATTGCAGTCATCTTTAATGGTCACTCTTATTTAGCAGTCTGAGCTACCAGGCTGGTGGGGTCCTCTGCTATGGTGGTGTTGTTGGGCCTTGCAGGCTGTCCTTGTCGAAGGAAGTGGTAGAAAGGTCTCTCTGGTAACTGTGGTGTTGCCAAACGACACACCGTCACTTGGGGTTTGATGATACTTCATGTAGTTTGCCACATAAACCATGGAGGAAGGCTGGGAGACTCCATGTATCTCTGGTCTGCGCAGGATGCACTCCTGTTAGCAAGTCTGCTATTTTGCTTCCCTCACATCCCAGGAACATAGTCTGTCTTCTTCTCTTGGAAACTTTCATCTCCTGCAGTGCCAGGCATACTCCTTTCCTCTCTGATCAGGCAGGCATGATCATAGACTCAAACCACTGGCTGAACAACAGATTAACCAATTAACATATTAATTGTAGTCCAACACTTATTTACAATAAAGAATTTGCTCCATTCCCCAAGAGAGACTTCCAGCTTACCTCCAGCAACATTCATTATTGTACGAACACCAAACCATATCCCACAAACCCTAATCCTTTAGCAATATCTAAAGACTTAGTCCCCACTCCTAATAGAATTGGGACAGGACATTGGAAACAAATAGGACTCCCCAGACATTATCTAACTTCTGGCATGGATCCACAAAGAACAACCAACCCCAACTTGGAGCCATCGGGACACTATGCTTATAAAATTAAATACCCCCTGAATCTATCAATGAAAACATCTAAGTCCTTAAAACACAGACTCCTCAAATCTCATCTAGAAACCCTGGTTTCCGCCCCTACTTTTGCTCGAATAAAGAAGGTATAAGAAGTGACCTCATTTTTTATACAAATAGAAGAGCACAATAAAGGAAAGCCCTGCTCTCACTGCTCTTGGTCTCTACAACCAGAAAAACACTGCATGGTCTCAATCTGTTGCTTGCCCCTCCATTGGCATGCAGAGCAGCAGTCACCATCACCATCTACAACAATGGTATTGTCCTCATCCAGTCTTCAGATCACCACTTTAAACTATTTCAGTAGTTTTTCCCTCTCATCAAGAAAACTGCATCGATTTCTGATTCCTCTGCCGTTCCAGCCCTTCCTGTCACTGTAGGAATCTCTAACTCACCTCTATCACCCGGTGGGTCGGTAACCACTGCCCACCACACTAGATTGCAGTCTCATCCCACACCCAGAGCAATTACTTCAGAGTTACATTGCCAAGCGACCCATAGCCCAACTATATGTTTGACCCCCCACTTGCCTCAACCACTGTCCCCCCCGAATTCTGATCCCCAATAACACCCAATGACACACAGTTAGCACTTCCTCGCACCCATCTCTTGAGCTCTCTCCCTTATAATGTCGATCTTACCTCTACCCCCAATCCACTCCCTCCTGTGCATCCTCCCCAATACATCAGCACCCTAACTCCATCGACTTAATCACCGCCTTTCCCCCCTTCCCACTGCTTCAAGACCTGATAACCCGCCTGCCTACCTTACTGGAATCAAGACTGGATAAGATTACAAAAAACCTGCTAGATCTCAAATCAGATTTTCATAGACTCATTCACATCACAACAGAGGGGAAACAGCGTTTACAACGCTGTCTCCACAATGCAATGCCATTACAACGCAGTCGTTACAACGACTGCGTTGTTAGTACGCAATACCTTTACATCGCAAGTCATTACAACGACTTGCAGTAGGGGGCACACTGGTATTGGATTTAAAATCCAACAACTTCCCTGCTGTTGCGCAAACTGGAGTAGGAATAGTAAATAATACTATTCCTAAGTCCAGCGCGCCCCCTACTGCAAGTCATTGTAATGACTTGCGATGTAATGGTATTGCATACTAACAACGCGGTCGTTGTAATGACTGCGTTGTAATGGCATGCAATCAAATCGCACGCGTTGTAAGGAACTATATTCCAACAGAGATGACCAACTTTCAGGGTCCTAATAGGAACCATAGGATTAATACTCTCACTCATGACCAACCCTTCAACCACCCTGGCATATCTCCAACTCACCTCCCTTACAACCTGACCTTTCCTTCTATGTCGTCCCTGCAATGGAGGTGGAGAACTATACCCAATCTGAATGCTCGCTCGTGACCGATTAGACGGAAGTCCCTCTATCCGATAACACTGATAATCAGGGAATAATCCTTGCCATCCCGGTGAACCCGCATAGAGCTCCTAGGCTCAACCATAGTGCCATCAACAAGCACAACCGCAGGTGAGTTATCCTCACACAGTCTACCCCAGCACACCACAAACCCCAATGGAAACGCATGCTAATCAACTGCAGATCAGCTTCAAGACATGCAGATTTTGCTGACCTTATCCTCATACAAGTTCTTGACCTTCTAATCCTGACTGAAACCTGGCTAAATGACTCCTCTGCTCCTATCCTTGACATTATAATCCCTCCTAATCATGGCATTGCTAGATTGGATAGACCCAGTAGACCAGGTGGAGGCATCGCTTGCATACACAGCATCAACTTGTCAGTTAAACATGCACCAACCGTTCTATCCACCTGCAAAGACCTATGCCTCGATATCACAAGCAAAAACAGACCTCTATGCAAACTGCATATGATCTACCACCCTCTAGGAGACAATCTGGGTTTCATAGAACAAATCATGGAAACCACTGTAACAAACACTGGTCAACAGTGCACTCAAATCTTCCTCTGAGACTTCAACCTACACTGGAATGATCTGAATGATCCTGCAGTTATCAGCTTTAAAACCTTCCTTGCTGACCTTAACCTGATCCAATTTTGTGACAGGCCCACACACAACAAAGGGTCGACCTTGGATCATATCATTGAGAAGCCCAATTCAATTAAATTAGAATCTATCCTCCCCTGTGATTAGACTAACCACCACTGCATCACATTCCTCATCACGGAAGCTGTGATAACCAACACAGCTTAACTAACCAAACCCAGAATTCGAAAGAAACAGTTAGTTATAGATTCCTTACCTCAGAATTACCCCCAGGCGTCAGACTGGATCCGGAAAGTTCCACATCAGCAGTACCCCTGCGCGTCGGAAGGTGGCGTCGGTCGACTCCGCGTTCGTCTTCGGCGTCGTGGTTGCCGGGATGATGTCGCGGTAGCTACATAGACGCCAACCTCGCGCGCTGACGTCAGTTCTTTCTTTTTCCGCGCCAGCAAGCTCAGATCCGGAGAGAGCGGTACCCCCAGTCACTTTTTAATATTAAATCTTTTTTATTGAAGGAACACAAACAGAAGTACATCAGCAGGACGCCTACAACCCAGCGGGCCGGCTTGCTAACAAACGTTTATAGCCACAAAACATGGAGCAAGGCAGGGACCCCCCTTTTAACACAGCATGTCGCCTACAACCCATCAGGGCCGGCCGCGACCAAAGGAAGTGAGGTGTAGGATTTAAGCCGCCAGGTGATGGTATGGACCAGCAGGCGAGACCCTCTGGGGGGGCCAGAAGGCCTGACTATAAAGAAGGGGCCCGCTATGGACCGTAGGTTCCGATAGACGTTCCATAATTTAAGCAAGAAACAAGGCTGTGAAATAATAGATAACAAGTAAGAACCCCAACCCCCAGACCCCAACCCACCCCCACCCCCTCTCCTCAGTGAGTTTGAGAGCAATTGGGCACCCGGGTGGTGCCCAAAGGGCCGTGCAGGGACCATGTGGTCCACGGGGCCAGCGAAGCGCCAGAGGTAGCAGGGCAAACATTTATGAGGTGGTATCTGTGGCGTCCGGGACTAGTTTCAGGATCCGGAGATATTGTGGGCATGTCAATTCACGGAATTCAGTGGAGAGAATGGACAAGAAAGGGGCCCCGATTTTAGCATAGTCCTTGTCCTTCCCCGCTGCCACCATGGAGACTCCATCGCCAGTAGATTCCATAGTTGGTGTAGCCAGTGTTTGTGGTCGGGTATCTTATCAGATTTCCACCCTGACAGTATTACCCTATGTGCAGCGTTCAGTGCAAGGGCCATCTGCCGCCCCCTAGTGGAACGCAAGGGAAATGTCAGCGCATTGGGAAGCCCCAGGAGCGTGTAAGCCGGAAGGCGGGGTATGTTAGTACTGAAAGCCAAGTCTATGTCGTCTAGGATTTGTTCCCAATATCGAGTTAGTTTGGGGCAGTGCCAGAGTAAGTGTAAGAGTGTCCCGGGATTCCCGCACCCCCTCCAACAAAGACCGTTGCATTGGGTTTGCCACTTAGAAAGCCTATCTGGGGTGTAGTACCAATAAGCGGCAATTTTGAAAGCCGTCTCAGTGAGGCTCGAGGAGAACGCAGTGTGGTGAACCCGAAAGAATATGTCCTCCCATTCTTTATCCGACAGCCCGCGCCCCAATTCCACCTCCCAGCGCTTCTGCCCGGCCGTGCGTGGTCTTGTGGGTGTTGAGTTAAGGAAGGTGTAGATTTAGGTGATAAGGCCCTTATCATCTTTTTTATTAAGTATCCATTCCTCGAACGGTTTCATTGGTCTGCAGGCTAGGGGACGTGTCCCAGGCGAAGAGACCCAGTGTATTAACTGAGAGTGTAGGTAGATGTCAGTGTCAGGTAGGTTATAATCCGACTGCAACTCCTTAAAGGGGAATAGTCCCTGACTATCATATAGGTGTCCTATGCGTTTGCACCCTTCCTCAAGCCAGTGTGCCGATGCCTTGACCGCCATTCCCGGGGGGAAGGCTGGATTTGCAAACAGCGGGGTCAGTGGGGAGGGAAACGAGGTCAGGTTAGCCCTTCGTGAGACTCTGTCCCATGCAAGCATCGTAGATCGAGTGACCGGAGAGGAATAGAGCCCCCAGGCGCGAGCGGACCTGGGCAACCAGGCGTCTCGCCAGATATCATGGCCCGCGACCGTCTGGTCCATGAAGACCCAGTACTTCTCCGTCATAGGACGGTTCCACTCCACAATGTACCGAATGAGGGAAGCAAGGAAATACCGAGTGATGTTTGGGAGCGCTATCCCTCCATCCTTTTTGGGACGCTGTAGCTGAGTCCTGGAAATGCGCTGGGAAATCGGGCCCCAAACAAAGCCCTCGATCGCTGTTTGGATCTGTTGGAGAACGCGAGGCGGGGGTTCCAGCGGTAAGGTTTGAAACAAGTAGAGGGCTCGTGGTAAAACATTCATTTTAATCGCAGATAACCTCCCGAACCATGAGAGGGGGAGTCGGCGCCATCGCAGGAGATCCGCGCGGATCCGAGCCAATAGAGCGGCGTAGTTTACCTCCGCCATTTTCGCCAGGTTCTTGTGCAGGGAAAGGCCTAGGTAACCGAGTCCATCCGACACCCACTCAAAGGGAAAGCGGAGCCGAAGGGCTGCTTCTGTGTGCGGGCTTGCGGTAAGATTAAGTATCTGGGATTTCTGTGTGTTAATTTTAAACCCAGAGAACTGACCAAAGGTCTGGAGGTCCTGGATGATGGCTGGTAGTGAGGATGTGGGATGGGCGATTGAGAATATGATGTCATCCGCATAGAGGTTAATGAGATGACGATCTAGTCCAAAAGGGATGCCCTGCGCAAGTGGGTTATCCCGAAGTCGCTGAGCCAGGGGCTCCATATATAGAGCGAAAAGCAGGGGGGAGAGGGGGCACCCCTGCCTCGTTCCCCAACCCACTTCAAAGTGTTCAGACAGTTGGCCATTAACTTGGACCGCCACCCTGGGGGCGCTATAGATACTTGCAATCCAACTTCGAAACCGGGGGCCCAATCCAAATCGCTCCAGAGTGGCAAAGAGGTATGGCCAATGCACTCGGTCGAACGCTTTCTCCGCGTCGATCGCCAGGAGGAGAGCCTCCTCCTTGGATCTCTGGACCTTGTCGATGAGATGACAGAGACGTTTGGTATTGTCGCCACATTGGCGCCCCGGAATGAAACCCGATTGGTCGGGGTCTACGAGGCCCGGCATATGGGGGTTCAGCCTAAGCGCCAAGATACTAGAGAACAGTTTTGCGTCGATGTTCAGCAAGGAAATTGGCCGGTAGGAGCCGCAACAGTCCGGGTCCTTACCCGGTTTGAGAATAACTGAGATGGACGCCTGTAGCATAGAGGGGGCAAGCGATCCCGTGTCCGAAAAAGAGTTAAATAAGCGGGTGAGAAGCGGGGCAAGTTCCGCGCAAAAGGTTTTATAAAAAAGGGCACCGAAGCCATCCGGACCCGGGGCCTTTTGTAACTTCAGCCGGGCTATTGCCGAGATGACTTCCTCGATGCGAATGGGCGCTTCCAGGGCAGCAGCTTCTCCCTCAGGCAAGGGAGTGACTGCCGCGTCTCTCAGATACTCAGCCGGCTCTGTCCGCAGGGAGGGGTCGGCCTCATACAGTGAGTGGTAAAAGGAGCGGAAAGACGAGACTATACGAGCATCGTCTGTAAGGAGATTACCGGAAGTGTCACGCAGCGACTTGACCGAATGTGCTTCCTGCTGGCTGCGCAAGCAGTGCGCCAACATACGGCCCCCTTTATTAGAGCCGACGAAATATTTATGTTTCAGGCGGATCACAGCGTGTTCAGCCCGATCAAGAGCCAATCGGCGGAGTTGGAGGCGCTCCTGTTCCGCCTGTGCATTTGTGTATTGCCTCTAATTCTTTGACAGAGGCCTCGAGTTCCGTTCGCTTCGTCCACCTGGACTTGTTCTCATATGCGGCTTTAGCGATAAGGGCGCCCCACACCACCAACTTCAACGCCTCCCATACCGAGGAAAGAGAGGTGTCGGCGCTATCATTAGTCTTTATATAATCCAAGATGCAGCGCCGAATGTCAGTAACCACTCCAGGGGATCGGAGCAGGGAGTCGCGCAGACGCCAGCGCGGGGTGAAAGTTGTGTCAGAAGAAGGGAAGCGCAGCGCAAGGGTAATGTGTGCGTGATCTGAGAGGGCCCTAGCCTCGATGGAGGAGTCCGTGACCAGGGCCCAGGCAGCTGGAGAAACGAGGAAATAGTCAAGACGGGCGTAGGTTTTATGCGCAGCCGAATAATAGGAATAATCGATTTCGGTGGGGTGCAAACAGCGCCAGGCGTCCCGCCTCCCGCAGCCACTCCCCCCCTTTCGCTGAGATGGAGCCGGCGCCGCCTGTGCGTGAGCCCGAGCAATCTTGTTCCCCATTCAAGACTAGATTAAGGTCGCCGCCTATAATTATTGCAGGGTCCGGGGAGTGCATTATCTCCGCACAAGCCTCTAGCAAGAACTTCTCAGGATGTTCGTTAGGAGAATATATGGAAGCTAACGTACAGGAAGAGGGTCCTACGCGGAGCTGCAGCGCGATGAGGCACCCCTTGATTTCGGAGATCGTCCCCACCACGGCGCCCCTAAAGTGTTTAGCAATCAAGACCGCTACTCCACCCTTCTTGCTGTTGGAAAAAGACCAAAACTGGAGAGGGAAATGACTATGCCGCATTCGGTGGGTGTCTGCCTGTAACAGGTGAGTTTCTTGGATAAGGCAAATGTCCCCCCCAGAGTGTTCTAGTAAGGACAGGACCGCTTTCCGCTTGACTGGGTTGTTAAGGCCCCGGACATTGAGACTGACTATTTTAAGATCCAGCGGGCGATGGGGGAAACAAGGAGCTCTGCGGGAGCGCGCGCTGTCTAGCAATGAAAAGGGGGCAGAAGCGGGACTCGTGTGTGCAACCGGAGTATGAAGCAGCAGAGGACCCACTGAGGAGAGAACCCACCCTAACCCAAAGAACAAGAAAACAACAAAAGGGAGATATGACAAAAGTCCGTCAGATGAAGGAAAGACCAGCAGGGCATGCCCGACACACCGTCCCAGCCCAGAACAGGACCTTGACGCTGCCGCATACCTGCAGAGAGGGTGTCCAAGAAGTCCAGAGGCAGCCCATGCTGCCCCTCCGGCACCACACTGGAAGCCTGATCCGGGACCCCCAGTAGAACCTCTCACGGAGTGTCTGGTCGCTCAGATGACTGTGAGAGAGTGCCGATGACCGCCTCACGTTCCTTATCTCTCGTGGCCTGGTCGGGCTTCTTGACGGGAGTCGCCCTCCCAACTCGCTGCCATCCATCATGACGACGTGGGCGATGCCCTGTGGACTGCTCACCGTCTGCCCCCTGTCCAGAGCTTTCGAGACCAAGGACCTCCAGTGCTTCGGAGAGTGAGCGAATTTGCAGCAGCTTGCCGTTATGTTTAAAGATGAGACGGAAGGGGTGACCCCAGGAGTAAGGAATGTGCTGCTCGCGGAGATGATTGGTCACTGCTTTGAACTCCCGACGTTTGAAGAGTGTGGAGGCAGCTAAGTCTTGAAAGATGGCGGGGCTGTGCCCGCGGAACTGTATGGGCTGGGCCTCCCTTGCTTTCCGTATGATACGCTCCTTCACCTGGAAGTCATGAACGCACACAAGGATATCAGGCGGGGGTGCTTTGCTTCCACGTGGGAGACCCACTCTATGAGCTCTGTCCATTTGTATAGTAGCCTCTTCATCGTCGCCCAGGATTTGCTTGAAGAGAGCCCCAACATAGGCTCGGAGGTCGTCTCCTTCCTCCTTCCACGGAATGCCTCTGATATATTGTTCCTCCTTGACCTATTTTCTAGGTCCTCAGCGCGGGCTTGTAGATCTAAGTTCTGTTCTTGGAGGCGCAGCATATCCTGTTGCAAGTGGTGAATCTCTTCATCTCTGCTCACATCGTGTTCTTCGAGGGTCGCCACCCTCTCCCCGATTTCATCTACATCTCGGCGTACTTCTTTTAAGTCTGCTGTAAGCTGGTTCCGGAGGTCCAGGATATCTTCTTTCATGGCCGTGAACAGCTCCACCATGAACGCTTTGGTGGCCGGGGTGTCGTCCCCTTCCATTGCCACAGGGCCTTTCTCACTTGAGGACGAAGCCTGCCCTGTCTGCTTCAGAAGAAGCTCCTTCAGCGGTTTCTCTTTCTTGGAGCGGCCGGACGCCATGGCATGGGACTCTAGCCTCCGGTACCTGCAGTCGACTCAAGCTCCAAGCTCCGCCGCCGTCCAAGTAGGGGCAGGGTGGTAACTGCGCGGGCAGGTGGGCTCACCACGTCCGTCGTCGCTCCCTTGCGGTTGCACTGCAGGTTCAGGGCCACACCAAGGCCAAGAGGCCCGAGGCTCACCGTCAGCAGGGGAGCCACGCGCGCCGAGAGGGGTCCATCCGCCGGACTGCGGACCGAAGAGAGTCTCCACAGCTTTCCCCTCTAAGCCTCAGGGCCCGGGCTCGCCGTAGATCCTTTCTCCCATGCACTTCTCGGGGAGACCACCACCGCAAGGGACCCCAAGGGTCGCCTCAGCGGATTGACAGACCGCTGCTCTCTAAATGCCCTTGCCACCAGGGTTGCTCCGGAAGCTCCACGTGCGGGCCCAGTCCCCACACCCAATAGAGCGATGTCTCACAGTACGGCAGAAGCGGCGCCTCCCCCCTCAGACACCGCACCGGTCCCCGGCGGCCCCCACTGCCCTCGTTGCAGTAAGCGGGCCCCAATGGCTGACCCAGCCGTCCGTCGATCTACGGACCGATAGGCTGCACCTTAGGCCCACCATGTCGGCAAAGGCCCGGGTCGTTCCAGCCGCCGCCGGGACCGAGTGGCGCGATAGTGGGGGGTGGGGGGGCAGACACACAGGGACCGGCTGCAGCAGAGATCCACTCAAAGCGGGGGTCCACAAGCCCTAGGGCCCACGGATCATGCGCTCTGTCCGCCAAACTGCGGACCGCCAGGCCTCACCTGCGGCCTACCACCTCCTCTTCTTAGGCCAGTGCTCGCCTCCCTGAGGCCGGGCCAGGGAATCGCAGCACCTGCCCCAGTAATGTCTTCGTCCCACTTGGGACGGGGAGCTCCCGCTCAGCCCTTCCGCGCGGCCCCCTGCGGGCCACCCTCCCGTGATCCACAGTACCTGAGAGGCAGGGCCGCCTGTAGCCCGCAGGGAATCGCCAACAGGCCCGCTCCCGCCGGGCAGCGCCTTGCGGGCCGCCTCGCTCCGTCGTCCCCGGCGCCTGTGGGCTCCAGCAGCTCAGCGCACGTCCGGCACTACCCCGGGTCCCCTCTGGGTCCCGATATATCTAGGGCTTGCCGCCCGGACCGCTCTCCCAGACCCGATCCGGGTCCCAGCCGCAGTCGTCCACCAGGTCGCGGGGGCTCTCTCCGCTCCAGGCCACGCGAGGCGGTTGTCGTGAAGCTGCGGGAGCGCCGCACGTTATATGGGAGCTCCGCAGTGTGGACGAGGCAATCCCGGTGTCGGGCCGGCTCGAAGGTCCCGGCAATCAGGCGATTTGTCAAGGCTTATTATCGGCGGGGCCGGAGGGACACTAACTTGTGTCCTACCGCGCCGCCATCTTGGACACGCCCCCCCCAGTCACTTTTTGACTGAGTTTTTAGCGACTCTTGTCGACTTCGTTTTTGAGTCTCAACCAACTCCTGGTGCACGAGGGATGCCTGGCTTCAAGGCATGCGGTTCCTGTAACCGACTGATGTCGGTCACGGATCCGCACAGCATGTGCCCCAAGTCGTGCTCCGACTGTCGAACCATGGCCCCAAAGTCTTTGCGGGAGCGGTCCTGAAAGCTCCTCAAGGCCCGGCAGTCGGCTCTGTGTCGCTCAAGGTCCCGGTCGCGTGGGAGGTCGAGGGTCGTGGAGTCATCATCACTCCTCTTCTAAGTCTTCACACTCGGGGTCAGGTAAGTCGAAACACAAGAAGAAGTCAAAGAAGCATCGTCGCTCTTCGACTTCCCCTCGTCCGTCGGCCAACGCGACGAAGGGTGCGGGTGGTGCCCCTCCCGCGGCTCCGCGTGCGGAGCCTTCACGGTCGACTCCGGCCTTCCCGGGACCGGGAGCAACCCCTGCCCAGCTTTGTCAATTTTACGAAGCGATGCACGCCATCTTTGGGCAGTCCGACTCCGCCGGCGTGCCTTCGGGCCCCGTGGACTCGGTTGGGGGCCCCAGGCCTGCGGCGGCTTCGGCCTCGGCACTGCGGGCCCCCTTAGATCCAGGCCTGGATCCGGATTGGCGCTGTTCGACCTCGTTACACCTCCATCAGCACCACGTCTGCAGCCGACACCGGCTAGACCCCCAGCCGGCGTCGACCCCGGCTTCTGCCCCGATGTGGACACGGAGCCGGACCGGCGTCGACTGGCGCCGGATCCGGCGCCAATGGGTACTTTTGTCCCTGTGTTCCACCCTAGCCATTTTCAGCCAGATTGGCAGCCAGAGGAGGTGAGGAAGACTGGGAGGGGTCTGGTGACCCTTTGACAGACCAGTTGCAGTACGATCCGGACTGGAGAGAGGAACTGGGGGATGCCAGTGGTCTGGATACCTCCCCAGACCTAGGCATGTTGTCTCCTCCTACTGTGGCTATGGAGGAGGGAGCGTCATACGCAGTGGTGTTGTGGAGGGCGGCCGAGGCTCTCCACCTCGAGCTACCTTCGGTGGTGGTCAGGACTAACCTCCTGACAGAGGTCCTTCAACCGGCAGTGAGCTCTTCGGAGCCCCTGCTGCCGTTTAATGAAGCCCTCACGGACATCCTTTTTGACACGTGGTCCAGGCCCAACACAGGGGTTCCTGTGGACAGGATCATTGCCTGACGCCACCGCCCGGCCCCGGGCGACCCCACTTTCCTCTCCCAACACCCCACCCCTGAGAGCTTGGTGGTTCAAGCCTCCACTTCTAAAGGCGCCTTCCCTACCGCACCACCGGAAAGGGAATCCAAAAAGCTGCACCACCTTGGGAAGAAACTGTTTCTTCCGCCAGCTTGGGACTTCGGTCGGTAAACACTGCATGTCTGTTGGGCCGTTACACCCACTGTGTGTGGGATACGGTGGCGCAGGTGCTGCCTCAGTGCCCGGAGGAGGCCCGGGCCGTGCTCTCCCGTGCAGTTGCCGAGGGGAGAGACGCAGCGAAGTTTACCATCCGCTGTGGGCTGGATACCGCCGACGCACTTGGCAGGACGATTTCCACCTCAGTAGCCCTTCGACGCTAGGCCTGACTGTGTTCGACTGGTTTTTCCGGGGATGTCCAATCCACCCTTATGGACATGCCCTTTGATGGCCGTCGCCTTTTCGGCGACAAGGCAGACAACACGCTAGAGCGCTTTAAGGACTCTCGGGCTACGGCCAGGTCCTTGGGCCTCTCCACCACCCGCCCTGCGCAGTCTGCTTTCCGCCCCTTTCGTGGCTACGGAAGGGGTGCCCCTCTTCGTCCCGCCCAGAGCCACAGGCCTGCGCCAGCTGTTCAGCTGCAGCGCGGCCGGGGACGTGGGAACCACTGGCGTGGGTCTGGGGGCCAGCGGGCTAGCCAGTCCACCACAGCCCCCTCTGCAGCAGCCTCCAAACCTTCTTAGTCCGACCTTTCAGGGCCACCAAACGCCAGTGGGCGTCAGGATCCGCCATCACCTCCCCCACTGGCGCACCATCACTTCGGACAGGTGGGTTTTGCAAATAGTCCGAAGGGGCTACCCCCTCCCCTTCGAAACTACCCCTCCCTCCATGCCACCTCAGTGCCATCGCATGTTGGAGGATCACCTGGCCCTTCTCCAACAGGAAGTTTCGCCACTCTTGGCCAAGGGTGCCATCAAGCGCGTTCCTGCCCCAGAAGTAGGTCGTGGTTGCTATTCCCACTACTTTCTGGTACCCAAGTAGGACAAAGGCCTGCATCCTATCTTGGATCACAGGAACGTCAACCGCTTCCTCCGGAAGGAGAAGTTCAAGATGTTGACGCTCGCTCAGGTCTTGTCTGCCCTCGACCCTGGAGACTGGATGGTAGCGTTGGACTTGAGGACGCTTACTTTCACATCCCCATCCTGCCGGCCCACCGGCGTTACCTGCGGTTCACGGTAGGCCACGAGCACTTTCAGTTTACCGTGCTCTCCTTAGGCCTTACCAGCGCCCCTTGGGTATTCACGAAACGGATGGCGGTGGTCGCAGCTGATCTGCGCAGATCAGGGGTTCCAGTCTTCCCCCATCTCGACGACTGGCTGTTGAAGGCGGGCTCGCCCCAGGCTGTCGTCTCCCACCTCCAGACTACGGCCGACCTCATACATTCGCTGGGGTACTCCATCAATGTGCCGAAGTCACACCTGACCCCCTCTCAGAAGCTCCTCTTCATTGGAGCGGTTCTGGACACAACGCAGTTTCGGGTTTATCCTCCCGAACAGCGAGTCCGGGATATTCGGGCTATGATTCCGATCTTTCAGCCCCTATCCCAGGTTTTGGTCAGGATGACCCTGAGGCTGCTGGGCCTCATGGCCTCCTGCATCCTGCTGGTTGATCATGCCAGGTGGCATATGCGGGCTCTGCAGTGGGACCTGAAGTTCCAGTGGGCGCAGCATCAGGGGAATCTATCTGATTGCGTCCAGATCTCCGAGGGCTCTGCACGACAATTGCAGTGGTGGCTCACGAACCAGGATTGGATCAACGGCAGATCCCTCTCCCTTCCCCAACCCGAACACACAGTGCTGACAGACGCATCCCTTCTGGGATGGGACAGCCACATGGGAGAGGCGGAGAACAGAGGCCTCTGGTCTCCGGCGGAGTCCGGGCTCCACATCAACCTTCTGGAGCTCCGGGCGATCCGTCTTGCACTCAAAGCATTCCTTCCCTCTGTCTGGGGAAGAGTGGTGCAGGTGTTCACAGACAACACCACCGCCATGTGGTACTGCAACAAACAAGGCGGGGTGGGGTCGTGGACCCTATGTCAAGAGGCCCTCCGCCTCTGGACATGGCTGGAACATCAGGGCATATCCCTGGTGGTTCATCACCTGGCAGGTTCACTGAACGCCAGGGCGGACGAACTCACCCGCAGGTGCATGATGGATCACGAATGGCGTCTTCACTCGGAGGTGGTGCAGGGTCTCTTTCAGCAGTGGGGAGAGCCTTGGTTAGATCTATTCGCCACCGAAGAGAACGCGCAATGTCAGCAATACTGCGCGTTGGAATTTCCAAGGCGGCACTCGCTAGGCAACGCTTTTCGTCGCGAGTGGAGTTGCGGTCTTCTATATGCCTTTCCGCCTATACCACTTCTGCCCAGAGTGCTGAAGAAGATCAAGCGCAACCGGGCCCAAGTCATTCTTTTGGCTCCGGATTGGGCACGAAGAGTCTGGTATCCCGAGCTGCTCAACATGGCCAATGATCCTCCGATCCGACTGCCTCTTCGGGAGGATCTTCTGTTGCAGCAGCAGGGGATGGTCTTCCACCCGAACCTGTCCAGCCTCCACCTCCTTGCGTGGAGATTGAGCGGTGGGAGTTGACGTCGTTTGACCTGCCTCCCGAAGTCTGTGATGTAATCTTGGCAGCCAGGCGTCCCTCCACTAAGACGGTATACGCCTGCAGATGGAATAGATTTGTGGCATAGTGCACAGCAAAGGCTGTGGATCCCCTTTCTGCCCCTCTTTCTGAGATTCTCTTGTTCCTCCTTTCTTTGGCCCTGCAGGGCTCTGCTCTGGGCACTCTTAAGGGCTACCTCTCGGCCATTTCAGCCTTCCTCAGGCTCCCTGATCAGCCTTCTCTTTTCAAGTCCCCTGTTGTAAATAGATTTCTTAAGGGCATTACTCATCTTTTTCCTCCTGTTCCCTTAGTAATGCCCCAGTGGGACCTGAACTTAGTTCTGACATATCTTATGTGCGCTCCCTTTGAGCCACTGCATAACTGTCCTCTCAGACTTCTCACTTTGAAAACTGCTTTTGTGGTGGCCATCACCTCTGCACGCAGGGTGAGTGAGCTTCAGGCTCTGTCTTCCAAGCCTCCATTTCTGGCTGTCCATACGGACAAGGTCATCCTTAGAACTAGACCTTCCTTCTTCCCAAGGCGGTTACTTCTTTCCACATTGGCCAAACCATCACTTTGCCCACCTTCTTTCTGCCTCCGCATCCTTCGAAAGAGGAAGAGAGGCTCCACCGTCTGGATCCAAAACGTGCGCTTTCTTTCTACTTGGATCGCACCAAACAATTCTGGGTGGACAACCAGCTCTTTGTTGGTTACGTGGGATCTAAGAAAGGTTGGGCCGTGCACAAACGCACCATCTCCAGGTGGGTCCTTCTGTGCATCAAAGCCTGCTATTCTTTGGCTAAGAAGGAGCCTCCAGTGGGGCTGCTCGCCCATTCCACCAGGGCGACGGCAGCTACTTCTGCTTTGGGACGAGGAGTCCCCCTAAATGACATCTGTCAGGCAGCTACGTGGGCATCGCTGCACACGTTTACGAAACACTACTGCCTGGACAGCCAAGTCTGGAGAGACGGCTTCTTTGGCCGTTCTGTTCTCCAGGACTTTCTGGTGTGAACTTGGTTCGCAGACCCACCTCTGGGGTTGGTATTGCTGGGGTATCTATTCTAAGGTAAGGAATCTATAACTAACTGTTTCTTTCAGATGAACAAGTTACTTACCTTCGGTAACGATATATCTGTAAGAAACATAGGTTAGTTATAGATTCCTTACCGCCCTACCCATCCTCCCCGTTCTGCAAACTGACTTTTAGGGTTAAGGACATCCTTTCAGGGCCTAGTTTTGTGCACCAGTGGTCAGTGTCTTGCATGGCTCTGCGCTTCTGGTGTGGAAAGTCGTGTACAGAACTGACGTCAGCGCGCGAGGGCGGCGTCTATGTAGCTACCGCAACGTCATTCCGGCGACGCCGACGACGAACGCGGAGTCGACCGACGCACAGGGGTACTGCTGACGAGGAACTTTCCGGATCCAGTCTGACGCCTGGGGTAATTCTAAGGTAAGTAATCTATAACTAACCTATGTTTCTTACAGATATATCGTTGCCGAAGGTAAGTAACTTGTTCCTCTGGAAAAGGAGCATGCACAACATCAACCGTAATGAACTGTCCTTTCTCATTCACAACATCCTGCCTCCTCCTGGAGAGATATCAGATGTCCATGATCTTACAAATCATTAAACTCGCTCCCTAGAGACTGTTCTTGACTCGATCGCTCCTTTACAACTAAAAAGAGTGTCCACAAAAGATTCCAAACCTTGGTATAATGGTAGCGTCAATACAGAAAGACACAACTTGAGACTAGCTGAACGTCAGCAGAGATCAGCTCCGTCCCTTGAACACCTCAAGCACCTGATATCATTGAGGAACAGATAATACAAAAGCATCAGAATCTCAAAGGCAAATTTCTTCAGAAACCAGCTGGATCAAGCCAGTAACCGACCCCAAAAAGCTTTTGATCTCATAAAAGTACAATCAAACTGTCCCCCCAATTCCCTTGCTGGATCTAGTCCGATACCAAACTGCAAGGAATTTGCCTCCTTTTGGCAGAAGACAAAAAGCATGAGTATTGAGCTGCAGACAGCCTTGGAACAACGTCCTCTCCCACCTCAAACCATCCTCTCCACCTCCTGGTCTACTGTTCCCTCTTGTCCCCCTGAGCACTTCCCCAAAAACAACGCCTCATGGAACTCTTTCAAAACCTTTGCGGAAACTTCCATTCACACGATTCTTACAATGCTGAAACCCTCAAACCACTTCAATGACCCTCTACCTCCCAACTTCTTCAAGGAGATCACACCCTCGATACTCCCACTTTGTACCAAGATTGTTAATGCTTCCCTCCTTCAAGGCTCTATCCCTGACTGCCTAAAGTCTGGTCAGGTTTCCCCCATCCTAGAAAAACTAAAAGCAGATCAAACTGACTTGAACAACTTCTGACCTATCGCCAATATTCCTACCCTGGCTAAGCTTCTTGAAAAATGTGTTCACATCCAACTCTATAATCACATCGATCAATTCCGACTACTAGACCAATTTAAATCCAGCTCCCGGGCAGAGCACGACACTGAATCGGCTATGACACATATAGTGGATGAGGCACTAACAATGCTGGATCAGAGCCAATCTTGCCTTTTAATTTTTCTTGACCTATCATCTGCATTTGATATGGTTAAGCATGACAACCTCCTAGACCATTTGGAACACCGTATTGGACTAACAGGATCAGTCCTTAACTGTTTCACCTCCTATCTCCAAAACAGGGCTCAAAGAGTCAAGGTTAATCACTCACTATCGCAGACCACTCCGGTAACATTAGGGGTCCCACGGGGCTTCTCACTTTCGCCCACTCTCTTCAACCTGTTCATGGAGGCTCTAACGGAAATTCTTAGTTTATCCAACAGCCACTACCACATGTGCGCTGATGACACCCAACTATACCTACAAGTCTCCGCCCCAGAAGACATCAGTTCCCTCAACACAACTCTACAGAAAATTCAAAATTGGCTAGCATCCAATCACCTCAAACTAAAAAATCAAACAAACGAATTCCTCCTAATCACCTCACCCAACCACTCACCTGGCATTAAGGAAAGTTTATTTTTTTGTTTTTTTGGGTTTGAAGAATGGTTGAAACATCTAACAGCCCTCAACTGCATTCCACAAGTCATTGACTCATCGAGATCACTGGGATTAACTCTTGACAAGAACATCAACATGCAGAAGCACATCAGTGCCACAACCAAAGGAACAAATCATCAAATGACCCTCTAAGAAAATTAAAACCCATCGTCCCGCCCAACGACTTCAAGCATGCAGTGCAAGCCCTAGTGATTCCCAGGTTGGACTGTGGAAGTGCAACCCTCTCTGGACTGTCCAGATCCAAACTGGCTCCTCTAAAGGCCTCACACAACTCTGCTGCAAGGCTCATCACCGGCTCAAAAAGAAACAACAACATCTCCCCCAATCTGAAATCCCTCAACTGGCTGCCTTACTAAGCAAGAATCCAGCTAAACATTCCCTGCATGACACATAAAGCCCTCCACTTCAAAACCCCTACGTATCTCGCTCAGAAGCTCGAACTTTCTGGTGGCTCCAGATCATCCAGAAGCTCCAACACCTTTCTTCTGAAATCTCAGAGATTCCACAAGCAGAAAACCTACAACCAATCTTTCTCTGGGATTCCCCCCAGAATTTGGGACACATTGCCTCCTAGAGACCGAATGAATCCCTTAACTGAATCCTTCAAGAACAAAGTCAAAGTACTCCATATGAACAAAATTCTTCCCTAGATCCTAAGATAATGTTTCCTTAATCACACTCATGACTACTTCTCACCAGCTACCTTAGTGTTTTCGAGTTATCAGTCCTGACATTACCCTCCCTTTTCTCAACACTGCCTGAGCCTGCTGTTTTCTGGACTATGATATTTTTGTTTTTATTGGTTTATCTCCTCTGGTCTCTGAACATTGTAAAGCGTACCCTCCCCTTTCTGGGTACTACCCTATCGAATATATCATTGTTATTATTGCTCTAATCTCTGAAAATTTGTAAAGCGCTCTGATACCCTTAAGGGTCATGTTCGCGGTATAAAAAGCTATTAAAAAAATAATAATTTAACCAAGCTACTAAAAATGCATAAATAACTATATGAATCCTTTGGAGGAACTTCCTTCAACGGTAACACTCCACAGAGTTCTGTCCTTTAGAGTTCTAGTTTTGTCTCACCTGAACTAAGCCAACAGGCTAGATATTGGACTACCAGTTGTGCTGGACTTGGTCCTTTGGCATGAGGCAGATCCACAGATCTCCAAGAAGTTGTGCCGACTTCAGGTGATGTCCCCTCACCTCTGGGAGGCAGGCTGTTGGCCAAATGCCTGCCTTGGATCACATTAGCTTTTTGGGAACTCTGGAGCAATCCCAACCTTGGTCAAAAAGAACTTGTATATGGAACAAAGTGGGATGTTTAGGTCCCACCTCTATGCTGAATTTCCTGCCAGGGGTAGTTGTGCCTCTGTCTAAAGCCAATGAATTAGTTTGAAGGTGTTTGTTTTCAAAATCCATTTTCTGTCTGCATTGCAAAGACAGTCTTTGAGAAAAGTGATGGCTCTCACAGCAGGTAGTGATGATACTGGCTCCAAGCAAGAGTGACCAAAACTTGAGCATAATGGAGTGTGAAACCTCTACACCTGGCTGTCATCAGCCTTGCTGAAGTAGCACTCGGGAAAAGACAAAGGGGACATACCCTGCCTAGAAATTTCCCTCCCTCTAACAACAGAATCTGCTGACTTACCTTATTCCCCATCAGTTGGCAATGCTCAGGGAGGACTAATCCACAATCCCCTGCTAAAAGTCTTCATAGATTTTCTAAATGTAACTCTCTCTCCATCCTCCACCACACATCAATGTCCAGGGCTCATCTCTTCAGCTTCTGTAATACAGGCAGTACACTTCCACTGTCTGGAGTAGCTGTACTCCAAGCTATATCTTTTGCAATGTATATCTAGGGGCAATCCAAAATAGATCTCGCTAGTTTCAGCAATCATACACTCACAAGAACATAAAGTTCTGCTTCCATCCACACTTCACACAATCACTCTCAACATGCACACAAGATGTCAGCACAAGGGTCTAGGTGTCACATATATAAGTGAAACTTAACACAAGTGGGCCCTATGTGCACTACACTGTCTCTGAACCACAGATACATGTCTTTTGTGTGCTATAATCCAAAAATGCTGCCTCCACCACTTTATGTTGAGAATCCAAGACATGGACAGTACTCCCGTTTCGAACTATGCTTGGTACACCCCTCCAGGTCACAGTACTGGTTTTGAAGATCAGAATGATCATGGACAAGCCTAAGCCTCAGTGTGCATGCCAGATTTCTGTGTTCACTGGGCCAATAAAAAGTCAGGCTATCGGTTTCAGGTGTAGGTGGGTTACTCAGGGAAGTTGCACAAATCCATGCCCATTTAATATGTAGGGGACATTCTTGTCTCAACATTTATAGTCTGCAAGTTTCCATAGGAGCAGCAGGGCACAACCCATATACTTGCACATTATATGGTTTGCATCATATTTGTTCTCATGGATCCATCTTGGATTGAAAAAAGAAGCAATAAATATAGGCAAGCTACAGGATACACATTGAGTCTACCAAAGTGTGACACAGATTGACCCATAGTAGTGTTTATTATGCAAAACTCATTGACACAAAATGCAAGCAGCCCAAGAAGCCATTTCAAGAGTCGAGGCTTAAACAGGTTAAATTATGTGCCAATAGTAGATCAAATTACATTTTTCGTCTGTGAGGCTTTTCATACAAACATGAGCTGAACAAAAGTACATTTCAATTCCTTGATGAGTCCACCCATATTTGACACAAATTGACTCATCCTAATGACCATTATGTGATCATTGATGGTGTAAGGAGATGCCTCTTTTTGCATGATCATCCCCAAAGTTTTGGACTGATGCTGCTGGTTTTTCGACTCAGAGTGCACTGAGCCCTGCCAGACGTATGTATGACTGAACCACGCCTGGCATTACCACGCATACCTTTACAACTCAGTCATTACAACATATGCGTCTTTACCATGCATGCCTTTACCACGAAAGTTTTTACTGCACATATGTCTTTACCACACATGCCTTTACAATGACAATGTAAGTATTTTACAGATAAGTATAAACTCTTAATTACCTACTTGCGTTTGCCAGTCGGTAGTTATAGTTAGGACCTAGTTTCCATAGGAAAAGCGTTTTTATACTTGCCTATTTCTTTGGTATCATTTGACGAATCATCAAAAAATATTCCCCAAAAAGTGCCATGGTGATTCTTGTGGCGCATGGAAAATTTCGGGGTGATCTGTCAAGCGGGGCTGAGAACAAGTGGAGGTCAAAAAGCATGCGTTTCCCATGTTAATTCCCATAGGACCTGTAGACACGGCTACAACCCGAACTACTGAATGTAATTACACCAAATTTGGAAGAAAGGTAGATGTTGTTCCAGGGAATTGCCGTTTTGTGATTTGGTGTAAATCCGTTCAGTAGTTGCGGAGTTATTCGCTGACATCCAAATTTGTATATATAGGGGCACAGATCCTCTGAAGATTCAACAGTCCTGTGCTCAAATTTGATTGGCCACCAACATTTCAAACCAGGTAGTGTTAGCAGCCATCTTGGGACGCGGCTTGGGCCGAGTCCCAGAAAAAAACATTTTAAAAAAGAAAAGGGGGCAGGATAGAAATACCCTGACCCCCTAGGACTCTTGGGTGGGAGGGGTCCCACAGGAACCCCGTAGTGCCAAAAAAAGCATTTTTTTTCAAAACAAATACAGCGGGAGTCGCGCTAGAGGCGCCAAAATTGTTTTTAAAACCAAAGCGCGGACTCCCGCGCTTCATTATTAATTGGACCCCAGGTGGGCCAGGACCCGGAGACATGTTGTTAATAAAGGAGGGGGCACACGGGCCCTTCTCTTGGGGCTTATTAATGCCAGGGATCACCACCTCCCCGAGCTTATTCATTTAAAAACAGGGCGGCCTTTTGGACTCCCTCTTGCCCCGGGGACCACCACCACCCTGGGGCTAATGTATTATTATAGGGGGGGTGCTCGGATCCCCCCGGGCCCCGGGGACCACCACCTCCCCAGGGCCGAATGAATTTGTATTGGGGGGGCTTCAGGGACTCATTGGGAGGGTGGCCGCACAGCCCTCCTCCCATGCCAGTCTCAGCCCGCCACCTCCCCAGGGCAGGCCCTACACAGAAGAAAAGAGGGGGGCGTGCGGCCCCCCTCCTGGAGCCATAGATGGCCCTGGGGACCGCCACCCCACAGGGCCAACTCCTGCTTTGTCCCGGGGTGCCCACCCCGGGACACAGCTGTTTGCTGTGACTTGGCGGGAGCTTTACCGCTCCTGCCAAGCCACAGCAAATGCTCCGCTTCCAGTAAACAAGAGCATTAAAAATTTTCTTGCGTGCTGGAAGCGGAGCAAAATTGCTTTCACAGACAGGGAGCTGCCTTTCAAGCAGCTCCCTGTCTGTGAAAGCAATGCCTGCTACCACAGTGTGATCGCTGAGAGCTGGTTGGAGGCCCGTCTCCTTTCTCCACCCCTCTGCAAACGCAACTACTACTTAACAAACCATAGAAATTCACTTAAAAAACCAAAGTTCTGATGGATACATCTGCCTGTGGATTCCTCACCTTTTGAATATCCCCCTGCGCTAGCATTCCACGGAATTTTTTCGTAGCTCCTTCGCGCCGACGAGGTCGTCACGAAGCCATGGCTCCGCGCGGGGCTCCGCATGACGTCACTGGAGCCATAAGAAGACCACGTCGGCGTGATGATGTCAGTTCCCTTTTTTCCGCGCTGTCGACGCTAACGGATTTTCTGGGACTCTCCTGTCTTGTTACTTTGTTTCTTGGATTTGTTTGTATCCTTTTCGAGATGTCTGTTCAAAGGAAGTCGGGTTTCAAGCCCTGCAAGGAATGCGGAGGTCATATGTCGATCACGGACCCGCATGAGGACTGCCTTTGGTGCCTTTCGAGCGACCACGATGTTGAAGGCTGTTCGTCGTGTAGAAAGATGAACCCGAAGGCTTTGAGGGAAAGGAAGGCTAAGCTCTACTTGTCGAAGGTGAGAAAGGAGAAAAGGGGTCGGAAAAGATCGAAGTCGGAGTCGTCGACTTCGCATGGGTCGAAGAGAAGGCATAAGAAGAAGAAGAGGCATGGATCTCGACGTCGGTCGTCGAAGCCTCGAACCTCGAAGTCGCCTTCTCCGGCTCCTCGACGTCGTGCCAAGGACTTTGTCTCTCCTTCTCCTTCCGTCTCTCCACAAGGGTCTCCGGCCCGGTCTCATTATGTGGGTTCACTGGCGCAGTCTCCGGCGTCGGTGGGTTCTCCGGCTCCGATGGATGATGCGGCTCCTGCTGTTCCTGTGGCGTCGCCTGTGGTTCCTGTGACCCCGGCTCAGGAGGTTCCGCTCTCGGAAGTCGAACCGGCGCAGTTTCCTTCTTTCCCGGCGCCAGGCTCGGATCCATCGCAGTTTTTGAACGCGATGTATGGGGTCTTTGCCAGAGCCACTTGCCCCTCTGGAGCACCTTCGGGTCCCATGGGCCCATTGGCATTTAATTTGGGTGTGCCGCAACATTACCCCCAGCACCCTTTATGCCTTATATGCCTGTGACGCCGTCTTGGCACTTTCCGGCGCCGAAGATGTCGACACCGTATGATCAGTCTCCGGCTCCATCTGGCGTCCCTTCTTCTCGGGTCCGTGCGGCGCGGGTTGCTGTCGCGGATCCGTCTTCGACGCCGCTGCCGGAGCCATCGACGTCGCTGATGGCGCCGTCGGCGCCGCAGCCAAGGATGCGTTCCAGAAGGGAGGCGCAACGGCTTATTGAAGAGGAGCAATATCAAGCTGGTGAGATGGAAGAGGGTGAGATTAATGAGTCTGAGGACTTGTTTGAAGACTTGTGTGAAGCAAGTGGATTGGATTTCTCACCTGAGCCAGTTTTTGACTCGCAGAAAGTTTCTCCTTCAAGGGAGTTGGCTCCTTACCATGTAGTCATCAGGAAGGCGGCTGAACTGTTAGGCCTGCAGCTTCCCTCAGCGGAGTACAAGCCGAATCTTCTGACGGAGGTTCTTCATTCTCCTACCTTGGTGGTGGAGCCTCTCTTGCCCTTCAATGATGCCCTGATGGAACCAATTCTGGAGGTTTGGAGTAACCCTCTTTCAGCTCCTGCAGTCTCTAGATCAGTCTCTAGGCGATATAGACCAGCACCTGGGGACCCTGAGTTTCTTTCCTCTCATCCATCGCCTCAGAGTTTGGTGGTCCAGGCATCGTGCTCAAAGCAGTCTGTGGGTTCTTTTCCTCAGGCCCCGTCGGACCGAGATTCTAAAAAGCTTGAGCAGTCTGCGAAGAAAGTCTTTTCTTCAGCCAGCATGGCTTTAAAGTCCACCAACGCCACCTGTTTGTTGGGCAGATACATTCATGCCCTTATGGACTCTGCCAAGAAGATTCTCCCGAAGTTGTCTGACACGGACAGGGACAATTTAAGTGAGGTTTTGGCGGACTCTCAGGCGGCTGCTCGCCAGGTAATCCAGTCGGGTCTGGACACGGCAGATTCGGTGGCAAGGGTAATGGGCTCCTCTGTTGCCACTAGAAGGCACGCATGGTTGAGGTCTTCAGGGTTTTCACCGGATGTTCAAGCTGCGCTGCTGGATCTCCCTTTTGATGGCTCTAAGCTTTTGGAGAAAAAGCGGACTCTGCGTTGCAGAGATTTAAGGACAGCAAGGCCACAGCAAAGTCCTTGGGCCTTCAAGCACAGTCAAGAGGCTCTGGATTCAAGAGGTACCGTGGGTTTGGGAAATCTTCCTTTCGTTCCCGTCAGCCTCAGCAGCAACAGCAGCAGCAAAACCCTCTGTATAGGGCCTACAGAGGTAAAAGCAGAGGTCGCTTTCGTGGATCTGGACGACATCCCTCTTCCTCTTCCTCCTCTACCTCCCCGACCCCTCCTGGTAATGCAGCAAGGCAGCCCTAGATCCGCCATCCTGGATCATGTAGGTCCTGTGGGAGGCCGTCTTACCCATTTTCTACAAGATTGGAAATTAATAACTTCGGACCTTTGGGTTCTAGATCTTGTAGAGAATGGGTACGCTCTTCCCTTCAAGGAATTTCCCCACCTTACCCTCCTTGTCAGGGGTTTTGCACGGAAGATCATTTACTTCTCCTTCAGAAGGAGGTTCTTGCTCTGTTACAAAAGGGTGCAATAGAGGTGGTTCCGGAGCAGGAGAGGGGTCGGGGATGCTACTCCCGGTATTTCCTGATTCCCAAAAAGGATGGCAGGTTACGTCCCATCCTGGACCTCAGAATCTTGAATCTGTTTCTCAGGCAGGAGAGGTTCAAGATGCTAACTCTAGCGCAGGTTCTTCAGGCGCTGCAACAAGAGGACTGGATGGTGTCCATCGACTTACAGGATGCGTATTTCCACATTCCCATCCTGAAGTCGCACAGGAAGTATCTCCGTTTCACGGTTGGGTCGCAACACTACCAGTTTGCGGTCCTTCCGTTTGGTCTTACTACCGCACCTCGAGTCTTCACCAAGGTGATGGCGGTGGTGGCAGCTCATCTCAGGAGGTCGGGGATTCCAGTTTTCCCCTACCTGGACGACTGGCTGTTGAAGGCAGAGTCTCCGGAGATGGTGAGTCACCATTTGCAGGTTACAGCCCAGCTGTTGTACAAATTGGGTTTTTCAATAAATGTACCCAAGTCTCACCTGGTGCCCTCTCAGCGCAACCTGTTTATAGGGGCAGTACTGGACACCACTGTGTGTCGAGCTTTTCCACCACCACAGAGGATTCTCGACATTCAGGAATTGATCCCTTTGTTTCACAATGGAGCGGTCGTTCCAGTTCTGAAGGTCCTTCGCCTGCTTGGTCTGTTCGCTTCCTGCATCCTGCTGGTCACAAATGCACGCTGGCACATGAGGGCACTCCAGTGGTGTCTCCGCAGGCAGTGGTATCAACACAATGGAGATCTCAGGGAGTCTGTGAGGATCTCCAGAGAAGCTGCAGCGGGTCTGTCTTGGTGGAGTGTGGAGGGCAATCTGTCTCAAGGAAAGCCCTTTCATCTTCCTCCATCTGTGGCCACAGTGGTAACGGATGCCTCTACCCTAGGGTGGGGTGCACATCTGGGGGATCTGGAGATCAAGGGTCTTTGGTCTCCGGAGGAAAGGTTGTTTCACATCAACCTTCTGGAATTGCGGGCGATACGTTTGGCGCTCAAGGCATTTCTCCCTTCCCTTCGCGGTCGGTCAGTTCAGGTCCTGACGGACAACACGGCCGCGATGTGGTATGTCAACAAGCAGGGAGGAGTAGGGTCGTACCGTCTCTGCAGAGAGGCCTTACGGCTCTGGTCCTGGGCACAGGATCATCAGATTTGCTTAATGGCGAATCATCTGGCCGGGGTGCTGAACGTTCGTGCGGACAGTCTCAGTCGGCAGTTTTCCGCCGACCAGGAGTGGAGGCTTCATCCAGAGGAAGTTCGACACCTCTTCCAGACGTGGGGGACTCCTCGGGTGGACCTGTTTGCCACTCTAGAGAACGCGCATTGCCCGTCATTCTGCAGTCTCCAGTTTCCGAGGCAGGGAGCGTTGGGGGACGCGTTTCAGTTGAGTTGGAGCTCGCAACTCCTTTATGCGTTTCCTCCCATACCCTTGATTCCTCGGGTCCTGAGGAAGATTCGCCAAGACCGGGCCCAAGTCATTTTGATCGCCCCGGATTGGCCAAGAAGGGTGTGGTACACAGACCTTCTTCACCTCTCGTCGCACCCTCCGCTCCGTCTCCCTCTCAGGGTAGACCTCCTCTCGCAGTCGGAGGGGCAGGTTCTTCACCCCCACCTCCAGAGCCTGCACCTTCATGCCTGGAGATTGAACGGGGCAACCTGAATTCTTTTTCTCTCCCGCCTAACGTGGTGGATGTTATACTATCGGCCAGGCGACACTCCACCAAATCTGTCTATTCTTATAGGTGGTCAAAATTTGTCAAGTGGTGCGGAGAGAAATCTATTGATCCCTTAAAAGCCCGTCTTTCTGATGTGCTTTGTTTTTCCCTTCATTTGGCCCGGCAGGGTTGTGCTGTGGCCACTGTTAAGGGATATTTGTCGGCTTTGTCGGCATTTTTGTGTTTGCCTGATCAGCCTTCTTTATTTAAGTCTCCTATAGTCTTAAGGTTTATTAAGGGGCTGACAAACATGTTTCCTCCCACTCCTTTTATTATGCCCCAGTGGGATTTGAATCTGGTTCTTTCTTTTTTAATGGGTTCAACTTTCGAACCTATGCATAGTTGTCCGTTGAGGCTTCTATCTTTTAAAACGATCTTCCTGGTGGCTATCACTTCGGCTAGGAGGGTGAGTGAGCTTCAGGCTCTTTCCTGTAAACCTCCTTTTCTGACCATACATGCTGAAAGGTTGGTACTTAGGACCAGGGCTGCTTTTCTGCCTAAGGTGGTGACTCCTTTCCACCTTGGTCAGTCTGTTACCCTTCCTACTTTCTATCCTCCCCCTCACCCATCCAAGGAGGAGGAGAGGCTTCATCGTTTGGATCCAAAGAGGGCGATTAGCTTTTATTTGGACAGAACGAAGGACTTTCGCCAAGATGACCAGCTCTTTGTTGGATATGCTGGTCGCATGAAGGGCAAGGCGGTGCACAAGCGCACTTTATCCAGATGGATCATCTTGTGCATCAAGATTTGCTACTCACTCTCTGGTAAGGAGCCTCCTGTTGGTATTAGAGCTCATTCTACCAGGGCTAAGTCCTCTACTTCTGCCTTGTCTAGAGGTGTTCCTGTACTGGATATATGTAAGGCGGCAACTTGGGCCTCCCTCCACACTTTCGCGAAGCACTACTGCCTAGATTCCGATGTGAGGAGGGATGGCCATTTTGCTCGCTCTGTTTTGCAGGACTTTTTGGTATAGAAGGGTGGACACCCTCCTCCGGGTGAGGTACTGCTGTGGGATTCTATTCAAAAGGTGAGGAATCCACAGGCAGATGTATCCATCAGAAGAACAAGTTACTTACCTTCGGTAACGCTTTTTCTGGTGGATACAGTATCTGCCTGTGGATTCCTCACTGACCCACCCGCCTCCCCGTTGTCCACCCTTTTATACCATAAAAGCTGAGGTATTAACTGTTGATGTATTTATATGTACTCAAGATTTGGTTGCCTCATTTGTTTCATTGTTACCTTGTTTGAAATTCAAACTTTCTTATTTTATTATACACTGTGTGTATCTGTATGAAACCTATATACTTGATATGTATTGTCTATGTGGTCGGTTCGCCCGTTTTGCCTCGGTGGCACGGAAAAAATGGGTGGAACTGACGTCATCACGCCGACGTGGTCTTCTTATGGCTCCAGTGACGTCATGCGGAGCCCCGCGTGGAGCCATGGCTTCGTGACGACCTCGTCGGCGCGAAGGAGCTACGAAAAAATTCCGTGGAATGCTAGCGCAGGGGGATATTCAAAAGGTGAGGAATCCACAGGCAGATACTGTATCCACCAGAAAAAGCGTTACCGAAGGTAAGTAACTTGTTCGTTACAGGGACGGTGTAGTTAGGAAATAGAATTTGAAATTACCTTTGAAATTCACTGAAAAAAGCAAAGCTTACATGGACGTTGTTGTCAGGAAATAGAATTTAAAAAACCTTAGAAATTCACTGAAAAAAACCAAGGATACAGGGACGTTATCTTTGGGCTCAGATTTCACTCATACAGAACCATAGAAATTCAGCAGTTACAGTTACCTGAGCTAACTATAACTCATGCCCCCGCAATGCACTGCTTATGACCTCACAAAGAGTATTTGTAAAAGGTCAAATAAAGGCGACTTAATTTTTAAGGCCCTAGTAGAGGGTGGTTTACTCCCACTCAATGATGGAACCAATTCAGATAACCCCCCTAAATGCATTTATCGTGTTGGTGCCAGACAAAGTTCTATTTATTATATAGCAATGAACATGGAAGCATGGCACCTCATTATTGACATGGGTGTAATCACCAGGCTTGAAAGTGATCATGATCTCTTGCTCCTGCTTTTGACGCATCCAAATCCTGGTCCCTACGAGAAGAATTCTATTCGAATTGCAAGTGGCCCAAAAAATCGCCTTATTCAAACAGGAAACACATTATTAGGTTACTAGAGAATAAGGGATTTGATACTTACATAACTAGTTCAAAATGGTTAACACATAATATGATATTAAATGCCCCTGTGAACAACATAGAGCAAAAACAGTCCCAAATACACAAGTTCGAGAAGCTACTGTCACCAACAACTTTGGAAAGAGAGCACCAAACTAATCCTGTCTTTGTAAACCCTCTTCAGGATGGCCGGGATTGGTTCGACGATGAGTGCGCAAAATTAAAAAAATCTCTGTCTCTGGCCCTAAAAAATCAACATCTGTGCAAAGCAAACGAACAGTTCTTCATTGAGAAGAGGAAACAGTACAAGGGGCTTTTAAAATATAAAAAGAAGTCCCACCCGCATAAGCTATGGCAAGAATTGCTGGACGCAATAACTTAAAAAAATTTTTTTTTTATTCTGGGAAATAATTAGAACCGGCTGCGAGGGTGCCCCAAAGAAATTGGAGCTGAATATTAGCCTGCAAACGTGGGTAGATCATTACAGCGCCTTGTATAAAAACGATGCTGAGCGCCAACAGCTGATAATCAAAGTGTAAGTGGGATAGCGAAAGGTGGAGATCACTAAACGATTTTCGAAACCAATCAGCCGCCATTTATGAAGGCTCGAAACACTCAACTTTGCATTACGTATCCTCATTGACATCTCGCACATCTCCAGATATTCCTACGACCAGAGGGCAAAAGCAGATATTCACTGAAATGGAAGTTGTTCAAGCAATCATATCTCAAAAACTCCACAAAGCTGCAGGCCCGGACAAAATTCCAGCAGACCTCTTTTGAAATCAGTTCACTTTTTGGTCTCCGGTTCTAACTCGAACCTTCAATACCATCTGGTCCTTAAGACACATTCCACAATCATGGCGGAAATCAATAATCGTTCCTATTCATAAAAAGGGCACGAGAGACCTTGTCTCTAACTATCGGCCATTTCATTGCTCGACAGCGTGGGTAAAATCTTTGAAAAACTACTTTTATCCCGCTTACACTAATGGCTGAAAGAAACAGACTTGATATCACCATACCAAGCTGGTTTTAGCAAGGGCCAGAGTACAGTAGACCAGGTTTTTAGACTGAATCTCATTTATTCCAAATATATGTGCCTTAAAAATTCACCACTCTACCTGGTCTTTGTCGACCTCCAAACAGCATTCAACAGCGTTGATCGCTCCATTTTATGGCAAATTCTAAGTAGAATCAGCATTCCCGATGACATCTTGAAGCTCTTAATTGCCTTGCATTCTGGTAACGCCACAAGGATAAGATACAGCACAAGAGGTGATTACACAACTGAAATACCAATCAATCGAGGCGTTAAACAGGGCTGTGTTTTAGCCCCAATCCTTTTTAACTGTTACATAAACGATATTGTTTTAGCCTTGAAGAACCTCAACTTGGATGTACCAAAAGCAGGCAATGACCAAATACCAATTCTGCTTTTTGCCAACAGCGCGGTTTTGCTAGCCAGAACAGAGCTCGCAATGCACCATCTATTGAAAGGTTTCGAGGCCTTTTATACGGCCAGAAAATTGTCTATCAGTATTGGGAAAACAAAATATATGATCTTGAACCGAAAGCAAAAGCTGCGAACAACTTTCAAGGTTTATAAAACACCCTTGAATCAAGTATCCACCTACGACTATCTTGGCATCCGATTGGACGACAAACTTAAGTGGTCTCAACAGCAATTAAAAAGTACCATCATATTGGTTCAGCAAGCTGGAGCGGTATTGAGATTTGCAAATTCACGCGGCAGTCATTCAGTGAAGTCAGCAATGTTGGCTTACAAAATAAAAGCAAGGGCTGCTGGCCTATATGGTTCCGAGGTCTGGGGCTACAAGAAGATCACAGGAATACAAACCACCGAAAATAACTTCATTCGACGGCTACTATACCAGGGCTGCAGTACGCCAATGCTGGCTCTGAGAACTGATCTAGGGCTAGCAAAAATTGAGGACTATATTGCATTGGCTCCTCTAAAATATTGGCTTTGCATATGGTCCAGGGATGAACTGACATACAGACTCACTCTACAAGACATCATGAAGCAGCAAGACTATCATAAGTTACAGTGGTTTGCCCATCTGTCAGGTGTGCTGACCAGTAGTGGCCTGAACAAATATTGGCATCATCCTGAAATGATCACTAAGGACAGCCATGATGTGGTAACGAATGCCTGTTGGCAGCGCAAACAACAAATAAACCTTAGCCATCTAGGTGCTGTGTCAAACCGTTATTTTTCTTTTAATCAAGATCTGGCCCCTACTGATTGCCTCGAAGATATTTATCCGGCAGGAAAATGACCTCTCTATTTAAAATTTAGATTGGGAATCTTACCAGTGGCTTCCGTAACTAAAAGATGGCTGAAATTAACAGGCGAAAGATCGGAGCAGTGTCTCTGATCCCTGGGAGGTCGTGAGACGCTATCTCATTTACTTATGCTGTGCCACTTTACGTACCGTATTCGCAGATATTACTTGTGACCATTTTTTCTAATGTTTATGGTCAGAACCTGCAAAGAGGCGGAGGCTTTCTGTATGAGAACTGATGATAGAGCTATTGTAGTGTCCGTTTCATCCTACATTTATGCAGCATCGAAACAAAGAGCAGATGCACACTCAAAAATGAACGCTGATAGGCAAGACTGGACAGCCTCTAAAAAAGTTGCATCAGATTAAAATATCATGCAAACACTTATACACTACTTATCAGCTCTATTGTCAAGTACAACGAGCAATGCCACAGGTACTATTGTCAGGCACATTGACAAAATAATTTGCTTAGCATTAAGGAGGCTTGGTTCTAAAAACCAACTGTTATATATTGTTCAGAGGGAAGAGGGGTTGATACTTACTATCTAGCTTGATTTGCTCAGTGTGCGAAACAGCTGACACACTGCTAGCATAAAATATCACAACAATTTTAAAGCATTACACAGTTTTTGAGGATTATTAACTATATTGTATTGTTTATTTGTAGGAATGTTTATGAAAAATTGTATTGTATCATTTTAATTGTTATGGCTAGTTGGCTGAAACAATAAACATTGATTGACTGATTGACCTCACACATTACATCACTCATGACATGGTCAGTGACATCACTGATGACATCAGGCATGACATCTCAAATGACATCACTGATGACATCCACAGAGCCACTCACACTCCCACCCCCATACAACCTTTTGTACGCCCACTCACACACCCACACAACCAGTCACATACCCATTCACAGACCCATACCAGTACTCACATGCCCACTCACTCCTCCATGGAACCATTCACACACCGACTCACTCGTACAGCCACTCAAACCACCATTCACCCACTCATACTACCACTCAAACAACAAGTTACTCACCCATACAGACAGCCACATAGCCACACACTCACCCATACAGCTACTCACACATCCGCTTATTTACCTACACAGTCACTCACACAACTACTCACTCACCCATACAGCCTCTCAACACAGCCATTCACTCACCCATGCAAGCACTCACATACTCATATCCCCACACAACCACTTACATACCCATTCCCACATCCATACAAGCACTCACACATCCGCTCACCCATACAGCCATTCACACAGACACTCACTCTCCAATACAGCCACTCATACACCAACTCACTTAACCAAACACCCACTTAAACAGCCACTGACTCACCCATACAGCCACTGACTCACCCATACAGCCACTTACACACCCATTCACTCACTCATACAGCCATTCAGACACCTACTCAGTCACCCATACAGTCACTACACACCCACTTACCCACCCATAGAGCCACTCACACCGCCGCTCGCTCACCCATACAGCCACTGATACACCCACTCACCAATAAAGCCACTCACACAGCATCTCACTCATCCACACAGCTACTCACACACCCACTTATACACCCATACAGCCACTCACACACCCATAAACACAAAGATGTTATAGTTAGGCTCACATTTCACTTGTACAAAACCAGTGAAATTCAGCAGTTATAGTTAACTGAGCTAACTATAACTTGCACCCCATAATGCACTGCTTATGACCTCACAATTTACATCACTCAGGACATGGTCAGTGACATCACTGACGACATCATCCAGTGAGTTTAAGCCTTTTCTAAGAGTTTAAGATTGTTAAACATATATACTAAACTACTACAAAAGTTAAATTAGTATAGTAGCTGTACTACCAATAAGTGATACTACTTATAACATAAATTATATTAGTGGGTGTTTGACTGTATGTATCCGTGTGTAAGTGGGTGTCTGAGTGGCTGTATGGGTGTATAAGTGGGTGTGTGAGAAGCTGTGTGGGTGAGTGAATGGGTGTCTCAGTAGCTTCAAGGGTGAGTGAATGGGTGTGGGAGTGGCCGTATGGCTGAGTGAGTGACTGTATGAGTAAGTGTGTGGGTGTGTGTGTGTATCTATGGGTGACTGAGTGGCTGTATAGGTGAGTGAGTGGCTGTTTGGTTAAGTGATTTGGGTATGAGTGGGTGTATTGGAGAGTTTCTCTGTTAATGGCTATAGGAGTGAGTGAGCATATGTGGGAGTGCTTGTATGGATGTGTGAATGGGTATGTAAGTGGTTGAGTGTGTGAGTGCTTGAATGGGTGAGTGAGTGGCATCTCGGGAAAACAATAAACATCTCCTTCGAGACTGCAACCTTCCCGGAGAGCTGGAAGCACGCCGAGATCAATGCCTTACTCAAAAAACCCAAGGCCGACCCCAAGGACCTCAAGAACTTCCGGCCCATCTCCCTGCTCCCGTTCCCGGCGAAGGTCATCGAGAAGACCGTCAACAAACAACTGACCCGCTACCTCGAGGAGAACAGCATCCTGGACCCATCCCAGTCCGGGTTCCGCAGCAACCACAGCACCGAAACTGCCCTCATCGCCGCAACCGATGACATCAGGGCCCTGCTAGACAACGGAGAAACCGCTGCCCTCATCCTCCTGGACCTGTCAGCCGCCTTCGACACGGTCTGCCACCGCACCCTACGCACACGTCTCCACGACGCTGGGATCCAAGAGAAGGCCCTGGACTGGACCACCTCCTTCCTCTCCGGCAGAACCCAGAGCGTCCGCCTACCCCCTTTCCGGTCCGAAGCCACCGAGATCATCTGCGACGTACCCCAGGGCTCATCCCTCAGCCCAACACTGTTTAACATCTACATGGCACCGCTCGCCCACGTCGCCCGACTGCATGACCTCAACATCATCTCCTACGCCGACGACACCCAGCTGATCCTCTCCCTCACCAAGGATCCCCACACCGCCAAAACCAACCTCCACGAAGGAATGAAAGCCGTCGCCGAGTGGATGAAGAGCAGCCGACTGAAGCTAAACTCAGACAAGACGGAAGTCCTCATCCTCGGTTCCACCCCCTCGGCCTGGGATGACTCCTGGTGGCCATCCGCACTGGGAACAGCTCCAACACCCACCGACCACGCACGCAACCTAGGGTTCATCCTCGACTCCACCCTCTCCGTGACAAAGCAGGTCAACGCCGTCTCATCCTCCTGCTTCAACACCCTCCGCATGCTCCGCAAGATCTACAGGTGGATCCCCACCGAAACGAGAAGAACGGTCACCCAGGCCCTCGTCAGCAGCAGCAGGTTGGACTACGGAAACGCCGTCTACGCAGGAGCCTCGGCCAAACTCCTGAAACGACTTCAACGCATTCAGAACGCCTCTGCTCGCCTGATCCTCGACATCCCTTGCCGCAGCCACATCACACCCCACCTGAGAGGCCTGCACTGGCTCCCCGTCAACAAGAGGATCACCTTCAAGCTCCTCACCCAAGCGCACCAGGCACTCTACAACACCGGACCAGCATACCTCAACGGACGACTCAGCTTCTACACCCCCAACCGCCAGCTTCGCTCCGCCGACCTCGCCCTCGCCACAGTCCCCCGCATTCGAAGAACGACCTCCGGTGGCTGATCGTTCTCCCACCTCGCCGCCAAGACCTGGAACACCCTCCCCATCCCCCTACGGCAGACCCAAGACCTGCTGACCTTCAGAAGACTCCTCAAGACCTGGCTTTTCGAGCAGTAGCAGCATTCCCCCCCCCCCAGCGCCTTGAGACCCTCACGGGTAAGTAGTGCGCTTTACAAATGTTCTGATTGATTGATTGATTGTTGAGGGGCTGTATGGGTGAGTGAGTGGGTGTGTTAGTGGCTGGTTAGGTGAGTGAGTGGTTCTGTGAGTGGCTGTTTGAGTGAGTGAGTGGTTGTGTGAGTGGGATGTTATGTGAGTACTTATATGGGTCTGACTTGGTATGTGAGTGGTTGTATAGGGGTGTGAGTGAGTGTGTGAGTGGTTGTATTGCACTGTGTCTGAGTGGCTGTATAGGTGTGTGAGTTGGCTTGTGAGTGCTTGTATAGATGTGTGAATGGGTATGTGAATGATTGTGTGAGTGAGTGACTGGGTTTGTGAGTGGATGTATGGGTGACTGAGTAGCTCTGTTACTAGGTGTACAGGTGAGTGAGTGGCTGTGTGAGTAGTTGTATGGGTGTGAGTGGCTGTATGGATCTGTGTGGGGGTTTGTGCGTTGTTTGGATCTGTGAGTGGGTGTGTGAGTTGTTCTGTGTGCTTGTGAGTGGGCATGTGAGTGGTTGTATGGGTGTGTGAGTGTATGTGTATGTGTGAGTGGTTCTGTGGATGATGTCATCAGTGATGTCATTTGAGATGTCATGATGTCATCAGTGATGTCACTGACCATGTCATAAGTGATGTGATATGTGAGGTCTTAAGCAGTGCATTGTGGGGGTGTAAGCTATAGTTAGCTCAGGTAACTATAACTGCTGAATGTCACTAGTTTTGTATGAGTGAAATGTGAGCCTAACTATGACATGCCTGTAACGTTAGTTTTTTTCAGTGAATTTCTACATTTTTTAAATTCTATTTCCTAAGTATAACGTCCTTGTAACCTTTGGTTTTTTAAGTGAATTTCTAAGTTTTTTTTTAAATTTGATTTCCTAACTGTAAGCTTTGAGAGTGAGTGTGTGAGTGCATGAGTGTCTCAGTGGGTGTGTGAGTGTGTGTTTCTCAATGGGTGTGTGAGTGGGTGTGTGAGTGTCTCAGTGGGTCTGGGAGTAGCTACATGAGTGTCTGAGTGGGTCTGTGAGTGGGTGCATGAGTTTCTGAGTGGGCCTGTGAGTGGGTGTGAGAGTGTCTGAGTGGGTTTGCGAGTTAATGTTAATGGAATTTGTAAGAGCGCACGAATACCCGGAGGTGTCTTGGCGCTGCGGACCACAGTGAGCATGTTTAGCGTCTAGTCCTGAAACAGCCACGTCAACAGAAGGTGCTAGGCGCTAGCAGGGCTTTACTGGAGTCCGCCTACATGAGTGTGTGAGTCAGTCTGTTAGTGAGTCCATGAGTGTCTAAGTGGGTCTGTGAGTAGCTGTGACAGTGTCTTGAGTGGTTCTGTGAGTGGTCTTGTGCGTGGGTGTGAGTGTCTGTGATTGGGTGCATGAGTGGGTCTATGAGTGCATATGAGAGTGTCTGAGAGAGTGAGTATCTGAATGGGTCTGTGAGTGGGTGTATCAGTGTCTAAGTGAGTCTGTCAGTGGGTATGTGAGTGCCTGAGTGTGAGTGGGTGTCTTAGTGTGTGTGTGGGTGTGTCAGTAGCTGTGTCAGTGACTGGGCCACAACGGAACCACACCTACCCCTTTTTCCAAAAAGAGTCCACAGTTTTGCACAAAATATCTACCCAAGTGGAGTACTTTCTACTGGTTAATTATTAAGCGCTATCTCCTTGGGTAAATGTCCAGTATGTATTCTTCTCTACAGCTGTGTAATGGAGAACGAGGAAATGTCACCAGTGGCCTTGTGTGTGTTTTGACAATGTGATTGTTCCTCGTGTGTCTTTTTCCAGAAATTTGCGATAACATGAACTTTCCTATAGAGAAGATGACAAGAGTACAAAGAGGTAAATCTCCACCTTCCTCTTAACCATATGAAGTAAGTGCCTCTTTATTTGGTGGAGATGTCCTCATATTTTTCGGCATCAAGAACTCCTCACCAAAACTGGTGGGAAACGCACTGGGGGGCCGCTTGTGAAGCTGTCCATCATCCTGGCAAAAGGCAGTAAGACCTTTGCATACTATTAAGGTGGGCGGGGCCAAACGGGTGAAACTTCCAAGTGATTTGCACATTTCCATACTCGTAGTCCTTTAAAGGAAGAACCATTGACTCTGCTCTCACCAGGACAGGACAAGAAAGAGCCCACTCGTCAAAGTCACATACAAATTGTGCTCCTAAAAATCAACGATGCATCCACCTCCAAGAAGCATTTCAGATAGTTTTTCAATATGAAATTGCCGAGAAAACACACTTGCTTTGCTTCGCCAAGCCCAGGAGTTGGGATTATTTGTCCTTTACAGAAGTGGAGTATCAGCAGGCGCATCTGCTGTGTTTATATTTGTAAGTGCTTTTTGTTGAGCTTTAATTGCTGTGAAATAAGCATTAGGGCCAAAACGGCCCGGGCCTGACCACAACTTAATGGGAGAGGGGACTGCACGGCCCCCCACCCCAGGCAGATTTTGACCCCGGGGGACCTCATTCCCCGGGGCCTGGCCAAAACTTCATGGGGGAGGGGGGCTTCGCTGCCCCCCTCTTTGGGTCAATTTAGGCCCCCAGGACCACATTCGCCGAAACCCCTCAATGTTTCCCTGGGTTCCCTGGTCCCACCCAGGGCACCCAGTGTGCTAAGGGACCGTGAGGGGAGCCTCAAGGCCCCCGCGGTCCCAGCCAGCTCCCCGCTTCCTGCGGGAGCCGGCATTGCTCTTGCACCCAGGGAGCTGCTGGAAATGCAGCTCCTGTGTGCAAGAGAAATAGTTTCATCTCTTTCACTGCCCGCATATCTGCAGTCAGGGAAAGAGATGAAAACTCCGCTTCCAGCAAGCAGGAATATTTTGATAGCTTTCACTTGCTGGAAACGGAGTGCTTGCGTTTGCTTGGCAGGAGCTGTCATAGCAAGCAACCACTTGCTATTTAGAAAGCCAATAAAGACCTGTCTCTTTCCTAGAGTGTAACATCAACTGGACGGAAACCACAAATGATGGTGGAGGAGAGGCATGGGGTGGAATTTAGGCTGCCTATGTAAAGCTTTGGGTTAATGCACTTTTCCTACACTATTTTTTTTACATAGTAAGCAGTGTTTCAGACCATTGTCTTTACTCAATCTGAACAATAAAATACAAGTTCTGGTGATGTCTAAGCATCTACTAGCTATTAAGGCCGAATCTGCTCTTCCCAAATGAGGTGAGTTTCATTCCAGTCTACTTTGCAGCAAGCAGTCTTCACAGGGTGTTTTCGTCGTTGCTTCAGATAGATCCAGGCAGTAGCAGTATTGGCGAATCTAAAAGCAGAAAATGCTTTTCACTCTTTGAACAGCCTGGTCTTGATGGAATACTCGAGATTCAGATGTAAAATGGTCTCTCGTATTCGTCTTTTATATACACCTCACCAATGATTGGTATTCACAGCCATGGTCTTATGTCTGCAAGCTTTGTTTCCCTTGAAGAACATGGCAGGTGTGCTCGCAGGCAGTCTTGGTTTCAACTCCTTCAGTTGTTCCATGTGGATGTCACAGAAGAGATAAAATACAGTCATATTGCTCCAGCTATAATCAAATAGGTTATGCTCTTGATGTACGCCTGTGATTTGCTTCTGTTTTCACTGACATGCTGGTAGATCGTGTGCCAGTTTCGCATGGCAGTAGAATTCTTGGGGGACAATTTCAATCAATCACTCGATCAAGTACCTTGTAAATTACGACTACTCACCCGTAAGGGTCTCAAGGCTGCTCAAGGGTCTCATATCTGCCGAGATGTTTAATTGCTCGTATGCAGGAAATTTGCTCTGGTAGTTAAGTACCTTGAGAGTCAGATTTTCAAATGTTTGACTACTTCATTATTTTTCAAGTATTTGTACCTCTGTGGCCTCTGCTATTGTGGGCCTGAGCCCAAGCTAGTGAAATCAGAGATTGTGAAATTGCCATATGACATGGGAGACCAATCGGTCACAGATTTAGTACATTTTAGTCTGCAGATGCCCACGTCTTATTCTTTTGGCATGCTGCTGCTCGGACACAACCACATCTTGACCAAGAAGCAGATAGCGAGTCCAACCTCCCAAAGAGCTGTGATCTTGTCAACAGAGAGAACATGCCAAAAATGAGTTAATACTGTTTTTCTGCCCTCGCTGCTTTCATTTTTGTACTCATTTGTAACTCTGTAATTGGTTGTATTTGCACAAGGGGATTTGCTGGTCACTCATGTCTCTGCTGTGCTTTGTGTTTGTTCTTATGATACAAAGAAATCAACAATGCAGTATTGTTCAGTGCACAATGCATCCATGTTGTAGACATCCGCAGGGTTGCAGCACAGTCGTTTGCCTCTCCTGTTTTTTTTCTTTGTTTTGGATTTCCAGCCTCCCTTATGTTTTGAGGCCACTCTATAAGGATCCTGTCAGAGTTGGGTTTGAAGTGAACATTTGATGGGTCTGTTGGTGGCGAGTATCTCTATTGACTCCTTTTAGGAACACAGTAATTCTTTTTCGTGGTTTTCGTTCACCATTGATTAAGAGTGACACTGAAGGCGCAGTCCTTAACTTATCTAGAGCTCCAGCTGCTTCCAAAGTGTTGCACAATGTTCTTGTGGATGAAGGATTGTAAGATTTTTGTCACTGTTACTTGCCCCTGTTTTTGCTGATCTCAAATCACCAGCTGTTTTCTGTAGAGTTAAATGGTCTAGCAATCTGTATTGTGAGTTGAGTTCTTTTTTTAATGGTCCAATTTATGTCAGCAAACTAAGACAGGTTACCTTGATTACAGGTGTTTACCAATATTTGGGGTATGACTCTATATACTCTTGAAGGGCTACATAAGATGTATCCCGATGACTTGTACATCTGCACCATATGTGGGTGTTTTACAGCTGGTTTCTTACATCTGGCGCAGGCCTCGACTCTGATTAAAACGTATTGCCAATGCTGTGTTACCATTCAATTTACCTTTGATGCCTTGCAGTGCTTGCTTATATATCATGCACTGCTATGAAACACGTTTCAAATGTGTAGGTGTAGTTTTGGGACTCGCCCAGAGAAGAAATGCCAAGACACAGATGAGAGTGCCTCCATACTATTCAGATTTGCTATTTTTACGATCATTACTTATGGCCAACCTTGGTCCATGTTGCCAGTGTTGAATCAACATACCATCAAAATGGATGGTTTTGCTTGCATTAGTCATGACCCACACTTTTATATATAATTTATAAGAGAGGGCGTTGCTAATGATCGCTATAATGTACTCAGTCCTAGCATCTTACTTTTCGATGTTGTGTTTCTGATATAGCTTTGTTGCTAATATTTTAAAGGAAGTTGCGTATTACTTCCATATGATGTCACCAATTGCTATAAGGTCGGCCATAGAAACACAGCCAGGCTCGCGTTCACACGCACACAAAAATGTTACACACACGTCGGATCCACAACGTCCCTCGGTAAATGGGCGCGCGCGGAATGCCTCCCAGACTTCCCAAACTTGAGACGTCTTCTCTGTTCTCTTCCTCCACAGATGGGCTCTGAGTGGGTCCTGTCCCGGTCTGCCAGCCCCTGCAGCAGTGAGTGGAGCGCGGGCCTACAGTCCCCTCCCTGGTCCATCAGCGGCTCCTGGGACTCCTGCCTGGACCTGGACGATGCGTGCTGGACAGACGGCGGTGACGTGGTACAGCCCGGAAACGGCGTGTCCGCGCCGCGGGTAGGCCAGAAGGACATTCGAGGCCTGGAAAACTACCAGCCAGGGGGCTGTCTGACGAGAGAGGGCGGGCAGGCCGATGCAAAACAAGGTGAATGCCTGGACCAGGAGCAGATGATGCGCCTTCTCAATGAGGTCTGTGTGCTTTTTCTTATCTTATTATCTGTGATGGGAACTGGGGGGTGGTCATGGAATTAGAACAGCTATTGCTATTTTTTCCACCCTAATCCATAATCCTCATTCCCACGGCTTCTTCAATTTTTGCAATTTAATCCTTAGTAAAAACTAAGCCTGGTAAATGTATTTAGGTTACCAGAACGGGCGCAAGTTGTGTTCTATAAATCATTCACGGTTACCAGTCTAAGCGGAAGTTTCTTATTTGCCTTAACCCTCCTACGTCAGCACTTATGATGTCCCGCGTCATATATGGTCCCTCTAGGCCTGTGCTCCTCCCGGAGGACCTCTGTTTGCATCACTTTTCGCTATTCAGCACATAACCCCAGCTGTACTGGCTAATGCATAATTGGCGCCAGGTGATACTGAGGCAGTACCAAGAATTTTCTGCGCCCTAGATAAAGAGGCAAAGGAGCCCTTTGTGATTCTTCAAATGGAATTCCGGCACCTCCTTGCTAATTACGTCCTAGATGGCTGCTTGGAATTACCTTAATGCAACACTGGCCATGGAAAAAAAGATGTGACTGTTCAGGCCTTATCAAAGTGCCCGAATGCTTGCCCATCCCTGAACAACCGACCTTTCCATGTCACGTCTGACATGGGAATGACTGTCCCAGGCCTTACCTGTGTCAGAGAAAAATGTACCGGCCATTTCTTCACGTTTTCCGAAAGGGGCCAGGAGCTGGTACCTAAATGAGTGTTTGTCATCCATATTCTATTTTAGCCTGGCAATTCTGCCTCTATTAGATTTATTAATCATTTAGGAAGTGATTGGAAAGTTCTAAAATACATTTGATGTGATTTCCTCATGTATTTGTTCTTTTAAGGTTACATTAAAAACGGTCTAAAATACCAGCCTTTGATAATTTTCCCTTTTTTTTTCTTTTTACTGGCTTTGACATAAAATTTCCAGCCATGCTGCTGAAATACTGGCCAGGTGGCAGCCCTCGCATCTATATGTACTAAAATACCCTGGGCCTATTTCCAAAGGTAAACTTGTACAGGCCCGATTCACAAACTATGTTTTGTTGTATTTAAAGTAGTACTACAGTAGTACTTCTTTTTTTTTTTAATCTGTTTTTTATTGATTTTTCATTAACAACAAACATACAGTGCATGTTGGCAAATCCGGTAGAGAATCTTTAGCAGACATAAATTGAAAACGTATGCAGTCCAACCAGATATACATTACATATGTGGAATATACATATATCCGAAGTTGTTCCAAGACAGCATGAAATAGAACCAAAACATCGAGCTCCAAAACACTCAACTACATATTAGTGCCCACTTGGTCTTCATGAAACCAACAGAAGGAGAGACATTTCTATCATCGTTCAATCTTCCCCTTCCGAGCCATCTTTCATGGGATGGTCCCCATCTTCTTGGAACATACCCAGAAGTTGTACCCACTGTAATATAGCTGCGGATGCCCCGTCATCAGTGCATGAGAGGCGCATGTGTTGTTCCTCTGCAGCCCACCACTCCATCAAATCTTTTAACCAACTGGTCTTCAGTGGGGCCTTTACCCCCATCCACCCAGTAGCGACCCGCCTCTTCGCCAAGAGCAGGGCCAGTTGGGCCAATCTATGAGGGAATCTTACGACCTCTGGGGCGCGCCACCACTACCAATAAACAGGCAAGTGAAGTCAATGGGACACCACTCCCCGTGGCTGCTTCTGTGCGAGGTACCACCAGTGCCCAGTAGGACTGAACTGAAGCACACTCCCAGGCTAAATGCAGGAAGATAGCATCAACGTTCCTCCATCGCAAACAGGCAGCATTCCTCGCGGGGTCTATCCTGTTGATGCTGTGGGAGGGTGACGTATGTGTGGTGTACGAAATAGAAATGTAATAGTTTAAAGCGATTATTACAGGATACAATGCGAACAAGGTTCAACACCAACTCCCAATCCGTATTGGAGATCAGTACCTCCATGTCTCCCTCCCAGGCCCTTCGCGCAGGATACTGCCTCAGCTGCGTGTCATTCCTAAGGGCTTTGTAGAAATGAGTGATGAGATGGCGGCCCCTCTCCCCATCCAATGAGGCCCGTGAGGACCTCTGATGGACGCGGGGCCACCGGGAAGTCCACCCAGAGATCCTTGGCCACACTCTCCATCTTGGCATAATGAAGAGAATGAGCCGGGCCAACCCCAAAGGAGTCCTGCGCATCCTGGAATGATATGAAGGTGTCTCCAGGGTAGAGGTCTCCCGCTTGCAGACAACCCCCTTCCCTCCACAGCTCCATAGACATGGTGGATCAATGTTTCTGAAGAGCGCCAGATCCCACAATTTCAGTTCCCTAATAAAGGGAGCCCTACGAAGAACCCCCTGAACCACCTTTTTCCAAGATCCCTGCAGTGTGGGTAATCAAATATGGCAACTGGACCTCTGATCTCCCCTCCCGCATTAGCAGCTAAGGCAGTGCCCCCCCGCCCCAACTCGGCTCCTAAAAGCCTCTTCTCCCAGTCGTAAGACTCCACAAGCCATTGAGCCGTGTGCTGTAGGTGAGCAGCACAATAATAACATTTTAAGTCCGGGACCGCCAAGCCTCCATCTCCCGTTTTAATGTAGCAAGTGCCACTCTACTATGCCTACCCGCCCATAGAAGTGTCACTAATAGGCAGTCCAACCGTCGGAAAAAGCGATCCTGTTGTGGAAACAAAGAGTTCTGCACAAGATACAGACATCTCAGTAAAAAGACCATTTTTGCTATCGACACCTTGCCCATTAGAGAGAGGGGGAGCAGATTCCAGAAGGATATAGAGTTTTCCAGACCAGACAACACCCTGTCGACATTCTTACGCTGGTGCTGGGCCTCCATATGGGTAACCCAGATCCCCAAGTATTAAAACCCGTCCAATTCCCATTGGAGGCCCACAGCTGGTAGCTGATATGGCTGTTTCCCAATCAGTCCCCCCAGGGAGAATACTAAGGACTTGTGAATGTTAAACAGTAGTACTTCTTACTTACTACAGAATGAAATTTACAAATCTACAAGTGTAAATCTCAACCTCCATCAAAAGTAGAACAGTAAACTCAAAAGTGTAAGAGTAAAATTAAACGTGTAGATTTTCTCACATATACTTTTACCTTTGTATTTAGGCCCCTCATGAGTAAATCTACACATTTAGGTTTGCTCTTAACTTTTGAGCAACTTACTACTTTCAGCTATTTATCATTTACGAGTGTAAAGTTACTCAAAAGTGTAGACTTGCATGTCTCCCCCCTGAAACAGGGAGTGGAGCCTAATTTGCAGTTGTAAATTTACTAAGGAGCAGTATCCATCACCACACATAGCCAACAACTGATACTGTAACACCTCCCCTAGAAAACAATGGAGGCAGAGATTTAAAATAGATCCACATAGGAAATAAGGTTAAATCAAAATATTTTATTTCAACTTTTAAAAAAGTATATATAGATTAAACTGAACGTTAAAAATATATATTAAAAATATTTTTTAATGATCAAATCCATTAATAACATTTTTTAATTTTAAAATAAATGTAACTTTAATTAAAAAAATCCATTCATTTCAATTAATTCTATACATACTTTTTGTAATTGTTAATAAATAATAAGTAAGTACAAACATTTCACTTTGTGTGGGATATTTCTAAATACATCTTTAAAAAGAATTTGTATTTAATGTAAATTAAAAAAATAATTAAATATTTATTTCAATATGAAGTTAATAGTACTGTTGCATTTTTTATTTTGTACTTCATACACAGTTATATAAATAAATGCTACTGCACTATTACCTTAACTTTGAATTAGGTATTTATTTCATTTAAAGTAAAAATAATAGATTTTATTATGTATTAATAATTATTAAAAGTAATGTATAGAATTAATTACAATGAATGTATTACAAAATAGTGTTACATTATTTTTAACTGTAAAACACTATTAAAATATTTCTAAAATGAAATGTCTTATTTTTAGAATTTTTTTAAACATACATATGTTTATATTTTTAAATAGTTTAAATAATTTAATTTCATTTATCATTTTGTATAGTGTTTTATTTTAAGTCCCTAGCTCTATTGATTTCTGTGGGAGGTTGTTGCAGTACCAGTGGTTGGCCATGTGTGGTGCTGGACTTACTCCAGCTCTGAGGACCCAAAACAGAAGTCTGTTTTGGGTCCTTTTTGGCTGTAGTGACTTTAGAAGTGCAGTTTGTGAATAGCAATTGACTTTTTCATATGTTGGTGAATGCACATCCCTCCCCAAACCCCTCCGTGACCCTTCCTAAACCCCTCTTACTCCTCCTTTTATCCTGCTCATTTATGTGTAACTATTCCCTGTTTTCCAGGCATTCCCCTCTGTCCCTCCCACATTTACTATAAAACATACTTACATATGCAGCAACACCGTAGTTGAAGTGGAGCTCTCGGAACAGAAAAAAAATAGGAGCAGGTGAACCTCTCCATGTAGGTTAGTGAATAGCATTTTGTAGTGCATTAGTAGTACCATAGTGGTAGTACTAAAAATACTACAAAATGCAGCTCTCAATTGTCCACTCCAGATCTGTCCATAACGTTGATTGACAGGGGCATAGCTATCAATAGAGCAGCAAGTGAAGTAGTAATGGGGCCAAGGGATGTGAGGAACCAATGCGCCCAAATATAACAGTTTTTTACTACTCAATCACTTTGCTGGGGGCACATTTTCCTTGCTTGCATTATGGTCTATGGCCACCGTACTAGGCCACTGTTAATTAACTTGCTTTCTTGAATGTGCTCCTCTCTAGATGAGAAGCTCAAGGTTTTGAGTGGCACAACATTGTTTTTCTGCAGTTTCACCGGTGCAAAACAATTGTATTCCCTTAAAATTACTAAACACTAAATAGCTACTGATTTCTCTACAGTATGCTAGCACTGGCAATGAGAATATTAAATTCACATAGCTTGTAATATTTTGGGAAAAGGGTAACGGTTTATGGCGATATTCAGTAGATATTTTGTGCTTCGCTATTTTAATGTCCAGCTTCAAATGTATTTATTCATACCGTTTTTAGGATCAGTGTGTCTAGAAAACCCAAAGTGTGGTTGGATGAGATTACAGCCGTTATGTTTTTACATTAATCAATAGAATCACTATTAAGTAATACATTAGACAAACCCATCTTCACTAGACAAACACAGTCAGTGGAAGCCCAGAACAATATGAAAAGGGAACCTAGGCTCTAAATGTAGTATTTTTCCATGCAAATCTTAGAAGTGCACTATACTAATGCTGATGACACAACATGCTGCTAACAAAACACAAATTGCAACAGACATGGACTTCTACTAAATTTTGCATTTAGAAAAGATGGAACAAACATATTTTGCAACGTTTTAGTTAATTTGAAATAGGGAATGCAGCATGCATGTGGGACTTTTGTGTGGCAGATGACACTGGGGAGCAGGTGCAGTGATTGTAACAAAATCTTCCATGCAACAGGTGAGCCACTTCATCGAACCCCTATCCCTCCTCAGCCCAGGAGGGAGCGAGAGTTGTCAGCCTCTACCAGGTCCTTGGGAGACAATGAGTAATAAAGAAGAAGCAGAACTGAAGAGGTGCACCGCCTCAATAAGAAAGCCATGCCGGTGGGGACAGGAAGCTGATGAAGACCAAGGAAAATGGCTGCTCCAAAGAAAAAGTGAGAAGCCAGAGAAGAGAGAAGATAATCCAAATCTTACCACAGACATAGCTCTCTCTAGTGCCTGCACCTTAAAAGAGGCATCACCCAGCACTGCTAAGGAGAAACCTGCACTGAAGGTACATTATAAAGGAACAGATAGGTCGAACCTTGGATGGGTGACACGAAGAGGAACCTGCTGTGCAGGTGGTTGCAAAGGAGATGATGAGAAGGCGTGGTTGTTTGGCAAAATAGGAGGAGTGATATGAGGTAGTGAAGTAACATGAGTAGCTTTTGGGTTAGAAGGAAGAGGTTTGTGGGGATGTTGTGATGTTTAAGGAAGGCACGTGGTTTGGGTGTTTAGGATGATAAAGCAGAGGAGTAGCTTAAGTGGTGAAGAAGGGGGAGTGTTTTGGGTGGTGAAGGCAGAGGACTGAATTAGGATTTTCATGAGAGGTGGATGGGTATTAAGTGAATATACGTTACCAGCACTTTTTGCCAATATCGAGCCATGGGACCAGTGAGTAGGGCAGTGACAGCTTAGTGGTTTTATCCTCTGGTGGGATTAGGGGTGGGGAAGCTGTGTTTCAGACCCCAATAGTGAGTTATAGTACACTGGTGTAGAATGGAAACAGCCTATAGAAGTTACCTCTACGCATTAAAGTGGTGGTTGGGTGGCTATTTTAAGACTGCTCCCTAAGGCCTTGGACTGGTTGGTTGATGTTCATACAGGGCCAGAGGAGGGAAGATTACAAAGCCTCCCTTCTCAAAAAACATTCATTCACATGTGAGATGCAAAAAGCTTCTTTAGTATCTCTAGCTGTGCTTCGTATAAAAGGTTAAATACTTGCCCCACTATCTTCAGCTTCATTCTCCCAATTACTCCCATGTACCAGATTTTCACCTTCTAACAGAACACTCCTTCACACATGTATAAAATAATGTCAGCTTGCGTTTTATGCGAGATGTTCAGAACCTCCACTTTTCTTGTCACTAGCAATGTGCTTTGCATAGCATGCTCAATGTCACAAAAGTATGACAACTTTTAATTTCAGGTAGTAAATCATTTTCACAATGAAGAGGATCAGACATGCCTCAGTACACTGATCAAAAATCTTTTGCCTTCTCTGCTTCTTTTGATCTCTTACTACATCAAGTACAGTGGAGAGCCAGGTAAGAAGCAATACCTGGCCTCTATGGCCTTTAGAATGAGTCACCAAAACATTCCCTTCTTTATAACTTGGCTGCCTCAGTTAAAGCGTGTATGCAATACTAAGTTCAAAAGGTAGCCCAGCATCTCTGAATCTGGATGCCCAGATAGTGTGCGCAACAAGCGCCCAGCTGCAATTTTTCTTAATAGCCCAGGCAGTGCTCCTACATCCATCCATTCAGCTGAAATACTTCTCAAAAGGTGACTAAAAAGTAAGCTTTTCAGTGTCTGGAAACCTGCCGCATCAGCAGTGTGTAACATCACTAAGAACTCAGTGCTGCTTTGTATAGTCTCTGTGGAAGGATATCCCTCATTATCATGTCTCATTATACATGAGTATCACTGTGAGCCAACCATGACAGCACATGCATCAGTCATTCTGCACTGCTCCTTGCATGTACAGCTAAGGTCTGATAGAGACATTTAGCTGCAGATTCCTTAACTTTTGAATTCTCTCCCAGCCCCAGTATGGATCCGGAAATTTTTCATCAATACCTCTGCGCGCCGGGGGATGGCGTTGTACGCATTCATGATGACATCGACTCCAGTTGTGACATCAGCGGAGTCATATAAGTCCACTACGGCGCACGGACGTCAGTTTTCTTCCTTTCTGTGCTGCAAGAGGACCTGGAGAAGCACTTCCTCAGGCTTTTTTCGGCCTACCTCGACCTTTTTTGTTGGTTGGAACAGTGTGCCTTTTTCACTCATGTCATCAGGCTTTAAGACTTGTGGGTCTTGTGCACAACAGATGTCGGCCACGGACCCTCATTCCGTTTGTATGTGGTGTTTGTTTGGGAGAAGACCACGACTCCGAAGATTGCTGCCCCTGTCAGAAGCTGAAGCCGGAGGTGCTCAAGGAACACCAGATGAAACTCCTGGTGCGTGCGGTTGACTCGGTTTTCTTCTCCTTGTTCAGCGGGCCATTCACAGGGCCGTTCCCGCGGACGTCATTCGGAACCATCGACGTCCCAAGGTAAGCGCAGGTGGTTGAAGTAGCAGCACCCCCCGACTTCACTGCATAGAGACTCCGTCTCTCATGGTTCCTCCCGTTCGCCGGTTGAGGAGACCTTACACGACTCCACCCCATGCGTCCCCGTCTTTCCGGGAGCCGGAGTGTTGATGGCCCAAATGAAGAATTATTATAACTCTCCACATCTTATCTTTGGGTCTCTACCTTCCCCTGGAGCCCCATTGGGCCCCATGGAGGTGAGAGGAGCCACGCCGGTGGGTTCACCCTCGGTGTCAGTTGGGCCCTCCAAGGCATTGGGTCCGCACCGGTCAGCGTCGGCTGACTCCACTTCAGCTCCGATGCACAGCCCTTCAGGGTTTCCACCTTCGACTTCTATCCCCGATCAGAAGCCTCCGACAACGGCGGCGCTGAACAACGCTATTCCTCCTCCTCTCGACGTTGAGGCGTCACCTTCTTGGCATCTGGTGCAGAGTCGATGGAGCCTTCTGTGGGGAAGGCTGTCCTTCCGCTTCCCTCTCATGGTGGCACTTCTGAGGGTCTCCTTTTGGGAAATGATATGGAGGAGTCGGCTATTTTAGCCTATATCGGAGGGTATTCCTCCTCTTATGGAGGAGAATTGGCTGTCAGCCCTAGGGGAGGCTACTGGGTTGGAGTCTTCCCCAGCTTTGGTGCTTCATTCCCCTCCTAGCCTTGCTACTGAGGCGAGTTCCTCTTTTGCGGACATGTTAACGAGAGTGGCTACGGTCTTAGAGTTATCTCTTCCTTCTGTGGAAAAGTCTACTGATCCCCTAATTGATATCTTCTGTCAAGGTCAGACAGGGGAAGAGCCTGTTCTCCCATATAGTGAGGCCCTGTTTGACATTTTATTGGGTACTTGGGGTAAGCCTGATACGGGGGTCTCTGTGGATCGTGATATATCTCGCAGGCACCAGCCTGCTCCTGGAGATCTGGTTTGTCTTCTCAAACATCCTACTTCTCGTAGATTGGTGGTACAGGCTGCTTCAGTCTAACACAATATGGATTCTCTACCTAATGTCCTGTCAGATAGAGATTCTAGGAGACAAGATGCGTGTGCCAAACATATTTTTTCCTCAACTAGTTCTGCTTTAAGGTCCATTAACACGTCTTGTGTTCTTGGGCGTTTTTTTTACGCATTGTGGGATTCTTTACAAGCTGTGTTGCCGTCACTTCCAAATGGCCTCCGATCTTGATCAGTTGATTCGGGATGGCCAACAGGCAGCTAAATTGATCATTAGATGTGGCATGGATACTACTGATTCAGTGGGTCGGCCATGGCATCCTCTGTGGGACTACGTCGTCCTGCCTGGTTACGTACTTCAGGCTTTTCAGAAGCTGTCCAACCTGCTTTGGTCGATATGCCCTTTGATTGCACCCATCTTTTTGGTGCTCAGGATGACTCGGCTTTATGGCGTTTCCGTGATAGACGAGGTGAAACAGAGTCCTAAATTCTCTCTTTTTAATTATATGCCTCTTTAATTTTTTCCCTATACTAGGCTTGTATGGGGGATGTTGATCTTTTGTTTCTTACAAGGCTGGCCATGTTGGGGCAGTGCCATAGTTGTCTAAATTCCGCCTGTTAGTGTCACCGGAGGTGGTGTTCCTGCGGTTAGCAGATATTATTCTTTCAAAATTGTCTTTGACGGTTGTGTTGTACAAGGATACCTATTGCATAGGTTTTTCCTTTCCCTTTTTTCCTCTGATGATGGGGTTCATGCTCAAGAGGTCATTTGCTTGTGATATTTTCTTCCGGTAAAGTAGTTTACTTATGTCATCTGCTCCTTTGGAAGCATTTTGGTATGCATTACTTTTGACTTTCAGTATCTCTTATAGGGGCATCTGGTTTATGCCCTTTATGGAGTTTCTATACAGAGAGCATGCTTATTCTTTCCAGCTACTCTGAGTTTCCGCTTCAGTGGAGTTTTGGGCTTTTCTCGGCTTTCTATGTTTCTGGCCTGACCGAGGTTCCCACTAGGACATTCTTTTTTAATCTGTCCTTTTCACAATTTTTGGCAGTGTGCACTTTTCATTGAATTCCTATAGTGCACAGGCTGGATTTACTTTAGGTGATTTTCACAAAGGTTCTGCTACTCTTTTTGATGGTGGTAATACCAGCTCTCAATAAAGAGACAGAAGCCCCACGTACCAAAGGGATAGGGCGTTACTTAGTCAAAGAAGAAGATAAATTCCCTTCGGTAACCAAATAAAATAATTGTTCAAGCAATCATCTCAAATATACCGCAAACCATTCATATCAATCATACAAAAAACCCATATACCTATATTTGCAATGCCACAAGACAACCACTGACCAATAATGGAATGCCACCTATATTTTATTAAAGAAATGTTGGAGCCATTAAAAAATGTTCATTATACAGAATTCATAAATCTTCATAATTATAAAAAACATATATCATTATACAATTTCATGTGTTACATAGACAGCATATCAATTAATCAAGAGGGAGATGCAAAAATTTATCAAGTATCAAAAACAAATATTATATCACATATATAAATCCTACAAATAGTATATACACTATATCCATTTATTATAAACAATTAAAAATGTATAGTCTAAAAGAAAGATAAAACAAAAGAAGACGAGAGAGAGACAGACAGCAAATACGACAGTACACTTATTAGTGGTTCGTGGACTAATCCAGGTAAAAAAACTCAAATGCCAGACATGTATGCAGTCCAAGTGTATTTATCACAATGACTGGCCGGTACACTGGATTTAGTTTATCCCTAGCGTCGACGCGTTTCGGTGGTGTTCGTAGAATAATGGCCACCTTTATCAAGACAAATATAATGTGCCTCTCCTTTTAGAATCTTCAAACAAATACCCAAGCAACTGTGGCGAGTATCCTAAAGGCGTAAATAGTCCTTGTAGGGAAAAGGGTCCACCGTTTACTATAGGGATACCATCATTCCAATTGAAAAATCCCGTCGTGAATGTTCTATTCAATTGTGCCCAAGGATTCCAGGTCAATCTGTTTACACTGTCCCTCCTTATGAGTGGGTATTCCAGGATCTCAAACCGCGGGACCAACAATCTCCTGAAAGCATTTAGATCCTATAGTGTTTTCCAGTCCTTCAGCGTCCGTGCGTCCGATCTGCTAGTGTTGGGCACAATTAAATAGAACATTCACAACGGGATTTTTCAATTATATATATATATATATATACCTCCAATGGCAGATGCTGGCATGCTGCCAGAACGCCGGTGGTGCCGCAAAAAGAGGTGTCCGCCAACTCCTCGAAATCTATATTAGAACTCCTGTTCGTAATTACAGAACAACAGGCACGGCACTCCAAACGTGGCTCCTCAAGATTTTTATTAAAGATGAACGCTAGTCAACGCGTTTCGGTTGTACGTCACAACCTGGTTCACGACATAGTACATCATCATTTCCTCCATATATATCATGTGATTCAAAAGAAACATAGAAACTGACAAAGGCTTCTCACTGTAAATATCACCGCCATCTTGGAGTGGCAATACATCCATTGAAATACATTACTTCAGTGAGAAATTCTGTCAAAGTGGCACTCAACAATTATCTATTAGGCCTAAATGCATGTTACATTTGACATTAAAAAATATAACATTGAAATGAATATGCAATAGTAATTCATCTAAATTTAAATAACATGCAAGTGCAATAATATTGTTTCTTTTTCCTTATTATGATACAGTAAATAACAAAGTACCTCATATTTTAGAATTTGTCCAACAATAACGTGCAAGTGCTTGGGTACTCCTATTATGTAAATGCATTAAAGTATATATAGTGTCCAAAGGCAAATGCCTGAAAGCAATAAAATATCTTACAATTAAGTCCAAAATACCCAAAACTGGTAAATATCGGCCTAATGCAATTACCACATAGGCCGATTCAACATAAATTTTTCATGGGTGTAAGAAAAAGAATAAAAGTATTGTGTTACTCCCGAGTCAGTTTCGTGTGAATAACCTAAAAAAGCCTAAAAAAACTCATGTAAGAAGAAATGTACATACAGGTAAGTGTGCAGGTATGGGGCGGGCTATCCTAGACAGGTATATAGTTCTTCATCAATATTAAAACCGTGAGGTTCCTTAGTATCTAATTCCAATATGAAGTGGGTCTCCAGTCTATGCAATTCTTTTTTCCTGTCCCCTCCTCTTCTTTTGTATAGGCACATGCGCTAAACAGCTGTATGTCAGCTCAGATGGGTCACTATGATGTACTTTCTCAAAGTGAGACGCTACAGGGTAACTTCGATCTTTATTAACAGTAGCCCTGAGATGTTGTAATATGCGCTGATATACTGGGAGCGTAGTGCTTCCCACATATTGTTTAAGACAAGGACATTCCAACACATATACAGCAAAAGAAGTTCTGCATGTTAAATGTCCTTTGATTTGGATAGTTTTTCTAAACGGGTCATGATTTTAGTTCTATTCTTGCCATTTTTGCAAGCCTTACATTTGGGACATTTTAGAAAACCCTCTTTGCGTGTTAACCATGTCCCCCTGGGTAGAACTGGTTCAATATCGCTTTTTACCAGGTGGTCTCTTATAGATTTTGCTTTCCTGAATGTCATTTGGGGGCGATTCATTACCATAGACCCAAGTATAGGGTCATTTTTAATCAAATACCAGTGCTTAGATAATGTTTCTTTTTTACACACTTTGCGGTGTTCGGTATTGTAAGTGGTGATGAACCTATGTGGCACCAATTCTGAATCATGAATCTTGGTGTGGGAGGGGCAAACAGAACTGCTTCTCTTTTCTGTGTGCGTGCTCTATTGGATGCTACCCTTCGGGTCACATCCGAATATCCTCTCCGTTTAAAGCGATTAATCATTTGTTTCTCTATAATCTCATAGTCTGTGTCAGTACTACAGATCCTTCTCGCTCTATGTAATTCTCCATAGGGAATGCTATTGACAAGAGGGGTGGGATGAAAACTTTTAGCGTGCAGTATCGTATTTCCTGCTGTAGGTTTACGATATAATGTGATTTCTAATTTATCATTACTCACACGCACTAGTACATCCAAGAATTCTATGGAATTGTGACTTATTTTACCTATAAATTTCAGATTGAGAAAGTTGTCATTTATTTCAGTTATAAACTGGTTTGCCTCATCCTCTGTGCCACACCAGAGCACAAAGAGATCGTCTATGTATCTAAGCCACAATGCTATATGTTCAGTCCATCCTTCCCTCTTATGCCCGCCGAGCACCTGCTCCCTCCCACCAGCCCATATGCAAATTCGCGTAGCTGGGGGCGAAGCAGGTGCCCATGGCCGTCCCCCTGAGCTGCCTGAAAAGCTCATTATTAAAGAGAAAGATATTATTTTCCAAACATAGACTCATCATCTCCAATAACATCTTGTTATGTTCTGTATATTTGATAGGTCTCATTCTCAAGTAATATTCAGCAGCTCTTAATCCGTCTTGATTTTTAATACTAGTGTATAGCGTGGAGACATCGAGAATCATTAATAGCATATCTCTTCCACATTTCACATCAAAGATTCTGCGCAAAAAGTCTGTGGTATCACAAATATAAGAAGGTAACATGGTTACTATAGGATTTAAAAAATCAATATATTTTGATACATTTTCCCACAGGCTATTTTGAGCTGCAATGATGGGTCGTCCTGGGGGATTTGTGGCATTCTTTTGAATTTTGGGTATTTGATAAAATACTGGAAACTGGTATGGTCTTGTTTTAGAAACTTTTTTATTTTTTTATTTTATTGAACATAAACCCAGCACAGTGTATACATTACTTGGGTAGATACTCGCTCATACATTGTATATGACAACATGAAAATACATAGCAGCGTCCGATATCTCATTGAAGGCATTAAGCTATTTAACATTGATCCCGTATAATAATCGTCCAATTACAATCAAACAGCATGTCCGGTTGAGCAGAAGTTGCAACCTCTGATCCAACATGTGCGTGAAGTGTGGCCTAGTACTATTTGGGCCGTACATGCCTGGCTTGCATCAGGGCGCGTGTGTAGTGCATGCGACATCAATAGGGTGTGCAAGTAGATATGCTTTGAGGGGGGTCCCATATGTCCTTAGGGCGCGAAGTTAAAGGGAGGAGTTCAGCATATGTGAATGTCTGTTCCTGCCAAAATATCATATCACTGATCCAGTCCTTAAACTTGGGTGCCCTGCCCCGTCCCCATCTACATGCTATTCTCCGTTTGGCCAACATAAGACCAAATGACACAAATCGTCGATGTGCCACATCTAAATTCTCTGTGTACCCTAGTAGAACCAGCAGAGGGTAAGCCTGAAGGTGTAGTGATGTCATCTGTTCTAATGCTAAAAACACCTGTCGCCAATATGCCTGTATAGTGCTGCATTCCCAAGCAAGGTGCAGAAAGTCCGCAGCCTCCACTCCACATCTGTCACATTTGTCGTTATTGCGCAGTTTGTACCTGCACATTTTGACAGGGGTGTAGTAAGTGCGGTGCAAGACTACTAGAGGAAATTTGTTCTGTCTGAGTGCAACAGTAGACCCACTGTTTGTCAGTTATTTCCTGTCCCATGTCAGTAGTCCACCTGTCTCTAGCAGTGTACCGAGCTGAGGCCGGACTGGTATATAGACTATGATATAATGTAGATACCAAGTGGGAGGCAGCGTCACTGCGCAGTATTGTATGTAGTGGGGTGACCTGCGGTTCTTGTGGATATGCAGGAGTGTATTCTTTTATACCTTGGCGCAATCTGACATAAAGAAAAATGTCCATGGGAGAGGGCGTCTTTTTAGAAAACAACTGCTGCAAGGTGCAGAACTTGCCATTTAAATAAAGATCCCCCCAGCAGGTGATAATGAACTTAGCTTTAGTTTTTTTGAAAGCTCCTTCTTGTAATACTGGCATCTTAGGGTGATAAACCAAGGGAAGTAAAGGTGAGTACAGCATAGGTGCTTGCATACTTCTTGCAATACGCTGTTGTTTTAGAAACTTGTTTTCGTCCCAGTTTAAAAGTTCTTGATCTTTCCAATAATTCAATTTATTGAAAAGTAATTCTTTCACAGTTTGATGTTCATCCATAGAAATTCTTTTATAACACTGTCCATCATTTAGTTGAGAATATGCTTCTCTTAAGTAATCATCCTGTCCCCATAGAACAACATTGCCGCCCTTGTCTGAGGGTTTCACAATGACATCTTTGGTCTCTTTGATTTTCTTGATAGTCGTAAAGATATTTATCTCTATTGGCTATATAGTTCCTTTTCTTGTTGACAACTGAATTCATTATTTTAAGATCTTTCGTACGGTTAGCAGGAAATACATCGATATTGCCCTAGGTATCTGAGGTATATATTTGGATTTCGGGCAGAATGGTGTATTACATTCCACAGAGATAGTCGCCTTATTCATGTTCAGTTGGATTTGCATAGATTCCTGGGATGATGTATTATCGCTCTCCCTTTCCAATTCCAACAGGTTCTGTAAAACATCTGAGTCTGCTGCCACCAGACCAGTTAATTAATTACTTGCTGTTGTGTCATAATTTATGTCTTATGCTCTTGATGGTTTTAGAGCATGTACTTTAGTTAGATTCAGTTTCAGGGTAAATTTATACAAGTCAATTCCCGTTTGCGAATAATTGAATTGGCTTCTGTGACAATAAGATAGTCCAAGTTCAAGTGTTTGTTTATCTTCAGGGGTGAGGGGAATATCGGTTAGATTGACGATAGTATTGACGATACATATATGAACAAGTTACTTACCTTTGGTAACGCTTTTTCTGGTGGATACAGTATCTGCCTGTGGGTTTCTCACCTTTTGAATTACCCCTTGTGCAGCATTCCATGGAAAATGTTACATAGCTCTCCCACGTGCACGAGGCCGTCACAATAGCATGGCTCCACTCGCAACTCCGCGTGACGTCATCGGAGCTATAAAAAAACCTCGTTGGCGTGCTGACGTCAGTTCCACCCATTTTTTCCATGCCTTCAAGGCGAACGGGTGAATGGACAACATTTTGAAAATATACACAGTATACAATATATACACAAATATACATAGTATATGATTTAAAGAAGAAAGAAAAATGGAAATTCTAAAACTATAGACATTTCCTAGCGACAAGCATCATATCAGTGCAAATGATAATGAAATACAAGAAAATCATGTCCAAAAATCTTTTCGGTATAAGTAGGTAGACAACAGGGAGGCGATTGGGTCAGTGAGGAATCCACAGGCAGATACTGTATCCACCAGAAAAAGCGGTACCGAAGGTAAGTAACTTGTGTTCTGATGGATACATCTCCCTGTGGATTCCTCACCTTTTGAATTGAATCCCCAAGCAGTCCCGTTCCCGGAGGAGGGTGTCCACCTACCTATACATAAAAATCCTGCAGCACAGAACGAGCAAAATGGCCGTCCCTCCTCACCTCTGAATCCAAGCAATAATGCTTCACGAAAGTGGGGAGGGAGGCCCAAGGTGCCGCCTTACAGATATCTACAACAGTGACACCTCAAGCCAAAGCCGAAGAAGAAGACTTAGCTCTAGTAGAATGAGCTCTAATACCTTCAGGCGGCTACTTCTTGGCCAAGGCGTAGCAGATCTCGATGCACAAGATGATCCATCTGGAAAGCGTTCGCTTGTGGACAGCTTTGCCCTTCATTCTTTCCACATAACCAATGAAGAGCTGGTCGTCCAGCCTTATGTCCTTGGTTCTGTCCCGGTAGAAGCTGACCACCCTCCTAGGGTCCAGGCGGTGAAGTCTCTCCTCCTCCTTGGAAGGGTGAGGGGGAGGATAGAAAGTATGTAAGGTGATAGACTGCCCTAGATGAAAAGGAGTAACCACCTTAGGCAGGAAAGCAGCTCTGGTCCTGAGAACCATCTTATCTGCATAGATAGTGGCATAGATAGTGGTAATAGGAGGCTTAGAACTAAGAGCCTGAAGCTCACTTACCCTCCTGGCAGAAGTAATAGCAATCAGAAAAACTGTTTTGAATGTAAGAAGCCTCAACGGACAACTATGAAGAAGCTCGAAGGGAGACCCCATCAGGAAAGTAAGAACCAAATTTAAGTCCCACTGAGGCATAATAAAAGGAGTGGGAGGAAATGTATTAGTAAGACCCTTAATAAACCTCATAACTATGGGAGACTTAAACAATGATGGTTGGTCTGGCAAACAAAGGAAGGCTGATAAAGCCGACAAGTAGCCCTTAACAGTCGCCACAGCACAACCTTGCTTGGCCAAGGAAAGAGAAAAACTAGGAACATCAGACAAATGGGCCTTCAAAGGATTAATTGAACTCTTTCTGCACCACTTAACAAATCTGACCCATCAACAGGAATAGACAGATTTGGTGGAGTGTCTTCTGGCCGATAATATAACATCCACCACATACGGTGGGATAGAATAAGAACTCAGGTTGCCTCGTTCAATCTCCTGGCATGAAGGTGCAGGCTCTGGAGGTGGGGGGTGTAGAACCTGCCCCTGCGATTGCGAGAGGAGGTCTGCCCTGAGAGGGAGACGGAGCGGAGGGTGCGATGAGAGGTGAAGAAGGTCTGTGTACCACACCCTTCTTGGCCAATCCGGAGCAATCAATATGACTTGAGCCCGGTCTTGGCGAATCTTCTTCAGAACCCGAGGAATCAAGAGTATGGGAGGAAACGCGTAAAGAAGCTGAAGACTCCAATCTAGTTGAAACGCGTCCCCCAATGCTCCCCGCATCAGATACTGGAGACTGCAGAACAACGGGCAGTGTGCATTCTCTTGAGTTGCAAAAAGGTCCACCCAAGGAAACCCCCACATTCTGAAAATGCGGTGAACCTCCTCCGGGTGAAGACGCCACTCGTGATTCACGAGTATTGCCAACTGAGACTGGCCGCACGCACATTCAGCACCCTGGCCAGATAATTTGCAATCACGCAAATCTGGTGGTCCCGAACCCAGGACCAGAGCCGCAGAGCCTCTCTGCAGAGACGATACGACCCTACTCCTCCCTGTTTGTTGATGTACCACATCGCTGTAGTGTTGTCCGTCAGGACCAGAACTGACCGACTATGGAGGGAGGGAAGAAAGGCCTTGAGAGCCAAATGTATCGCCCGCAATTACAGAAGATTGATATGAATCAATCTTTCCTCTGGAGACCAAAGACACTTGATCTCCAGATCCCCCAGATGAGCACCCCAACCCAGAGTGGAGGCATCCGTTATCACCGTGGCCACCAGAGAAAGAGGTTGAAACGGCTTCCCTTGAGTCAGGTTGCCGGAAACACTTCACCACAACAGATCCACCACAGTGTCTCTGGAGATTCTGACCACCTCCCTGAGATCTCCGTTGTGCTGAAACCACTGCTTGCGGAGGCACCACTGGAGTGCCCTCATGTGCCACCGTGCATGGTTGACCAACAGTATGCATGAAGTGAACAGACCGAGCAGGCGCAAAACCTTCAGGACTGGGACAGCCGCTCCATTTCGAAACATTCGGATCATAGCTTGGATGTCTAGAACCCTCAAGGGAGGCGGGAAAGCACTCAGAGTAGTATCCAGTACCGCCCCTTTGAACAGGTTGGGCTGAGAGAGCACCAGGTGAGATTTGGGTGCATTTATCGAAAACCCAAGTCGAACCACAGTTGAGTTGTTACTTGCAGATGATGCAGCACCATCTCTGGTGACCTTGCTTTGAGCAGCCAGTCCTCCAGATAGGGGAAAACAGGAATTCCGACCTTCTGAGATGCACTGCCACCACTGCCATCACCTTTGTGAAGACCCGAGGCGCGGATGTAAGACCGAACGGAAGGACTGCAAACTGATAATGTTGAGATCCCACCGTAAAATGGAGATACTTCAGATGCGACTTCAGGATGGGAATGTGAAAATACTCATCCTGTAAATCGATCGACATCATCCAGCCTTCCTGCTGCAGCGCCAGAAGAACCTGAGCTAGGGTCAACATCTTGAACTTCTCCTGTTTGAGGTAAAAATTCAAGACCCTGAGGACCAGGATCGGCCGGCAACGACCGTCCTTTTTGGGGATCAGGAAATACCGCGATTAGCATCCCTGACCGCTCTCCTGCTCCGGAACAATCTCTATCGCACCTTTCTGTAACAGGTACAGGACCTCTTTTTGCAGAAGCATCAGATGGTCCTCTGAACACCAACCCTGGCGAGGAGGGTAAGGAGGGGGAAACTCCCGGAAGGGAAGGACGTACCCATTTTCTACAAGATTCAAACCCAAAGATCTGACGTAATGGATTTCCAATTTTGTAGAAAATGGGACACCCGACCTCCAACAGGACCAACTTGCTCCAAGATGGGGGACCTAGAGCTGCTTTCCTGCAGAGCCAGTGGTGGGGACGGGACGAGGAGGAGGAGACCTGTTGGCGAGCAGCCCCTCGCAGACGATCTCTTCCCTTCAGTCTGTATGACTTATACAGAGGGTTCTGTTGTTGCTGTTGCTGCTGCTGCTGTCGGCCTCGAAAAGGAGCCGCCTTCCCAAGGCCCCCGATTTTTCAGAAAACCAAAACCCTAGGCTGTGATTGCAAGCCTAAGGATCTAGCACTGGCCCTGCTATCCTTAAATCACTGTAAAGCGGAATTAGCCTTGGTTCCAAAGAGTCTTGATCCGTCAAAGGGAAGGTCCAACAGCATGACCTGGATGTCCGGAGAGAATCCTGACCCTCTCAACCAGGCATGCCTTCTAGTTACAACAGGAGAGCCCATCACTCTAGCAGCGGAGTCAGCCGTATCGAGGCCAGACTGGATCACCTGACGGGCTGCAGCCTGCGTGTCCGACAGCACCTCAGCCTGACCCTGAACATCCTCTGGCAACTTAGGTATTACCTCCTTGGCAGAATCCATCAATGTATGTATATAACGCCCCATCAAACATGTGGCATTAGTTGATTTCAAAGCCATGCTGGCCGACGAAAACACCTTTTTTGCGGATTGTTCCAACTTCAAGGAACAATCCGCAAAAAAGGTGTTTTCCACCCGGAGTAGAAGGAAAGGAGCCAGCAGATTGTTTTGAGGAACAAGACGCTTGAACCACAAGGCTCTCAGGAGAAGGGTGCAATGATAAAAATGCTGGATCCCAAGTCGCCACCTTAAAGCGCCTTGCCACCGTTCTTGACACAGCAGGGTCAGACATTGGCTTCTGCCATATATCCAAAATCGGATCTGTCAGAGCCTCGTTGAAAGGAAAGAAAGGCTCCACCGCAGAAGGAGAGTTCAGTACCTCTGTTAAAATATTAGATTTGACCTCTGACGTTGGCAACTGTAAGTCCACAAAGTCAGCAGCCTTTCTAATGACGAATGGTATGAGGCCACATCCTGAGAGGAAAGAGCTTTTGGAGAGGAGAGCTCCCACTCCGGTGATGTGTCAAGCCCACTGGCTTCTTGCAGTCCTGCAAAATCATCTATAGGGTCTAATATCTCCCCCTCCTCAGCCTGCTCCTTGTACTCCTGGAATTCCTCCTCTTCCAGAAGCCTCTGAGCCTCCCTCCTCGATTGAATCTTCGGAGTAGGCGTCAGCGGCGCCAGATGTGGCGCCGGAGACCTCAGAGCCGGCTTCGACGGAGGACCTCAGAAGCGGGCAGCGGCGCCGATCGAAGTCGAGACGGCACCGGAACGGAGCCCGATGGCATCGGAGAGTAGTCCATCCTTCCCTCCTGAGCAGTGGCGTAACGAAACTTGAGGGGGCCCCCCTGCAAACTACATGGAGGGGGCCCCCCCTCCCATTCTCCGCGCCAGACAATAGCAATCTTGAGGCATTGCATTGCTTCATACACACTTTGACCCCAATTCCATCAGTCTCTCTCTCTCTCTGTCAGTCAGTCAGTCAGTCTCTCTCTCTGTCAGTCAGTCTCTCTCTCTGTCAGTCAGTCTCTCTCAGTCAGTCTCTCTCAGTCAGTCTCTCTCTCTCTCTCTGTCAGTCTCTCTCTCTGTCAGTCAGTCAGTGTCTCTCTCTCAGTCATTCAGTCTCTCTCAGTCAGTCAGTCTCTCTCAGTCAGTTTCTCAGTCAGTCAGTCTCTCTCAGTTAGTCAGTCAATCAGTCTCTCTCTTTCTGTCAGTCTCTCTCAGACACTCTCTCTGTCAGTCTCTCTCTCAGTCAGTCAGTATCTTTCTCTCTGAGTCAGTCTCTCTCTGAGTCAGTCTCTCTCTCAGTCAGTCTCTCTCTCTCAGTCAGTCTCTCTCTGTCAGTATTTCTCTCTGTCAGTCAGTCTCGCTCTGTCAGTTTCTCTCTCTCTCTTTCTCAGTCAGTCTCTCTCTCTGTCAGTCAGTCTCTCTCTCTGTCAGTCTCTCAGTCAGTCTCTCTCTCTCTCTGCCAGTCAGTCTCTCTGTCAGTCAGTCTCTCTGTCAGTCAGTCTCTCTCTCTCAGTCAGTCTCTCTCTCTCTGTCAGTCTCTCTCAATCAGTCAGTCTCTCTGTCAGTCTCTTTCTCTCTGTCTCTCTCTCTGTCAGTCTCTCTCTCTCTCAGTCAGTCTCTCTCTGTCAGTCAGTCAGTCTCTCTGTCAGTCAGTCAGTCTCTCTGTCAGTCTCTGTCAGTCAGTCTCTGTCAGTCAGTCAGTCTCTCTCTCAGTCAGTCAGTCTCTCTCTCAGTCAGTCAGTCTCTGTCAGTCAGTCAGTCTCTCTCTCAGTCAGTCTCTCTGTCAGTCAGTCTCTCTCTCAGTCAGTCTCTCTCTCTCTGTCAGTCTCTCTCTGTCAGTCTCGCAGTCAATCAGTCTCTCTCTGACAGTCTCTCTGTCAGTCTCTCTCTGTCAGTCAGTCTTTTTCTACCTCAGTCAGTCAGTCTCTCTCTCAATCTGTCTTTCTCTCTCTGTGTCAGTCTCTTTCTCTCTGTCTCTCTCTGTCAGTCTCTCTCTGTCAGACTCTCTCTGTCAGTCAGTCTCTCTCTCTACCTCAGTCAGTCAGTCTCTCTCTCAGTCAGTCTCTCTCTCTCTCTGTCAGTCTCTCTCTCTGTCAGTCTCTCAGTCAGTCAGTCTCTCAGTCAGTCAGTCTCTCTCGCAGTCAATCAGTCTCTCTCTAAGTCTCTCTCTCAGTCAGTCTCTCTCTCTGTCAGTCTCTCTCTCTCAGTCAGTCAGTCTCTCTCTACCTCAGTCAGTCAGTCTCTCTCTCAATCTGTCTCTCTCTCTCTGTCAGTCAGTCAGTCTCTCAGTCAGTCAGTCTCTCTCTCAGTCTCTCAGTCAGTCAGTCTCTTAGTCAGTCAGTATCTCAGTCGCTCAGTCAGTCAGTCTCTCTTTCTACTCTCTCTCCACTCGCTCTCTCCTCTCTCTCTCCACTCTCTCTCTCTACTCTCTCTCTCTGTCTCCACTCTCTTTCTCTCTCCACTCTCTCTCTCTTCGCTCTCTCCACTCTCTCTCTCTCTCCACTCTCTCTCTCTCTACGCTCTCTCTCTCTCCACTCTCTCTCTCTCCACTCTCTTTATTCGCTCTCTCTCTACTCTCTCTCTCTACTCTCTCTCCACTGTCTCTCTCCACTGTCTCTCTCTCTCCACTCTCTCCACTTTCTCTCTCTCTCCACTCTCTTTCTCTCTCCACTCTCTTTCTCTCTCCACTCTTTACGCTCTCTCTCTCTATGCTCTCTCTCTCTCCACTCTCTCTCTCTCCAGTCTCTCTCTCCTTTGTCTCTCTCCACTTTCTCTCTCTCTCTCCACTCTCTTTCTCTCTCCACTCTCTTTACGCTCTCTCTCTCTATGCTCTCTCTCTCTCTCCACTCTCTCTCTCCACTCTCTCTCTCCACTCTCTCTCTCCACTCTCTCTCTCCCTCCACTCTCTCTCCACTCTCTCTCACTACGCTCTCTCCACTCTCTCTCTCCACTGTCTCTCCACTCTCTCTCTCTCTCCACTCTCTCTCTCCACTCTTTCTCTCTCCACGGTCTCCCTCTCCACACTCTCTCTCTCTCTCTCCACTCTTTCTCTCTACGCTCTCTCTCTCTCAAAGCTCTCTCTCTACGCTCTCTGTCTCCACGCTCTCTCTCTCTCCACTCGCTCTCTCTCTCCACTCGCTCTCTCTCTCCACTCTCTCTCTACTGTCTCTCTCTCTCCACTGTATCTCTCTCTCCAGTCTCTCTCTCTCTCTCTCCAGTCTCTCTCTCCCTCCACTCTCTCTCTCCCTCCACTCTCTCCACTCTCTATCTCTCCTCCCCACTCTCTCTCCACTCTCTCTCAACTCTCTCTCCTCTCTCTCTCTCCACTCTCTCTCCACTCTCTCTCTCCTCTCTCTCTCTCCACTCTTTCTCTCTCCACTCTCTCTCTCCGCTCTCTCTCTCTCTCCACTCTCTCTCTCTCTCCACTCTCTCCACTGTCTCTCTCTCTACTGTCTCTCTCTCCACTCTCTCTCTATGCTCTCTCCACTCTCTCTCTCTCCACTATTTCTCTCTCCACTCTCTCTCTCTCTCTCTCTCTACGCTCTCTCTCTCCACGCTCTCTCCACTCTCTCTCTCTCCACATGCTCTCGCCACTCTCTCTCTCCACTCTCTCTCTCTCCACTCTCTCTCTCTCCACTCTCTCCACTGTCTCTCTCTCCACTCTCTCTCTCTCTCCACTGTCTCTCTCTCTCCACTGTCTCTCTCTCTCCGCTCTCTCTCTCTACGCTCTCTCTCTCCACTCTCTCTCTCTCCACTGTCTCTCTCTCTCCACTGTCTCTCTCTACGCTCTCTCTCTCTCTCCACTGTCTCTCTCTCTCCACTGTCTCTCTCTACGCTCTCTCCACTCTCTCTCTACGCTCTCTCTCTCTCCACTCTCTCTCTCTCTCTCCACTCTCTCTCTCTACGCTCTCTCTCTCCACTCTCTCTCTCTCCCCACTGTCTCTCTCCACTGTCTCTCTCTCTCCACGCTCTCTCTCTACTCTCTCTCTCTCCACTCTCTCTCTCCACTCTCTCTCTCCACTCTCTCTCTCCACTCTCTCCACTGTCTCTTTCCACTGTCTCTCTCTCTACGCTCGCTCTCTCTCCACTCTCTCTCTCCTCTCTCTCTCCACTGTCTCTCTCTCCACTCTCTCTCTCTCCACTGTCTCTCTCCACTCTCTCTCTCTCTCTACGCTCTCTCTCTCTCTCCACTCTCTCTCTACGCTCTCTCTCCACGCTCTCTCTCTCCACACTCTCTCCACTGTCTCTCTCTCTCCACTGTCTCTCTCTACGCTCTCTCTCTACTCTCTCTCTCTACTCTCTCTCTCTCTCCACTGTCTCTCTCCACTGTCTCTCTCCACTCTCTCTCCACTGTCTCTCTCTCTCCACTCTCTCTCCACTCTCTCTCTCTACGCGCTCTCTCTCCACTCTCTCCACTGTCTCTCTCCACTGTCTCTCTCTCCACTCTCTCTCTCTACGCTCTCTCTCTCTCCACTGTCTCTCTCCACTGTCTCTCTCTCTCCACTGTCTCTCTCTACGCTCTCTCTCTACTCTCTCTCTCTCTCCACTCTCTCCACTGTCTCTCTCCACTGTCTCTCTCTCTCCACTCTCTCTCTCTACGCTCTCTCTCTCCACTCTCTAACTCCTCTCTCTCTCCACTGTCTCTCTCTCTCCACTCTCTCTCTCCACTCTCTCTCCACTGTCTCTCTCCACTCTCTCTACGCTCTCTCTCTCTACGCTCTCTCTCTCTACGCTCTCTCTCCACGCTCTCTCTCTCCACTCTCTCTCTCCACTGTCTCTCTCTCTCCACTGTCTCTCTCTACGCTCTCTCTCTACTCTCTCTCTCTCTCTCTCCACTCTCTCCACTGTCTCTCCACTCTCTCTCCACTGTCTCTCTCTCTCCACTCTCTCTCTACTCTCTCTCTCTACTCTCTCTCTACGCTCTCTCTCTACGCTCTCTCTCTCCACTCTCTCCACTGTCTCTCTCCACTGTCTCTCTCTCTCTCCACTCTCTCTCTACGCTCTCTCTCCCCACTGTCTCTCTCTCTCTCCACTCTCTCTCTCTCTCTCCACTCTCTCTCTCTCTCTCCACTCTCTCTCTACGCTCTCTCTCTCTCTCCACTCTCTCTACGCTCTCTCTCTACGCTCTCTCGCTCCACTCTCTCTCTCTCTCCACTGTCTCTCTCGCTCCACTGTTTCTCTCTCTCCACTGTCTCTCTCTACGCTCTCTCTCTACTCTCTCTCTCTCTCTCCACTCTCTCCCTCTCTCCACTGTCTCTCTCCACTGTCTCTCTCTCCACTCTCTCTCCACTCTCTCTCTCCACTCTCTCTCTCTACGCTCTCTCTCTACGCTCTCTCTCTCTCCACTCTCTCTCTCTCCACTCTCTCTCTCTCTCTCCACTCTCTCTCTCTCTCCACTCTCTCTACGCTCTCTCTCTCTACGCTCTCTCTCTCTCCACTCTCTCTCTCTCTCCACTCTCTCTCTACGCTGGATACCTGGACTGCACACCTTGATTATATGTTTTTCGTCTTAATATACAACAACAACAACAAAACAATGAGTTGTTAGCAAAACTGGAGAAACTTCGTTATTCCCCACAAAAATAGATTGGGTTGGCAGGCACCCTTCTCACCTGCTCCTGTCCACTCTTACCTCTTTGCTGCTGGCCCGCACCACCCCTGCCCAGAGCAGCAGCAGGAGGACGGTCCTTTGGCGGGACATCTCTGACAGGCAGGCAGGGTCCGGCCCTGCAGTAGGCAAAGGATGAATGCACAGCCTTGCATGTCCCAGTGTCCCCAGCGACCCTGAGATTCACAATGCTCTCTCTGGGGGCCCCCATCCTTTTTCCGGCCTGGCTCGCTCTGACTGAAGAGAAACAATGTAACTTGTTACATTGTTTCTCTTCAGCCCTAGGTCAGCAGCACGAGGAGCTCAGAGCAGGCTGCAGCTGCTTTAGAGCAAGAGACAAACAGCTTTCTACCGATGAGCTGAGGGGGCCCTCTTCATGTACTGAAGACTGGGGGCCCCCCCGCACCGCGGGGGCTGCGGGGGTGTTTGTTACGCCCCTGCTCCTGAGATGGAATCGGCGTCGAGAACCTCGGGGTCGTGAGAGGCCAAGACAGAGTCATTGGCATGAACGGCATGAATGGGGCCTGGGCATAATGCTGGGGAACACCCAAATTATAAGAAAGCGGTCCCATGGGGCCAGCCTGCATGCCGGATGGGTTAAGTGCCCTGGCAAACATGCCATACATCGCATTAAGAAAATGCGACGGATCCACACCTGGAGCCGGGAAAGGTGGGTATGGATCCGGAACCGCCTGACCTCAGATTGATCAAGGTCATAGAGCGAGCTCTGGTTGCGACGCTGGAGACGCCAGATCTGGGATCGGAGCATCTGGAGGGGCAGGAGATGCCTCCCTGGGCGTCGGAGTCCCTCGGTGTCGGAGAGTGCACAGGAGACACCTGCGGTTAAGGAGAAGGGGAGATGTCATCCTTCCTATGACAACACCGGACCGGGTACACCCACTTCGACGACTTCTCCTTCAAAGAGCGAACTTGGACCTGTGTCACGTCTTTTTCTTGTGCTTTTTGGATGACTTCGAGGTGTGCGGAGTTGGCGACTTCGACCTCGACTTTGTTCTCTTCCGACCTCTCTTCTCCTTCTTCACTCGGGCCACAAACAACTTCGCTTGCCTTTCCTTAAGTACCTTCGGATTCATCCGATGGCATGAAAAACATTCTTCAACGTTGTGGTCCGACGACAAACACCAGAGGTAGTCTTCGTGGGGGTCTGTAATCCACATACGGCCCCCACATTCCCTACAGGGTTTAAAACCAGGCTTCTTCTGAGTAGCCATCGTGAAGAAACAGTTTAAGGACAACTGCAACAAAGTAGACTACAAAGAAATTGAGAGACCTAGATAAACCGTTACGCGTCGACGGCGCGGAAAAAGGGAACTGACGTCAGAACGCCGTGGTCTTCTTATGGCTCCGATGACATCACGCGGAGTCGCGAGCGGAGCCGTGGTATTGTGACATCCTCGTCGACGTGGGAGAGGTATGAAAAAAGTTTCAGTGGAATGCTGCGCAAGGGGTAATTCAAAAGGTGAGGAATCCACAGGCAGATGTATCCATCAGAACTATATATATATATATATATATATATATATATTATCTACTGGCGGTCGCCAGTAGATAGTTATAGTTACAACCTATTATCCATAGGAAATCCGCGACATTCTATTTGAAATAACTCTCTTGCCGGTTGACGTATCTTCGCAAAATTTTCAAACTTTATGGCCCGCTCCGGTCCGCTCCTACCCTGAAAGTCTCGGGGGATTCGTCAAGCGGGGGCCGAGAAAAAAGGGGATCCCAAAACGCGTTTTCCCCATGCAATTTTCCATAGGAAACTTTAGACACGGCTACAGCCCGAACTGCTGAACGGAATTACACCAAATTTTGCAAAGAGGTAGTTCTTGGTTCAGAAAGAACCCTTTTTGTTAAATGGTGTAAATCCGTTCAGTAGTTGCTGAGAAAATCAAAAGTAAAAAGATAGTGATATCTAGGGCCGCGGATCCTCCCGAGCACGAGCTTTATGTTAATTGGCTGTCAACACTCCAAACCAGGAAGTGTTGGCAGCCATTTTGTCCCTCGGTAGAACCGAGGGACAGAAACAAGTGCGCAAAGCGCACAAAGGGGGCAGGGTAGAAACACCCTGACCCCCTAGGTCTGCTCAGGGGGTCCCACAAGGACCCCCTGGGCAAAAAAATATATATTTTTTTTTTTTTAAATCGGCAGGATGCGCTCAGGGAGCGCGAACCCTGCCGAAAAAAAAAAATCGAAGCGCGGTCTCCCGCGCTTTGATGTTAATTGGCCCCCGGGTGGGCCAAGTCCCGGGGGCATGCTGGGGGGGGTTAATTTTATGTGTGGGGGCCTCTAAGGGCCCCCAAGCCCCGGGGTCCACCACCCCCGGGGCTTTATGTATAATGGTGCGGGAGGGCTCTGAGCCCTCCCGCAGCCCCGAGGACCGCCACCTCCCCGGGGCTTCTTTTTATTTAAAAGAAACCTGTGTGGGGGGCTCCAGCCCCCACACGCCCGGGACCACCACCTCCCGGGGCACTAAGAAAAATTAAAATGGGGGTCCGTTTTGGACCCCCAGAGCCCTGAGGACCACCACCTCCCCGGGGCTTTCAAAATGTAGGGAGGGGAGCCGCGCGGCCCCCCTCCTGGAGCCCTTGATGGCCCTGGGGACCACCACCCCCAGGGCCGGCTCCTGCAGTGTCCCGGGGTGCCTACCCCGGGACACTGCTGTTTGCAATGACAGGACGGGAGCCTCGCGGCTCCCGTCCTGTCATTACAAACTGCTTTGGATATTGGAAGAGAGAGCAGGGAAACCTGCTCTCTCTTCCAATATCCAAAGCCGATGCTTTCCACATGGGGAGCTGCATCTTAGCAGCTCCCCATGTGTAAGCAATGCCGGCTCCCGTAGGACACGGGGAGCCGGCGGGACTGTGGGGGTTTGGAGACCCCCACAGTCCCCAACGAGAGGCCAGGCCCCGGGGGATGGGGTCCCCGGGGCCATAAGAGGCCACGGAGGGGGCCACGCAGCCCCCTCCCCAAAGTAACAAAAATTTAAAAAAAAAAGTGCAAGGCCGGCCCCGGGGATGGGGTCCCCGGGGCCTTAAATGGCCTGAGGAGGGGGCCACGCAGCCCCCTCCAAATAAAAAAAAAAAGAGGCCATGCCCCGGGGATGGGGTCCCCGGGGCCAATACAGGCCCAGGGAAGGGGGCCACGCGGCCCCCTTCCCGTTTTTTTTTTTATTTTAATTTTAAAAAAGGGGTAAGGCCCTGGGGGATGGGGTCCCCAGGGCCTAAAAATAGGAAAAAGGAAGGGGGCCACACAGCCCCCTTCAGGGGGAAAAAAACAACAACAAAAAACGATCGGGCCCGTAGGCCCCGCCCCTTCCTTCACCACTCTGCAAACGCGCCCCCTGGCGCGTTTGCAGAGGGGAACAATTCCCCTTGAATACTGGGGGTCCCTGGGGCCAACTAGCCCACCAGGAACCTCCAGTATGCGCCAGGGAGCTGCCTGGCAGAGAGGTGTACAGAGGCCACGCCCCTTTTACACCTCTCTGCAACGCAGCTCTATGGCGCTTTTGGAGGTATATGGTGGGCTAGTTGCACCCAAGGGACCCTCAGGATTCAAGGGGAGTTAATCCCCCGACTTAAAACGCGCCACGGGGCGCGTTTGCACAGTGGTGAAGGGAGGGGCGGGGCTTCAGGTGACATGTGTGCAAACAGGCCCCGTGGCGCGTTTTAAGATGGGGAATTAAATCCTCTTCAATCCTGAGGGTCCCTGAGGGCCAACTAGCCCAACAGGTACGTCCAGAAAGCGCCACAGAGCTGTGTTGCAGAGAGGTGTAAAAGGGGTGTGGCCTCTGTAAATGTCTCTGCAACGCAGCCCCCTGGCGCATACTGGAGGTTCCTGGTGGGCTAGTTGGCCCGTAGGGACCCTCATGATTCAAGGGGACTTAATCCCCCAACTTAAAACGCGCCACGGGGCGCGTTTGCACAGATGTCACCTCAGGCCCCGCCCCTCCCTTCACCATTGTGCAAATATTCCTCTAAAATCAGCCGAAATACGAATTCTGATTTACTCACCTGTTATCAGGAGAGACCTCAGTGCTGCATCTTTCAGCCCAGTACTGATCCTCAAAAGTAATTTTAACCGTACTTACCAGTAACTTGAATTTCCTTCCATAGGATATCATTGCCTGCTTTTTGCTGAAAAAGTTTCTAAGTGTTGATTTTTGAAACATACAAATATTCCTCTAAAATCAGCCGAAATCCGAATTCTGATTTACTCACCTGTTATCAGGAGAGACCTCAGTGATGCATCTTTCAGCCCAGTACTGGTCCTGAAAAGTAATTTTAACCGTACTTACCAGTAACTTGAATTTCCTTCCATAGGCTAACATTGACTGGTTTCACTTGGAAATTCTTCTAAGTGTGGAGTTTTGGAACTTTAAAATATTCCTCTAAAATCAGCCGAAATACGAATTCCGATTTACTCACCTGTTATCAGGAGAGACCTCAGTGCTGCATCTTTCAGCCCAGTACTGATCCTGAAAAGTAATTTTAACCGTACTTACCAGTAACTTGAATTTCCTTCCATAGGAATCCATTGTCTGGTTTTCAGCAGAAAAGTTTCAAAGTGTCGATTTTCACAAACTACAAATATTCCTAAAAAATCGCCTGTATGACTTAAACGCATTCTTTCAACTGTTTACAGGAGATGCACCAGTGCTGGATCCAGGATCCAACACTGAGTAAGAAAAAGTAACGATAACAGTTTTTAACTTCTAAGTGAATTTCCTTCCATAGGATAACATTGGTGATTCTATGAGAAAAAGTTTCTAAGTCTGAACTTTTAAAGTACAATAATATTCCTTAAAAATCACGACTGTAACCAAAACGCTTTTACTCAACTGTTTACAGGAGATGTCCCAGGACTGAATCTAGGATCCAGTAATGTGGTTAGAAAAGTAATCCATAAAGTAACTAATTGCATTTAACTAGAAATTCACATTGAGCTGAATGTTGCATTGTGTTTGAAAATGTGTTGCCCATTGCAACAACTGTAACTACTGTACTTAAAAGTCTATTGCCTATGTGCAAAGTAATTAAACTAAAGTAATTCATTCTGAGAAAGTATTTTTTGTAATGTAATGTATAATGTAATTACAATGTAATTTAAAAAATAAAATATGTAAAAAAAAATTGTTTCTAAAAAATTTGGAAATCAGTATGAAAAAAATTTATATAACAATTAATACATTTAAAAATTGTCATTTACAAAACCGTTGAAATTCACTGAAAAAACTGTAGGTTTCAGACATGTTATAGTTACAAATTAGCATTTAAAAAACCTTTGAAATTCACTGAAAAAACCATAGGTTTCAGGGACGTTATAGTTACAAATTAGTATTTAAAAAACCTTTGAAATTCACTGAAAAAACCATAGGTTTTAGGGACAGTTATAGTTAGTTGGACATTGCACTCGTACAAAACCCGTGAAATTCCCCGTTATAGTTAGTCCAGCTAACTATAACTCGCGCCCCGCAATGCACTGCTGATGACGTCACATATTACATCACTCATGACATGGTCAGTGACATCACTGATGACATCACTGATGACATCTCAAATGACATCACTGATGACATCATCCACGTGATAATCTGATGCACCTCCTCACACCCTAATATAACCTTTGATACACCCACTCTAAATTACAGACTGCCATTCGCAAAACCATAGACACTCCAACACCAATAACTACATACCCACTCACTGATTCTTAGGTCTACGCACACATCCACTCACTCACCCGTACAGTCACTCATACTTACGGTCACTCAGTACAGGACTATCATATGCACTCATACTCCTATATAGACACTCAAACACCGCCACTCATCCATAGAGGTACTCACACACCTAGTCAGTCATGCAAATAATTAAACACACTACCATTTACTCACCTATACAGTTATACACACACCAGCTCACTTACTCATACAAATAGTAGCACATTCTTACGCTCTTATACAATCACTGATACAAGCACACACTCATCCATACAGCCACTATCACAATCACTCACTCTCGCTTATAGCTATTTATATACTCCAACACACATATATACTGCCTTTCACATATGTAGTTACTCACACATGTACCACTGGGACATACATTCACTCACTAACACACTCTTACACACACTTACCCACCCATACAGTCTATCACAGTTGCACTCTTGAAACCATCCACCCAGTGAATCACCGACTCACACATCTATGCACAGAGTTGCACACACCCCTCCCACACAAACACTCAGGCACCCATACAGATACTCAGACAAGCATTCAATAACTCATATAGACACTCATGTAGCTATTCACAAACACATGCAGCCACTTACACAGCAACAGACAGACGGATACAGACATTCACCCAGTTTAGTCACTAACCCATGCATTCAGTAAGATACGTTAAATCACTCACTTATAGAGTCAGTCACGCACCTACTAAATCATCCATACAGACACTTACACACCCACTCAATCTTCAATACGTCTTTTCCTATATATATTAAAAATATATAAACTTTACAGAAACACACAGTCACTGGATGATGTCATCAGTGATGTCATCAGTGATGTCATTTGAGATGTCATCAGTGATGTCATCAGTGATGTCACTGACCATGTCATGAGTGATGTAATATGTGACGTCATCAGCAGTGCATTGCGGGGCGCGAGTTATAGTTAGCTGGACTAACTATAACGGGGGAATTTCACGGGTTTTGTACGAGTGCAATGTCCAACTAACTATAACTGTCCATAAAACCTATGGTTTTTTCAGTGATATATATATATATATATATATATATATATATATATATATATATACATATATACATACATACAACAACAAGGTTTTGCACCATGTGGAAAAGGCCTCACAAGTTGGTAAATTAATCCTTTGTCGGAGGTGCAGTAGATACGGCTGAGACGAGGTGCCAGGAGTCACCATATGCCGTACGCGTTTTTGGCTCCACGCCCTTGTTCACCGGCAATAAAAAAACAGAAGCACACATGAGCTGCAGTCACCATTTTATTTAAATTAAGCCCCGTCCAACTGGCCTCAGGGCATTGTGTTATTTGTAGTCCTGCAGATAAGTATTACCCCAGTGGGTTTCACGTTGCTTCCCTCATTGTTCCATAAACTCCCAAGTGGGTTGGCATCAAAGTCCATACCGTCCTACTACCATTACCAAAGCCCTAAACTGGAAACCGACTAATCGCCGAGCACACGCAGTCGCGGTCTCTCGATCCGCCTTTCCGCGGCGGGCCTTTTCCTTGACCGGGCCAGCCAATTAAACATCCAACAACAAGGTTTTGCACCATGTGGAAAAGGCCTCACAAGTTGGTAAATTAATCCTTTGTCGGAGGTGCAGTAGATACGGCTGAGACGAGGTGCCAGGATTCACCATACGCCCTACGCGTTTCGGGCTCCATGCCCTTGTTCACCAGCAATAAAAAAACAGAAGCACACATGAGCTGCAGTCACCATTTTATTTAAATTAAGCCCCGCCCAACTGGCCTCAGGGCATTCTGTTATTTGTAGTCCTGCAGATAAGTATTACCCCAGTGGGTTTCACGTTGCTTCCCTCATTGTTCCATAAAATCCCAAGTGGGTTGGCATCAAAGTCCATTACTTTGATGCTAAGTCAACCATGTCGTTTATTGAAGGAATGCTCTTTATTTTTGTCTCTTCCCTCAATTTTCTGTTGTATTGGTATCATGTGCTGGTGTTTCAGTTCCATTATATCTATATGTGTTATAGGTATATATTTTGTGTGTGTATATTATATACACACATGTATATGTGTATCTCTGTTTATACATATTTCGATTTAGCTCTGCTATATGCAATAATGCAAGATCTAGATTATATATTTGCTAAAAAAATATTATGAGATGCAGTTGGCTTCTCTCTTCACTGTATGTTTTTTGTATGGCGGTATGGTATTCCTTGTAGTTACGCGTCAGGCGGTTAATCTACTTGGAAAGAAAATATCGAGTTTTGAAAATTAAAGGTTTTGGTTGAACTATCTACTGCGAGTGCGTCTTCATATCAGGGCACATCATGGGAACATTAAAACACGGCAGTCCGGCCGTGGAAGACTGCACCACCAGGCAAAAGGAATTTGGGGCTGGTGCTTCGAACCATTCCGAGCACAGACACAGCACAGTGGATTTTTGTAAATACAAACCGGATTTGCTTTCTGGGGCCCACTGGAGGGTTAAACAAAATGTTTTAATTGTGGCATCATTCACGGAACCCACTGAAGGGAGAGAATTGGAATTACACTTACTTCAACTCCCAGCATGCATGAACACTGTCACTCACTGAGAGGCCCACTGGAGGGCAATCATTACAAAAGCATGCAGGTGAGAGGAGAGGTTGTGTAATTATATTCGTGAACTGCTAGCAAGCCTTCGAGAAAGGAGCATGTTGCTCTGAAACGCGTCAGGCGGTTAATCTACTTGGAAAGAAAATGCTGAGTTTTGAAAATTAAAGGTTTTGGTTGAACTATCTACTGCGAGTGCGTCTTCATATCAGGGCACATCTTGGGAACATATATATATATATATATCACAATCCTGACACACCAAATCCTCGGCAGCAATCAGGTACGGACCACAGCGTGCACTTTAGTGATGTGCTTTATTTGGTATAAGGCATCAAAGTAATATGGCAAGTGCCTGGAGTGGTAAATGGCTTTTGTCATTTTACAGCTTGGCATGGATAGCACTGTACTAATCCTATGCTTACAAACTTTGATAGAAGAGCAGACATTTGAGGTGAGCAAATTTAGAGTGTCGCTGGTGTTGAGGGTGCTCTATACAGGAGCTGCCTTCCACCCAAACTTTGGAACTACCCAGAGTTCTCTGCTTCTTTTTTGCATATATATATATATATATTGTCCAACAAAGATGCCCCAGCATTTTGAAAAGGTCACTCGACATATATATATATATATATATATATATATATATATATATATATATATATATATAACTGGCTATATAGATTTGGGCATATTTGATCAGTATTTATAGCAGATTCATATCTGCATAATTGCCATTATTTTATCGAAATGCGATTTGTGTCAATTCCGACCTCAGTTTTTTCTTGGTTTGCAGTGCTACTTTAACATTGTTGTTATGTATGCAATTGCTCCATTTTTTCATCTCTAAGGGTTCTACATGTTGCGTGACCCTAATAGTGGTTAGTTTATCTAATAGTGTTTTTTCCAATGACAGGATTTGATCTGCATCAGTCTTTATTCTTGTTTGGTCTTTCTGACTTTGCAATGAATATGTTTATTCATCCTGGCTCTAATGTGGATGTGATCTGGGAGTCCTTTTCTTTGAGTTTTTTAGGACAGGGTTCCCTCTAATACTCCTTTGCTGATGGAGGGAACTGTAGTTTGCATGGCTTTCGCTATTGCCTCTGGCCTTCTAGTCCATAAGCTTACTTCACCCTTTGGGGGTAATGTACTATTGTCATATGGTTGTCTTTTGTCTTCTGACACAGTACTATCCCACTACCCTTGGGTCACGCTTTTTTCCGTGCTGGAAGGGTTGTTTTTTTACTCACATTGCCTGTGGTCCTTACCACAATTTTTGTAAGGATCCCCATGCTCCTTTTCATCTAATTCCTACGCATGTCTGGTCTCTTGTTAATTTCGACCTGCTGGTTCTCTCTGAGAACGTTTGTAGGATTAGTTTGCAGGCCCTTCTCGGGGTGGGGTATAGCTATTGCATTTAATTCAAAAGTTAAGGAATCTGTGGCCAGATTTCTCTAGATTCTCTATCAGTATTGCATTATCCGGTAGAGACATAGTTTAGCTGCAGATTCCTTAACGCCCTACCCATCCCTCCCCGAACTGCGAACGATCTGTAGTGTAAGAGGTATTTCCTTTTACAGCCTTGGTTTGTACACCAGTGGTCACTGTTTCGCATTGGCTATGTGCTTCAAGGATCCATTTGGTCTTTTCTTACAGACCTTGTCTGTGTATTATCATACCATTCATTTCCATTTTCTAATTATTGTTTCAAAGATACATTGATTTTTTTTGGCACACTGTTTCGACAGCCAGTTTATATAGTGGCTCTGCGTTTTGGGCCCGAAGGTTTCACAGAAAGAAACTGACGTCCACGTGCCGGAGGGGACTTATATGACTCTGCTGACATCACAAACGGGGTCGACGTCATCACGGAGTCACAAAACACAAGAGGGGGTAGTGGTGGTATACAGAGTAGCACATCAATTTCAAGCGATATTCTATCTAAACTTATCTGTAGCCATATACCAGTCTTGGTGCCACTCGAGGTAACAGTACACAAAACACCCCACTACCACGGATGTCACCACACAGAAGTATCAAAGAACTCCTGTGCTAATCTTAACAAAACAACTGTACCTCGGCACTCTCCAAATTTTTAAGTCACTATTTTAGATAGTGTAATCAGTTTACAATTCAACAACAGTATAACTGCTCGCAGGAAAACAATCCTACAGATAAATTTCTGCAAAATTATATTTCATAACAACTGACAATATTACATTCCAATTGTGGAAACCTAATGTTCAAGGTGCAATCCAAAAACAAAGACATATATCATTTTACAGGAGTATTGTTTTCGCTAGTTGTCCCACGGAGGTCCTGTTCATACAACCTCCCCGTTGGCAACGATGGAAACAGCCGACACGTGTTTCGTTACGATTGTAACTTCTTCAAGGCTGTGAATAATGCGAATAGTAATACAGATATTTACAATGAGAAACAATTAAAAATACATGTGACACCATATACGTGATCATCTGAGTATGATCCACCTTATTCGCCCATAAAGACAAATTCAAAAAACGTATAGAAACAAATCATGTGAAACCAGTTACCACAAAAGGGCTATACAAGAGTATTTGAAGGAAAGCCAGAAGAGAAATCCGTACCACCACCAAGTATCACATCTTGTCCACGTGTGGACACTGGATCTTATCCAAAGTGAATAAAGATAAAAAAATACACCAAAAGAGTGTGACCGACCCTCGGTCTAGGCCCTCTCTCTCCCCACTGCTCCGCTGTGCCGTCTCTTGCCTCCAGACCCCGACCTCCTCCTTGGGAGGTTCGAGGCTGCTGCCCGCTCCTGCGCCTGCTGCCCGCTCCAACTGGGACCAGACTGCCTCCAACCACCGTAACCTTTCTCAGCCGTTTTTTTTCTTAATTTTTTCCCTGTTGTGCCACTGTTATTGCACCCATCTGTGTCTTGCTCTAATTCCACCACTGTTTTTATTTTCTCGTGCCTGCCTGTTCCTTTTGCCTTTCGCCACTGCTGCCCCTGCGGCCCATCCCCCTCGGAATTCCCCCCCGGAATTCCCCTGCTCCCGCCTCCCAGCCTCTCCTCCCTCCCACCTCCCCAACTTAATGGCGGCCGCTGCCTCCCCACTGCTCCGCTGTGCCGTCTCTTGCCTCCAGACCCCGACCTCCTCCTTGGGAGGTTCGAGGCTGCTGCCCGCTCCTGCTGCCCGCTCCAACTGGGACCAGACTGCCTCCAACCACCGTAACCTTTCTCAGCCGTCTTTTTCTTAATTTTTTCCCTGTTGTGCCAGTTATTGTGCCCATCTGTGTCTTGCTCTAATTCCACCACTGTTTTTATTTTCTCGTGCCTGCCTGTTCCTTTTGCCTTTCGCGCTGCTGCCCCTGCGGCCCCTCCCCCCCGGAATTCCCCTGCTCCCGCCTCCCAGCCTCTCCTCCCTCCCACCTCCCCTACTTAATGGCGGCCGCTGCGTTGTCACGCAGCGGACATGCGCAGCGGGCGCGCTGCCGGCGCGCCAAAGGCAAGCCCGTCCGCGACCCGACCGCGGCCAGCACCAGGAACCCTGGGCCTCCCACTACCCATCGCTACGACACCACCACCCTCCTCGCACTCAACCCTGGAAGACTTAGAGAATGCCAACAGGCCTCGCCGAACACGACCCACGGCCAGTTCTCCTGCTTCCACTGCCGCCAGACCCTCACCGCCACCCCGGCCTCCAACACCGCCGACGCCAGCACCGGCGACACCCTAAAATGCATCCTCCTCAACGTACGCTCCGTACACAAACACGCCATGGAAATCTGGAACCTACTTGACTCTCTTTCGCCCGACATCGCCTTCTTCACAGAGACCTGGACCAACGCATCCTCCGCCCCCGACATCAGCACCGCAATCCCAGACGGATACAAGATCCAGAGGAAAGACCGCCCCAACCACCCAGGAGGGGGCCTCGCCATCGCCCACAAGATCACCCTCCGCCTCACCACCTCCAGCGAAACCTTCCCCTCCGCCGAACACCTGCACTTCAAGATCCAGACCACCCCCAAAGCCACACTCCGAGGAACCCTCGTCTACAGACCCCCTGGCCCCCGAACACCCTTCGCCACCACCATCACCGACTTCATCGCACTCCACGCGATCGCCTCAACAAACTACATACTCATTGGAGACCTGAACTTCCACCTCGTCAACCCCAGCGACCCCAACTCCACTATCCTTCGTGACAACCTCGCCAGCATCGGACTTAAACAACTCGTCAACACACCGACCCAAAGAGCAGGACACACCCTCGACCCCATCTTCGCGGCAGGAAACAGCGTCCATTTCAGCCACACAACGCAACCGCCATGGACCGACCACCACTGCGTACACTTCGCCATCAACAAACCCAAGGCACCCAAACCAGCCCCACGCCCACCACGAAGGAACTGGAGCAAGGTTACCGACGAGCAACTTAACTCCACCCTCACCCGAGACAACCACACCTGGGCACCCGACGCAAACAGCGCAATTGACGCAGCCAGAGAACTCCAGACCTGGATCTCCAACTGCGCAGATGAGCTCGCCCCACTACGCAACCCCGACAGACAACGCCCCAGGAAAGCCGCCTGGTTCACAACCGCTCTCCAAGAAGCCAGACGCACCTGCAGACGCCTGGAGAAGAACTGGAGAAACACCAAGACAATCGAAAACCACACCACCTACAAGGACGCCATGACGGACTACCACAACCAGATCAGAGCCACCAAAAGGAACTTCATCCACAACAAAATCCTGGCCAACTCCACCAACTCCAAGGAACTTTTCAGTGTCATTCAAGAATTCACCAACCCACGCAGCGAAGCCACAGACATCACCCCATCCCAAGACCTCTGCGACAAGCTTGGAACCTATTTCCACCTCAAGATCAAAAACCTCTACGACAACTTCATCGCCCATCCACCAGGCGCCACAGACGGCCCCCTGCCCCCAGAAACACCAGCCAGCCCACCATCTCCAACTGGACACCGATCACGGCCGAAGACACCGCCTCGACCATGAAAAGCATCCACTCGGGGGCCCCCACCGACCCCTGCCCCCTCACATCTACCACAGAGCCGTGGCCGCCATCGCACCCAAACTACAACGCACCATCAACACCACCTTCAAAACAGGCACCTTCCCAGACGACTGGAAGCGCGCAGAAGTCAGACCCCTGCTCAAGAAGCCCACAGCTGACCCCACCGACCTCAAGAACTATCGGCCCATCTCGCTCCTCCCCTTCGCAGCCAAAGTTGCAGAGAAAACAGTCAACAGGAAACTGACACGATTCATTGAAGAGAATGCCGTCCTCGACCCGTCCCAATCCGGATTCCGAAGCAACCACAGCACAGAGACTGCCCTACTCGCCGCCACAGACGACATCCGCACCCTCCTGGACCAAGGCCACTCCGCAGCCCTCATCCTACTCGACCTATCAGCAGCCTTCGACACCGTCTCTCATCGCACACTAGTCGTCAGACTACACGACGCAGGCATACAAGGAACAGCCCTGGACTGGATCCGATCATTCCTCACCGGAAGAAGCCAAAGGATCAGACTCCCACCCTTCCTCTCCGACCCCACGAAAATCACCTGCGGAGTCCCACAGGGTTCATCACTGAGCCCCACCCTCTTCAACATTTACATGGCCCCCCTCGCAGCCATCGTCCGACAACACGGCCTCAACATCGTATCCTACGCCGACGACACCCATCCTCTCCCTCACCAAAGACCCCACCACTGCCAAACTCAACTTCCAGAAAGGAATGCAAGACGTCGCAGTCTGGATGACCAACAGCTGCCTGAAGCTCAATGCCGAGAAGACAGAAGTCCTCGTCCTCGGTACCACCCCTTCTGCATGGGACAGCACCTGTTGGCCGACCGCCCTCGGAAGCCCACCTACCCCCTCAGACCACGCCAAGAACCTCGGCATCGTACTCGACTCATCACTCTCAATGAACCGACAGGTCAACGCCGTCACCTCCAGCTGCTTCAACACCCTCCGCATCCTCCGCAAGACCTTCAAGTGGATCCCACCTGAGTCAAGGAAGACAGTCACCCACGCACTCATCACCAGCAGACTGGACTATGGAAACGCACTCTATGCCGGCATCAACAAGTCCCTACTCCGCAAACTCCAGACAGTACAAAACACCGCCGCCAGACTCGTCCTCTGCATCCCCCGACATGAACACATCAGACAACACCTACGAAGTCTCCACTGGCTCCCCGTGGAGAAAAGAGTCACTTTCAAAATCCTCACTCACGCCTACAAATGCCTACACAACAACGGACCCAAATACCTCAACGACAAAATCAACTTCCACGTACCCAAAAGAAACCTCCGATCTTCCAACCTCGCACTGGCCGAAACCCCGCGCATCCACAGAGCCAGAGCAGGCGGAAGATCCTTCTCTCACATTGCAGCCAAGACCTGGAACGAGCTACCGGCAGACATCAGACGCGCCCCCTCCCTGAACACCTTCAGGAAGACCCTCAAGACCTGGCTCTTCGGCTAAACAGATCTGCGGACCCCCCCTCAGCGCCTTGAGACCCTCACGGGTGAGTAGTGCGCTTACAATTCCCTGATTGATTGATTGATTGATTGATTGAGTGTGAAAGATACACAGAGCCACGCGAACAGAAACTAGCAATAGGTCAATAGGATGATTCAAGTATACCATCAAGCCTCAAAGTAAACGAGGTTAAGTTGTGTAAAATCCCAAACCACTAAGTGTATATCATTGGACAGCTATATCTACCTTAAACGTCTGAAATAGTTGTTCAAAATAATTTTGGATTGTCCAATATGCGAAAGAAATCCCGTTATTTGCGTAACAGTAATGGGGGACCCGGAAACGAGCAAGTAAGAGAATATGTGTAAGCATACCACAATAGTAAAAAAAAACTTAAGATAAAAAGGCACCATGGCCTAGTTCAGTAACAGTAGGCCCCTTACATCTGTTTTGCGTCAGTCGCCGGCCAATCATTTAATCGATAGAAAAAGTAGATGGCGGAAGGATATTTTCAGCATTTATCCTTCCATAATAGGTGTGTACTCTCTGTCACTGCCAATAAGAGAGAGAACATTTAATTAAGAAATATGCAGAGCGCCCTATAGAAGTAAAAAATATATAACACCAATTATTAGCGAATATGTGTAAAAATGGCACAAAGGGTGCAAGCTCTCTGTTAAAATCAAATGAGAGAGAGAAAAATTCATCTTGACACAGGCAAAGTGCCACATAAAAGTCCAAATTGCATCGCTTATCAACATAAACCACTATCCGTCACATAACGTGGTTACATAAATAACTCACATTGTATGTGTATCCCAGTTCATGTAGTTGGCGAGTGTGTTGCGAAATAAATAAATTTGTGTGAAGGTCCTAAATAACAAAAAAAAGAAAAAAAAGAAAAAGGGACGGTAGAATAGCACAAGTAATCCAATTGTATTTAAATTTAAACCCAACGAGATTCGGTGTGTTCCTAAATCTCAGCAATTGCAACAGGAACACATATTTAGTCATAGAAGCACTAACAATACTGTCAGGCATTAATATTTCTTATTATGGTTACAAATATATGGAATGTGACTTCATAAGTCCTAGTGGGAAAGAAAGCGCAGCCAGAAGCAAAAAATACATATAACGATTAGACTGACATGGGAAACCCTACAATGGTGCCCCCATCTTCCAAATAGCTTCGATCTCACAAAGTATCGGGAGTATAAAAGGGTGTAGGATAGAATAATAAAATATACGGAGGCCGGTATGGACACGACTCGTGTCTCACTTCAGAATTTACCAAACAGAAAGAGTAAAAGATGGAATGTGCCTATGTCTATTATATACTGGAAATCCCTCTCACGGTAAGTATAATGCATAAAATATAAGCATCAGCCCGACCATTTACGCAGCCATTCACTTACTTGTCAATCGTGTAAAAAGACGAGGGCTGTGATATGCCCCTCTAAAGAAGCAAAGACAAAATAGACAAGAAGAGCAGTCAGGATAAATAAACCTAAAACTGAAGCACAACAGCCCCTTTTTTATGTAAGCTAGCTAACAAAGTGAAGCTCTTTTCCACTCCCGATACTTTGTGAGATCGAAGCTATTTGGAAGATGGGGGCGCCATTGTAGGGTTTCCCATATCAGTCTAATCGTTGTATGTATTTTTTGCTTCTGGCTGCGCTTTCTTTCCCACTAGGAAGACTTATGAAGTCACATTCCATATATTTGTAACCATAATAAGAAATATTAATGCCTGACAGTATTGTTAGTGCTTCTATGACTAAATATGTGTTCCTGTTGCAATTGCTGAGATTTAGGGACAATGTCAGGGGCCTACTGTTACTGAACTAGGGCCATGGTGTCTTTTTATCTTAAGTTTTTTTTTACTATTGTGGTATGCTTACACATATTCTCTTACTTGCTCGTTTCAGGGTCCCCCATTACTGTTACGCAAATAACGGGATTTCTTTCGCATATTGGACAATCCAAAATTATTTTGAACAACTATTTCAGACGTTTAAGGTAGATATAGCTGTCCAATGATATACACTTAGTGGTTTGGGATTTTACACAACTTAACCTCGTTTACTTTGAGGCTTGATGGTATACTTGAATCATCCTATTGACCTATTGCTAGTTTCTGTTCGCGTGGCTATGTGTATCTTTCACACTCTTTTGGTGTACTTTTTTATCTCTATTCACTTTGGATAAGATCCAGTGTCCACACGTGGACAAGATGTGATACTTGGTGGTGGTACGGATTTCTCTTCTGGCTTTCCTTCAAATACTCATGTATAGCCCTTTTGTGGTGACTGTTTCACATGATTTGTTTCTATACGTTTTTTGAATTTGTCTTTATGGGCGAATAAGGTGGATCATACTCAGATGATCGCGTATATGGTGTCACATGTATTTTTTATTGTTTCTCATTGTAAATATCTGTATTACTATTCGCATTATTCACAGCCTTGAAGAAGTTACAATCGTAACGAAACACGTGTCGGCTGTTTCCATCGTTGCCAACAGGGAGGTTGTATGAACAGGACCTCCGTGGGACAACTAGCGAAAACAATACTCCTGTAAAATGATATGTCTTTGTTTTTGGATTGCACCTTGAACATTAGGTTTCCACAATTGGAATGTAATATTGTCAGTTGTTATTAAATATAATTTTGCAGAAATGCATCTGTTGGATTGTTTTCCTTTGAGCAGTTATACTGTTGTTGAATTGTAAACTGATTACACAATCTAAAATAGTGACTTAAAAATTTAATTTGGAGAGTGCCGAGGTACAGTTGTTTTGTTAAGGTCATCACGGAGTCATACAACGCCGTCCCCCGGCACGCAGAGGTACTGCTGAAAGATTTCCAGATCCAGACAGGCGCCTGGAGAGAATACAAAAGTTAAGGAATCTGTGGCTAGGCTCTGTCTCTACTAGATGATAATGCGTTACCGAAGGCAAGTAACTTGTTCGTTGATTCCTCTGTGACCACATCCTACTTTTTTTGATTTGTACAGAGGACCACAGACGTTCTATTCTGTCAGTACAAACAAAACATTTGTACATAATTAGCCCTGACTCCAGTAGGCACCTCAATTTGTCCACAGTGAATGTCCTCAGAAGAGACCTTATGGCTTACACGTTTTCGTCCTTGGGAACTTAAAGTACATCGTTGCCAATCTGCATGAGAGATGAGGCAGATTTAAGTCAATAAAGTTAGGGATGAGAGTGTGAGAAAATTGAACAGCGACTTGGTAAACCAGACTCAGAACACGTAGAGCATTGGGGCAGCTAGTGTGTTACGCAATGGATGATGTTTGTGGGTAGCAGGATTAGGAACATTATTTTGGAGACTGAGGAATGGCAGTGTGTGGCCTTCCTAAGACCTCGGCCAATGTGAGATGCTCTGTGTGCCCGTTTCAGTTTCAAGGATGTTGATGTTTCATAAGTGACTCTCCAGTGGTGTATCTATTTACATCTGCAATGATCAACCATGTACACAAGGGGGCTTTAACTTTCCAATTATAGAGTCAGTTATTTGTATTATATGGAACAGTTAACAAATCTTGTAAGATCAGGGTGTACCACAAGAGCTCTACCCCTTTCTCCTCAATTGATATCTATGGTTCATGTTTCGATTGATTTCAAATTTTATAGAGCGCGCAAATACCTAGAAAGTACCCTGGCGCTAAACACAGCTGAATTCTACAGAGAGGCAAATGAGTGGAGGTGGCCACTAGCTCAGGAGTTTCCTGAATGTCATTAACTGATAAGAAGGTCTTCGATGGGGTGGAAGCTTCTTCCAATGTTGAGAAGTAAAACCGAGAACGTTTGTGGCTGGTACTGGATCTCAACTGCAAAGAGGAGAATAATGAATACATTTACATCATAAATAGACGGGGCCCAGAGTGGTAAGCTTTGAATGTAATGCACGTAGCCATTTAAAGGATCTTCTTGGAGATGGGCAACCAGTGTAGCATCTTCAAAGACCTATGCACAGGCCGTAGTCGGGTCGCCAAGCACCCACCCAGCAGCAAAATTCTGAATTCATTCAAGCAGTGAAAGTAAATAAAATAATGATCCAAGAAGCAATGAATTGCACTTATCCATGCAACTAAAGATCGATGCCTGAAACACTAAGTGACATGACTCGGGAGGAAAAAAGGAAGAATCTTGCTCAAGGCTTTTAGCTGAAAGAAACAGGAAGACATTTGCTAATTTATCTTTGGAGACAAGGAAAGGTCCGATGGAAAAAACTCCCAGATTTCTGGCCACTGAAGCAGGCATGGGTCAGTAGCCAACCTGGAGAAGCCAAAGACTAACCAGAACATTTTGGGGTCTATTTTTGCCTGATAAGATGATAATCTCAGTTTTGTCAGTATTAATTTTCAGGCAGTTGTTCCTCATCCAGTCAAGCACAGCAAGCATACAATCACATAAGGCAGTATCGTCATTCTAAACCAGGTCATCCAAAGAAGCAAGAATTTGTGTGTCGTTAGCATAGCTCGTCAATCTGAAACCAACCGAAAGGATCAATTTAATGAGAGGATGAACATATAGATTAAAAAGGGGAAAGCTGAGGGCAGAATCTTGAAGAACACCATGAATAATAGCCTTAAAATCAGACTGAAAAGGAAGGAGATGTACTGCTTGAGAGCGGTTGGACAGGTAGGACCTAATCCAGTTCAGAGCGGTATTTTAAATGTCAACTTCTAAAAGATGATTAATAAGAATATCTTGAATTGGAACTCCCCAGTACCCTTTTGCAATGTTCATTGACCTGCAGAGGAGACATATAGAGAAGCCTTCAACATCAAACTCTACTTTGAACTTTCTTGATCAAGGCATTTCCAACTTTTTATTGTGCTTTTATATTGGACGTAGATAATATTGTATGAACAAGTCCTGTCAAACGTCTTAATTCCTGCACCACACTACTTTGGTCAACAAGAATAAGTCCCTTTACATTTTACCTACTATCCAAATCTCAATCAGAACTAGTCACATAGATTCCAGGGACAGACACTTGTGTATGGGAATGTTTGTGCGACATGGCAAGGATTATGCAGAGTAAAAGTGGTTCTTTTGGGTGCAACTTAGGGATTGGCCCAATGAATGCGGAAAGGGGCAGCAGCACCCCCTTCTGTCCCTGAGCATTTCATTGGGGAAGTGGTCATGGACAGTAGGGGTGGTGCTGCTGCTGCAGTCATGGGCTCTCAATACAAATATAAAGCTGCTTTTGGCATGATTAAATGGACAAGTTGTACAATGTCTATTACTTCATATGTATAAATTTGTAATATTATTTCTATATGTTCTGTAAAAAAAAAAAAAAAAAAGAAAGAAAATTTGGGTGCCGGCTCCCTACTGTGTAATTTGAAATAATGTACTAGAGCTTTATGCGCCAGACATTGTCAAACTTTCTGGTGTTTCTCTGGAATTTGAGTACATTATGTAGTTTTACCTTGCTGGATGCTTGACATCTTGTCGTGCTATCACAGTTTTCATTTGGCTTGCTCTCTGATTCCTCCTCTCCGTCCTAAGCTTTGTCTGCTGCCCAGCCAGGCTTCTACTAGACTTGCACTCGCTGCACATCCCCAGCCTCCAAAATAATGCTCGTAACCCTGCTCACTCCACACACCACCCATTATCCATTGTAGTAGCTGCCCCAATGCTCTACCTGTTCTTTTGAGTTGGGTACACCAGGTCCCTTCACACCTATTCCAGCCTAACCTTATTGACTAAGATATGTCCTGAGACTCTCTTATGATACCTTTCTGAAGGAGCTGTTACCAAATTTGTTGAAAGACAGCCATCCATCGTCAAATGATGCATCATATTAAGGTTTCAAACTGTCTGACCAAGGTTTTTGTCCCATGTGTGTTTTTTCACAGAGTTTGCCATAGTACAGTCATAGCATAAGATCCACAGCTTTCTGTAAAAAGCATCTTCTTCCTATAAAACCCACTTTTGGCCCCATAACCCACTGCCGAATCACAAGTGCTGTGACAGACAGGGAGAGTGTCGCAGCACTTAAGAAACTGGTAAAAGCTGTAGGTGATACTGCAGTCCCTGGTATACGTACTAACAGCCTGACTCAAAGTCTTTGCAAGTGCCAGGCCAACATCAATCAAATATGTAATGATTGCAGCGCTGGGCAAAAATCAGAGGTTCTTCCTTGAGCACCAGATCACTGGGGTCACAATGACTGACAGACAGGGCGGGCTTGGCGAGTGTGGCCCACTTGCAAATCACAGACTCGCTGCTAAAATTGTGATCACTCATGCTGCAAGCACTAGAAATGCGATAAATGGACCTGATTGTCACCGGGCTGTGTGACCTGAATGAGAATTTATTTGGAGGTTGTACCATCCCACATGTCATCAGATACACCCCATATGAGTGAGGAACAGTTATTTATATGTAATCCTAGTCCTCTGTTTTGAGAATCTGAACTGCATTCATAAACATTGAATAGCTCCACTTACGTGTGTAATCTTGGAACACTTTGCATCAGAAAATCCCAATTTTAAACATATTTGCCAATTTAAAGGACCTTTTTCTTTATTTTAAAGGGAGACAATTAAAACCTTTAAAGTGACATATGAGACAGCATTGGCATTAAGATATAGAAATATCCTGTTTACTGAATTGAAATAATGAAATCAAGTGGAGCATAGAGACATCACAGATTTATATAGAGACAAAGCTGCAGTGTGCCTTAAGACACCCAGGCTAACGCTCTAATCCCAGATGACAGTTTGTTTCCAAGCTCAAATAAGGTGTAAGGGTCTTAACAGATGGCAGGTGACCCAAGTCCACTCTCATAATTACTTGTGGAGATGGGTGGGTTGAATTCCGGAAGATTCTCATAGTGAACAGAGAATTAAGATTGTAAATAAGCAACATTTCCTTCTCCGTCAAGGGTTCTTCCCTGGTATTCATGATCACTGAATAGAGTAGCAAGCCCACCCCCATCTCCTCTAATTGAATAAGCAAGATCAAGACAGTGGAAAGTAGGTGTAGGTAGATAGTCATTAGATAAATGTCAGCTAATGAAAGTTCCCACAGTGCAGCTTAGCCCACTGAAGCATCTGGTTTGTAGTCAGAAAGCAGACAATAGAATCTCACAGTTGTGTGAACTGATCTGCAGATAGCTTCTTGACTATAGGAAGTAGGAATATTTCTATGAAGGAGAGTGGCAACCACTTTTCCCCAAGTACATAAAAGAGATTCGTTTGCCTTATGGTAACAAGTTATTGCACTGGCTATGAGCTGATTGGATAGGGCCGTAATTGACCAAATTTGCTTTGATTTTTCAATAACCTTACTTTTGATACAGAAGAACCCTTTTCACATTCAATATGTGTTACAAACTTTGGCCCTCATTACGATGTCGGGCGGAAAGCCTCCGACCGCTGGTTGGAGGCTTTCCACCTGACATGGTAGGTTTAAAGTCCGACCACCACATTAGGATGACGGCGGTTGGAGTTTAAACTGGCGTAGGAATCCGATGCGGTTCCGAGGCTCCATTCGGAAAGGCACCATAATCCCTTAAGGACGGTGTTTCCGCCGTTGGGATTATGATGTCGGTTTCCGACAGCCAATCCATGTCGGCCTTTCCGACATAGATTGGCTGTCGGAAGCTGACTTTGGGGGCCCCTAGCAGGGCGCCTTCCCCCCTGGTCCTCCGCATTTGGGCCTGGAGGGCACCTATGGTACTCCCCTCAACATCCCTCCACTGTGTGGCAGGCAACTGTGAGGTGCCTGCCACATGGTGCAGGGATGTTTACAAACTTCTATTTTTCAATGGGAACTGGTGCTGTGGGCGTTTTCAGCCCACCACACAAGCTCCCATTGAAAAATGGAAGTTTCCGACCGCACTATGTGCCTGCCCATCCTAATTGGGTATGCAGAACTGCCGACCCGTTGTCGGGAGGGTCCTTTCCCGCAACGGTGTCGGGTGGATGCAAGTACACCCGACATCGTAATCAGGGCCTTTCTGTCAGAGAGGTTTAAAAAAATAGTAGAGTATTATAATCTGGTTTACTTTGGAAATTGATATCACTTCAGGTTTAACATTTTCTATTAGATCACCTTTTTGGACACCTCGGACATTGCTGCAGTTAAGAAAGCTCTCATCAGAGTCCCCTCAACTTTGGGCCCCTTGCACTTCAACCCAGAGTTTTCCCCACTACCTTAGGGGAGGACAAGGGATTTCTGAAGCATTCATGACATGGGTGTGTGCACTGCTTCGTTCATGACCTGTCTCTGCATACTTTTGCATCAAAGATAAAGGAGGACTTGGGTATTATCAAATGAGGCACAGGATCATGTATGTTGCTACAAGAGTTGTATCTACATACTCAAACGTACCATTTGAAATTTTAGCAACAACATCTGTTGCTACAATGGGCTAGGTCTCAAAATTACTTTGGACCTTAGCAGAGCCAGAAAACCTAAAAATGAAAGTATAAAATTGGGAGCTATCTTAGAAGGAGAGCTCATCCTGGTTATTGTGGCAGGCTCTGGAAAATATTGTCAGGAAAAGCACAGAGTAGAACAACTGCATACAAAATCACTAGTGGGTGGCATTTAACCTCAAGATAGACTTAAGGCTTGATTTAGAATTGGCTGACGGGTACTCCATCGCAAACATGACAGGTATCCGGTCCACTTACTCTAAGTTTATTATATCCTATGGCACATGTAATAAGGTGTACGAGATATCTGAGCTATCTTACATTTGTGACAACGTAACCCTTCCGCCAAACTCTAATTCAGGCCCTTAGCGTTATGTACCAGAACCTTCCAGACTAAAGCTAGAGATACTGTGTGTGGAAATGCTCCTAGATTCACATGTGGTGGACTGCTCAGATACCTGAATTATGGAACAAGTTGTGATGGCTATTGAAAATATAGTCTGATAGCCTCTCCCTAAAAGTCCAAGCTTCACACAATTGCAATTGAGGCCAGACTCCATAGATAAGGTCGGTTGAGCAGACTGAATCCTGATCTCCTAGTTGCTTTTAACTGCTAAAATGGTCATAGCCAAACAACGGAAAAGGGAGCAGCTGTGGCAGTGAAGCTGCTATTTTTTTTTAAAATTCTTTTTATGATAAATAACCAAAGAAAGAGGAAACACAAAGAAAAAAAAGAAAAACATCTGCTTCAGAAATCAGTACAGTATACATAATATGGAGGTCAGCATACACAATACAGAGAAAGTAGAGCAATCCAAGCCTCCCAGTGTCCCCCCCTCAACTAGGTAAACATGGAGTACAGTTATACAACGTGTTCCTTAAGATGACAAGAGATACTTATGATATTGGTGACAGATCATTTCTGTAGGTCATCCAGGCCCCCCATATCTTCTCCCATTTTCGTGGGCAACCCAATCTCTGATATACTGTTTGTTCAGCCCGCTGACACCAGTCTAGATCGTTTTCCCAAGACTGCAATGTCGGGGCTACACTGGCACCCCACGCTCGGGCGATGTTTCGCTTCGCCACCACTCCCGCTAGGGCCAGCCAGGTCGTGGCCCATTTGGGCCAGACTATCTCTCCTATGCCATCTCGCCTCGACTGGGACCTGCTCCCCCACTACCGCTGTCATTACACGAGACACCTTCCTCCAAAAAGTCTGAATCTTGGGACATTCCCACAATATATGGAAGAATGTTCCAGTCTCCCCACAGCCCCGTACACACTGTGCAGACATACAATGGCCCATGCGGTACTGTACTGATCACGAGGCGTAGGGTCTATGTAGAATACGTAGCTGGATCAGCCTAAATCTCGCTCTCACCGCTATCTCTCTGGGGCTCTGTAGGGCCTCCCCCCAATCCTCATCCTCCAGGAGTCCCACGTCCGATTCCCAAGCCGCCCGAAGGGGCCCTAGACAGTCAGGGGTATTATTTATAAGTTTTTTGTACGTGAGGGATATTGCTTTGTCAATCATTGGGTCAAGGAGGAGTCTGTCTTCAAGTGGTGTGTACTCCGGCAGCGAGACTCCTTCTTTCAAGTGACAATGGAGTGCATGCCTCAACTGTAAGTACCGAAAGTGCTCAGTCGGTTTCATTTGGAATTCTACTTGGAGACTGTCAAACGAAACCATGTTCCCTTTTTTCCAAACATCCCCCATGAGGTCAATGCCAATGTTGCTCCATCCCTGGAACCCCTTCAGGCGCCTGACCTCATTCAGAAGATCTCCCTCCCAGAGGGGGGTTTGCTCAGTCAACCGGGCCTCCCATCCAATCATTTTAGTCGCCTTTCGCCAGGCCATAACCACGGTCTGTGTGTGGGTCGGGAGGGACGAAAGCGCCCCTCTCCCCCGTACTGGACCGAGAGAAAGCTTCCCCTGTTCATAGCATGACGGTCAACCCGGTAGGCCGGTTCCTCAAGTGGTGAGAATACCCACCCATTAACGTTAACCAGCTGGGCTGCCCAGTAGTACTTTCTTATGTCCGGAACCGCTAGTCCTCCTTCATATACCCCCTTCTGCAATTTCTTCAAAGCGATCCTAGTGCAGCCTCCCCCCCCATATCAATGTACGCTGCTCGGACTCAACTCCACGAAAGAAAGCTTCCGGGATCTGGAATGGAGTGTTTTGTATGGCATATAGTAGACACGATAGGGCCATCATCTTGAATAGAACCGCTCTTCCCATAAGGGAGACCGGCAGGCGCCGCCAATGAACAACATCCCCTTTCAACCGTTCTAGCTGTGAGTGTACGTTAAGCTGCATAAACTCCTCATTCATTTTGGAAATCCAAATGCCCAAGTATTTAAATAGATCTTTATGGACTAGCTCCTTGCACTCCGACGTCAGGGCCGGAGGCTCCCCCGCCAAGGTGAATACCAGGGACTTATCCTAGTTTATACGATATCCAGAGTATTGCCAAAACGATTGTATAATATGAATAAGCCTATGGAAGGTCTGCCTGGGTCTATGGGCATACAACAGGATATCGTCCGCATACAGGGAGATGCGTTCATCCCCCCCACATTGATGCCTCTCACTACCGGGTCCGCTCGTACCCATGAGGCCAGTGGTTCAAGAGCCAACGCAAAGAGCACCGGCGAGAGCAGGCAACCCTGTCGCGTGCCCCTATAAAGCCGAAAAATTCTCGAAACCGTCCCGTTAACCCAGACACGTGCCAACGGGGCAGCATACAAAAGCTCAATCCAGCTTCGGAAACCCGGGCCAAATCCAAACTTAGTAAGAACGGCAAACAGGTATGGCCATTCGATACTGTCGAATGCCATGTGGGCATCGAGTGACAGGAGTGCTGCCGGGACGTCAGGTTGCTGTCGCGCCACATGCATAACCCCATACAGTCTACGGAGATTCAATCTGGTGCTTCTATGGGGCATGAATCCGGATTGGTCCGGATGAATCAGAGACTGTATCAGTGGAGCCAGTCTGTTAGCGATCACTTTTGCGAGTACCTTGGCCTCAAAGCTCAGGAGCGAGATTGGGCGATACGAACTACAGAGGTCCTGTGGTTTGCCCTTCTTAGGGATGACAACTATGGTGGCCGTCCTCAAATCCGGGGGTAAGTGGCCCTTTGCCCTCGCCTCTCTGAACATATTGAGCATGTGGGGCGCCAATTGGCCTGCCACGCACTTATACATTTCCGCAGGGAGCCCGTTGGGACCCGCAGCTTTCTCGGACTGGAGATCCCGCATGGCACCCTCGATTTCTTCTACAGTAAAGTCTGCGTCAGTCGCCTCCCAGTCCCCATCAGTAAGCGTCGGTAATACTACGTCTTTCAGGAACTCCGCACAATCCTCTTCACCCCTGTCCGTCTGGGATTGGTAGATCCCTTCGTAATATTTGGCGAACACTTCAGCTATAACTGAGCCCGTCCCCTGTACAACACCCTCCGAAGTCCTAAGCTCGGAGACCCAATTACGAACTCTGTCTCTCCTTTCCAACCACGCAATAAGTTTATTTGCCTTATCACCAAGATCATACATACGTTGTTGCGTGGCTATGGCATAAGTGCGGGCTGTATTCTCCTCTAAATCCCTGAGTTCTTTCTGTTTGAGTCTTAAGTGTGTGTAGGCGTCCGGCCTCTCCCCCCTGAGACAATCCCAGCACTGAGTCAAGTGTTGCAATCTCCTGTTCCAGACTGTCGCAATTCGCCCTCTTTTCCTCACGCCTAGCCCCAGCCGCCGCCTGTACGTGATCCCTGGCTACTGTCTTATATGCCTCCCATAGTATGCAATGAGAGCGCACCGATCCCACATTTTCGTCAAAATAAAGTGCAGTACGTTCCTCAAACTGTTCCCTAAACACCTGATCTTTAAATAGGAAGGGGTCTAAACATGGAGATAGAGTCCAATCTCTCACCGGGCCTCGTATGAGTACTTCCACCGGGGAGTAGTCAGAGATTCCACGGGCCCTGTGACAACATGCCTGAAAAAGGCCAGTCGAGGCAGCATGTGTGAAAATATAATCTAAACGTGACCCACTGCCATGCGCCGCGGAGATATGAGTATATTGCCTAGCCGCGGGATTGTGCAGTCTCCATAGGTCCACCAACCCCAGCGCAGTCGCAAAGACCTTTAACGGTTGCGGCCCCCCGGCCCTGCGTGAGCGAGTATCACGATCTAAAGCCAGCTCCATAGTCTCGTTCATAACCCCACCCAGGATAAGAGTGCCCACTGGCATATCTAGTAGGAGATCGCTGAGGTCTGGGAGAGTCATCCCATGCAGTTTAGGAAAGATATATACTGAGCAAACGTTAATGGTGATACCCTCCCATGTCCCTGATAACGCCGCATAGCGCCCCATTCGATCAGTTCAGGAACGAACTATCACCAAAGGCACCGAGTTTTTGATCAAGATCGCAGTCCCCCTGGAACCAGTTGTGAACCCAGCGTGGAGTGCAAGCGTGTACCCAAACCTGTTGAGAGCAAGATAGTTATTCCCCCTCGGGTGAGTCTCCTGTAGGAGCACTACGTCTGGGAAATGTCTACGTAGGTATTGTAGGACCATAGTTCTTTTAATTTTATCCCCCAGACCATTCACGTTCCGTGAGAGCACCTTCAGGTGCTTAATATGATGCGAGGCAATCTGAGAGGAAAAAACCGTCGACTCATCACCCCCCCTACCCTCCCTGCGTGCAGCCACCCCCAGGAATTTGTGTATTGCCTTGCGTCCTAAGACCCAGGACAGTGCAAATGGCATTACTGTTCTGAAGCAAGTAGAACACAACCAAACAGAAGAGAACCCCATGAAATACCTCCCCCCTCCCTGCTACCCTGCTACGTAGGTTTGAAACTACCCACATCCCCAACTAGCAGAGCGCCTGTCGCCCAAGGAACAATCAACTAACAAAGGGGCTGCTGAGCGTCGCCTTCACAAGGCTCCGGGAGGCCCAAACCCAGCCCAGGTCCAGAAGAGTATTGTTGCAATGCATTGGTCAGTTTACAGTATCAACCATCCTGGAAAGTGCAATCACTGACTCACTCATTCAGGCAATATACATTACATGTTACGTCAATGAGTCCCAAAGACCAGGTGGTCATGGCGGTAGGGTCACTCTGGAGGTCTCAAAAGTCGCCGGGCTCATCGATCTGGACGCCGGGATCTCTGATCTCGAGTGTCCATTCCTTCACTCCCACTCGAGGAGCCCAGTGAGCGCTCACTGGTATCTCTCCAGTCATCCGCCGTACGATGATTGTCTTTACATGGGTGCCCCTCGTCCAACCAATCCTGCACCGCCGATGGAGTTGTGAAGAACCAGGACTTTCCATTAGCAATGATTTTGAGTTTTGCCGGAAAGAACATCATATATTTGATGCCCCTTTCCCTCAGGGCTCGCTTCACTCCGTCAAAGGTGTGGCGCTCCTGCTGCACCTTTAAGGTAAAGTCCGGGAAAAATCTCAGTCGTGTTCTCATACGTGAGGTCGCCATGTAGTCGACCAGCCTGTAAATGGCGTCCCGTCCCTATAATTGAGGACCCTGGCAATGATTGTTCTGGGAGGCGCCCCAGGTTTTGGTGGACGGACCGGGGCCCTATGAGCCCTCTCCACCGTAAATAAGGTGGAGAGCCATTTGGGCTTGAGATGGTTCATTATTAAGTCTTCCAGAAAGAGGTCCATACGAAGCTGCTATTTTTAATATTAAGAGGCATGATAGCATTATTGAGACTTACTGCTCTTTTGAAAAGCAAAGGACCAAAATTCCTGTCAATATGGCAATCACCAATAAGCTACAAGAAAGGATAACAGGAATATGACATGCCCTTCGAGATTAAGAGCCTTTTAGTTGTTTGCTTGGCTGCATGGGAAATGTTGCTGAGAGTCGCAACACATTTACTGATATTGATTGCTATTTCTGAGATCTAGGAGCATCAAACAAGAGATCAGATTTCACCTGAGGGGAAGTTTTAGTTTTGGAGATGGAGAAGAGTAGTGGGTGGAAAAAAAAAGTTGCAAACAATATATACATACATAAGAAGAATATCGCCCATTGTAAGTAGTGATGTTCTAAAACAACTTCCCTTTTGAAGAGTGTACTAAAAAATATTTATTTAAAAACCACATCAGATGTTGTAGGAGGTTTTCAGTATGAAGAAACTGGGCAGAGTCTATTGTTCAGAGAGCCTAAATGTATTGAGAAGAAATATTAATTGCCAGTAAACCGCTAGAACAGTTTACTTTGGAACGTGAAGGTCAGTCTGAAAGCATTAAAGCACAGTGTTTTTTTTCTCTTTGTAAAGTTTGGCAGAACACTTTGTTTTCAGTTTTTCTTTTTCAAAAGAAGGCACATGAAGTTTCATTTAAAAAAGGTTTTTATTGATTTTTTTTTAAAGCATAACAAAATTATTGTTTCAATTGAGCTTAGAACATCACAATAACATGTACAAAAATAATGTTACTAGTTTCATCCGGAGTACAACTATAGCATTGTTCTAATTTTTTATAGTATTGCAGCAGGTGTTGTTATGGAGTCTTACATTCATTTTGCAGGACAAGTTTTTTGAATATGTATATATAGAATCCTCTGGGAGGATAAACAGTAGATATATACGGTCTTTAACATATTTTTTTATTTTAAATCATCGAATAACTCAAAATCACTTCTATGCATCTTCAAATGAACTTCCTCGTCTTGTGGTACATTCTGTCACATCTTTGATACAGTCTTTTATTTATGGCACTCTACTCAACAGCCAGTCTTCTCTGCCGCAGCAAAGTAAAAAGCACAATTTCTTTCCTTATTTCTCCATAATGTCAATTCAACGTTTTAATTGACTATTGTTAAACAAAATAGGAAATGTGCTTGTAGCAATGTTTTTCTTTAAAAAATAGATTGTCTTAAATAAAGTGCTCTGGGAACCTGCACAAAGTTGGAGGTATTCCATGCTCATGAATATCAGTGACGATCCCATAAAGATGAACAGTATATCCATACAAGTGTCTACACACAGATTCTTCCTCCACTTGACCAGCATGCATTTGCTCCATGTGCGCGGAATAACAAGGATGAGATCCAGACCACTACAGGAGCTCTTAGTAATCTTCGCAACAGCAGAACATAATCAACCTTAACAGAGGCATCGATTCAGCATATGTTATTAAATGACTGTGGCCCGATCCACTCCGGACCTGCTGATTGATGCCTTTACTGTTCCATGTTTTTTTATCCGGGGAATATCAACACTCGTTGAGGGTGTGGCCTGAAACCTCACATTTGTTGTTAAGTGGCATTTTATATAGTCTATTCCCAATTGTTAAACAATCAATACCCAATGGTACCAAGTTAGATAATACAATTGATTCCTCAGGAAGATGAAAGTTGAAGAAACTGAAATTGTATTGTGTTTTTTCTTTTTAACTTTAACTTTAGCCACGAGGAGATCAGGAAACTAATACAGGATCCCTATACATTGAACTAGGGAATCCACTTTATACTGGTATGTCCGACAAAAGTTAAATTTTTGGTGTCTTGTCTCAGGTGACTCAAGTAGCTTTCTGGAAATTCCGTGATATACTCCCCACGACTTGACTAGTTCGTGATAACATACATATCATTATAAAATAGGATCTAGAGATGGTGTTTTTAGATCTTTTTTGACTGATTGGATAGGACTGAATAAGGTCAGTATCGATATCTCTAGACTACATGTCACAATTAGAATAATAATAGCGATTATCACATGCAATTGGTATTTTAAACAAGGGATGTTCAAACTTTACGCTATTCAAATAAATGCATTCAAGATTGTAATTCATTTTATTTTGAATACAGAAGAAAAAAATTCCACTTTTTGCTTGGGTAGCTACACACTAAAGATAAGGCTACGTGTCAAGATGGTGCCCTCAGTTTTGAAAATCCTGAGGTCGTACATAGACATAGAAACTAACGTAGGACTAGGCATTCATGTGGTGATTTCAGACACGCCTCAAGATTTAAAAATGGCGTCCAAGGATAAATCTGTCTGCGCACCCACATGGACCTCAGTAATCGCACAGTAGCTAGAAGCAGGTTGACTCAAAAGAGGTAAGCTCTAACCATAATCCACATGAATTGGTGGACCAATGCTCTCTGCTTCCGCCTGTACATAGCTGCCTCTTCATTTACTGATATTTTGACGCTACCCAAACGAGATAGAATAGGCTAAAGTTCAAAATTAAGGTACTTTTTTCGGGGACCAGAGGTAATAAGTAACCTTGAACTAAGCAATGTATCAGTGACTTTCAGTTAGCTCCTGTCACTTTGTATCGATTAATTAGCAGACCACTGGTATTTTTTCGGCTTGCACAGAACAAATATATCCCCTTAAACTTAGTGGCCCAGTATAGTAGTTTGAATCAATATGTTTTAAAGACCAGCATAGGAGCCGAGTATCACCTAATACTACTTTCAATAATACTACAAATTTGATAGTTTTTATTGTTTTTTCCAGACCCATACAAATTAAACAAAAAATCTAACCTTAATAAGAATCTCTAAGTATATCATTATATTGGGAGCGCATTACTTGAGACTGATATTGGAACTCTTAAGGTAACAACCCACCCTTGCTAATGCATGGCAATACTCTCTATCAAATTTAGCAGTACATACTTAGCTCTAAGAATACCATAGATCGATATAAAAAATATTTTTATATACTATTATTTTCTCTTTTTTCTTTTAATTTTTTCTTCTTCTCACCAATCGCACATCTTATACCTAGAATTGCAAATTAGGTACACCACTTGATTGAACTTTTCATGTTTGCAGTGTTTTCACAAAGTTGCAGTCCAAATTTGTACACCTCGAATACAGATACTGCGATTTTTAACAATAAAATATTAACAGCAATTATGAACTTTCTCAGTTTCCAACCTTAAAAAGGCCCCAGGCTTGTGTGCCATACGGGGGGGGGGTGCCATTCATCTCACAGAATAGTCATCCACACACAAGATGTACAAAGGTTCTAGTTATACTTCATGGATGATGGTAGAAGAATCCCCAGGGGCAAACATGCTCTGCTTGCAGTCTCTGTCTCCCACAAACTTCAGCTGCTAATTCATCACTCTTTCTCTCTGAATACTCCCGCACACAACCACAGCATCACCAGATATGAACTCTCACTTACAGCAGACAAGCTACATCACAACACATTTGTGGTATGGGTTGAGGCTAGGTTGGTTTTCATAAGAGGCCAGGGAGTGCGCTCTGTGGTGTTAGGTTGGATGCTGCTGGGGGAAGGGTAGAATTGACATAGAATATCCCTGGGAGGAAGAGAAATTTTGAGGAGGAGTGCAACAATGGTATGAGGTTAGTGGAAATAGTTGGTCAATCTCCTGAAATGAAATGTCTTATTTCCAAGTAATAACATTCCTTATCGCTCGACTTCTTTTAATGTAGAGGCTTTTGGAGGATGATGGGAGGCACAAAATCTCCAATATGGAACCCCCTGAGAACAGTGAAGTGCGGAGAACCACAGGTCTAAAAGCCCCAGAGGATAATGAGCCACAAAGAAACCTATGTCTAGAACCCAGCAAGAATGATGAGATGCAGAAGACACTTGGGCTAGAAGCCAGAGAGCAAGATGAGTTACACAAAATACTCAGTCCAGAACCCTGTAGGGACGATAAGGTGCAAAGGACCATCGGTCTGGAACATCCTGAAGATGATGATATGCACAACACTGCCAGTCAGGAGGCATCTGAAAGTGATGAGATGAACAAGGCCCTTAGTCTGGAGTCGTCCGAGGATGATACAGGACGAGGCAGTTTTTTCTACAGGACTTGTGATCTTGCCAGCAACCGGAGTGACTACTTGGCTAGCATGCAGTGTGGACCCCTCCATTCGGTGGGTTCTGTTTCCAACAGCCCCACTTCCTCTCTTCTGTGAGTATCCAAACTGTCTCTGTGCTGTGAGCATCCCCACAGCCTGTGTACTATGAGGATCACCTCAGGGGGTCACCACTCCCTTTCCAATTTGTAAGTTTCATGACATTGGCACACCACTCTCCATCCGTTCTGTATGAACTAGAGTAGTGGTGCTCCACTTACCAATAATGTACCTCTTTGTTTCTTTGTACTGGCAAATCTGTCTGAAAGCATTGCCTGTCTGTGTGCATTTGGGTTTTCTATGATATAGCTCTCTAGTTACATATCTGATGTGAAATCCCTGTGCCACTTCTTCGGAAGTGCGGTGCAGCTCTCCCATGCACCATTTCCACCTTCAACGTGCCCATCTATCCCCTCACCATTGTTAATACCTCAATCCTTAAGCATACAACTATCCAGTGTACACTGAACTGCTGATACTGCACACTTCTACCACTGCTTCTTATCATTTTGAGGGCCTCTTACCCCTGATCACACAACTCTCCATCATGAAATATTCACATCCTGCCCTAGATTCTCCTCTTAAGTATGGCTAAGACATTCACCAGCTGCACCTTTATTCTCCCTCTTTAAGAGTTAACACCATTCCTCCAAAACTCAGTCTGCCTTCACAGAAACAACTGTTGATTTGATTTTCTGAAGTTTTGTGTCTCACTGCAGGGCTGACGTTTGCTCAGATGATGCCCTGCCGGACCATGTCAACCTCAAAAAGGCTCTAACGCCTGTCTGGAAGATGATAGCCAGCCACAGGTCTGTGTCTTGTAAAGGTTATTGTTATCGACACTTGTAAAGCGCACTATCACCCTACGGGTACCCTGGCGCTGTCATACGTGAGGTGGAATAGCGTGCACAGAGAGCCTAGAGAAATAAAGGAGAATGGGGATGGGTGGTATATCTGAGCGAAGATGAGAAAAGACAGAGAGAGCGTGGACAGGGTTGAAGTAATGTCTGCTTGTGGTGATGGACTGGTCATGGGGAACTGGATGATGTTTTGCTTACAGAGTGTGTTAGAGGGGTGATATAGGTCAGCCGGGCGTGACCCTAGCACCTTTAGGCCAGAGAAGCAACCTTAAAAGTTTTGTAGCTCCTTTGAGATAGACGCTTGATTTGAGATTAACATTGAGTCCTCTGCAAATGTTATCGGATGATTTGGCTGTACTCCGGTAGGTTCGAAAGTATCTTCAAAGTTTGCCCCAAAGCCAAAACTAATGTGAAATCTGTAGCATTGGGCCATAGACAAAAGTATTGGGCTAACTGCGAATCAGTGATCAGGTTTTCAGAATCTGAAAATTAGCTGCATGATCTGCGTGTGCAATGAGAATAACAAGACATTACTTGAATCAAGGCCCTAGGGGATGCCTCTCAGACTATATTACGCTTCTCCACTGTCTCCTTCCCTCATACCAAGGGTGATTCAAAAGTTCTGGGAATATTCAGCCCGACCCATCCTCACTGCTCAAGGTTAGTTGAGGAGATTGTGGAACCAAGAGCTTCCGGAGTGCGGTTTAGAGCCACTTTGGCCCCTGCTAATGAGTGACGATCTGCTATTGTAAAAGTCAGTCTGTTCCGCACATGAGTATAAAAGTCCTCAATTTACTTGCCTGGAAACTGAGTGGAAAGCCTCAAAGTTTTTCTCCCTAACTCCTGGTGTTAGAGCGGCGGTGCTAGCTGCTAGTAGACACTCAGCTAAAGCTGCACATTCTAACAGTTGGAAAATTATGTATTTGTGGCATTTATCCATGGAATATATCCTCTTTCTCCAGCATTTGCCCATTTTTTTGATGGACACTCCGAATTGCAGATGCCTCACTTTTAAAATATTCCCCTGGCATCAGACTGGATCTGGCTCCTGCACGCCACTAATATCCAAAACAGTAGTCCCGTAGCTCCAAATTTGATACAAAGATCTACACACCCAAGTCAAACAATCATAGTGGGGTGTGGTAGTATCACAAAACAATGAATAGAGAGGGCTTTCCCATGCATTTCCGAGCGAAGGATCTGGGAGCTATGGAATCACAGTCCCATCCGGTCCGCAAACAGACACAGGCTTGACACTAATAAAGGACTTGATCTGTACCAGAACTCAAGCTTGGTTACTGAGTTATCCTCTGGATTATTTCATCCGTGGAAGTCCTAGACAGATGGTGGTGTCCTGAAGAGACCTGTGGATTCATTTCCAATAGGGTTGAAACGTTGTAATTTCCCAGGGTTGTTATTTACACGATTATGCAACCAGGATTTCTGAGTGGAAACAAGTGGATAGACACAGAAATTATCTTACTTTTCATGACTGAATCATGGCTGGGGGGATATAGCACTGATATTACATGAAGCTGTTCCACCAGGATATCAGACTGTAAACAAAATTTCATAGGCAAAAAAGGAGGTGACTTAGCTGTCATATTTGAAGAAGCAACAAACCTCACCAAAGCTGAGGATGTTTCTCTACAAGGTTGCGAGACCCTCCTTGTCAGATTCAACCCTAACCCAACCGTTTCATGTTACTTTCTCCTCTAGGGACCACCACCTAGCAATGCAACATTCCCGGACACACTGCCAGATACAATCTCTAACCTTTTTACAGTATACTCAAAAATATGCATCCTTGGTGACCTAAACATATGGTTTGACAAACCTAATATGCCACACCCGCAAACCATGCTCACTGGCTTAGGCACACCCAACCCACAACAGCTTGTTCCCAATCCCACACACATTGCTGGACACACATTGGGTATAATCTTCGCCAACCCAGACGTAGTCACGCTCCAAACAATTACTCCAGCCACTTGATCGACCACTACCTGGTTGGCTTCCAACACAAGACACCAAAACTCACCCCAACTAAAATCACCTAGCCCTCCACTACATATTGAACTTGGAACAACTAAATTTGGAGGGACTAGATAACCTACTTACCTCAAACACAGATCTGGCCACAATCAATACTGTGCAAACATTCTGTACAGAATCAGGCCATGTCTTTGCTGCTTGTCCAGTCCTATGTAATTACTAGAATGATTTACAAAAGAGGTCTAGGATTTAATACTGCACTTATTTATGTTTCGGGAAATTATTAACAGCATATGGTGCTAAGATCAAAGGAAACAAGACCCCATAGTTTCCTAAAATGTGAAAGAATTTCCACATCAAACTTTTACAATAATGATTTGATCAGCACACATTAAAGTTGGCGGTGTCTAATGCTGAAGGAGGGACGAATGCTCGGAATACATTCCAAAGTCATGGTTCAATACTGACCATACACCGTCCAAGGGGATTTAACCTATAATATCTACACTACACTACTGAGAACTTCTAATAAAGATGTACAGCCCTGAAGAAGTCCTTAAATAGGACCAAACGCGTTGGCTACCTGCGAAGAAAAGAGAATTAAAATCAAGGAATAAAGAAATTTGTAACGACTTCATTTGGTGGAACTGATTCTTTATCTTTAATGTGTGCTGATCAAATCACTATGTAATTACTAGGCCTTTGTTTTTTGGAAACTTAACATAATTTCACACCTTGCTGTTGGGTGGGATCCAAAATTAATTATGTTAGGGCATTCACCTGTTGTGGGCCTATATTTGTTCTCTTTCTCCCTGACAAAGACTTGTTCTGGCACGATTCTAGCTTGCAAGTACAGCCCCAAGTACCTGGGTGTGGTGGCATGACTTTTTGAATATATGTTTCTTGGAAATGTCTTTGCTAGATAATGATATTGGTAGAAGAAGGCTGTGAAAGATCTGGGATTCAGTTAGGTTTTTTGATGGGTGAGATGGTGGTTGGCCAAGACAACGAGTATCTTCTCTGATGCTCTTTTCTCGACGCTTCCGTTATTATAGTTATTATGATTGCTTTTGCTATATTATTATTATCTGCACACCCCTATTTTCTGCTGGTTAGCTGTTTTTCAGTTGTTAAGTTATCTTTGTTTTTTTATGGATTATGTTCTCCAAATAAAAAAAATAAAAAAGATTCATAAATATGGTAGAAAAAAACAAACAAACTAAAAATTGCTAAACTTCAACTTAACTGGCTCAAAATAAACAACCCTCAAGACACGATATGCCTACACAGATTCAACCGAATATACAAGTCTACAATAAAAAAGGCAAAAACATTATACTATTCCAACCAAATCCACAATCCAAAGTGTGCTAATTACAAATTTCATAAAATACTCACAGAATTCTGTAAACCAAAATTCACAGAAGCTACCGACACCATTTCTTGAGAATTTTGTAATAAACTGGCAAATCATTACGCAACTAAAGCAGACTTGTTGGATTTTTAAAGAACAAAAGCCCCAACCGCTTCTACACTCCTCAAAAGAACTCTTATCGACTGAATTTCTGGATCTGTCGAAGTGAGCAAGCCATCAATCTGTCCCTCTGACCCTTGTCCACCTCAAATCTTCAAAAACATTCTACTTTCAACTTCTGCCGCCATCCCAGTCAGAACACTCATTAACAACTCCTTAACAGGAGTTTTCCCAGAAGACTTAAGAAATGCATACATACGCCCGTTATTTAAAAAAAAAAAAAAATTAAAACTACCCTCGGCAAGCAAGATCCAGACAAATACAGACCCATAGCAAACAGACCATTCCTGGACAAACTTATAGAAAGAGCAGCTTTTGCGCAGATGTCACAATTTATTGAAGAGAATTCTATACTTTCTGACTTCAAAACTAGATTCTGTCCAGGAAGAGGTACTCCATCGACATTTATCTATATCTGGGATTACCTTAAAAGATAGTAGACCTGAACAGGTTTGGTGCCCTTCTTCTCTTGGACCTTTAGGGAGCCTTTGACACAGTGGATCATGACACCCTAATCCAAAGACTTGAGGAAGCCGGAATAGAGGGCACAGCTCTCGCTTGTATCACATCGTACTTACACAATAGAACAAATATTATGCATACTCCTCCTTTCTCTTCTAAACCCTACAGCATTAAAGCAGGAGTCCCTCAAGACTGAATCATCTCACCCATGCTTTTCAACATCTATATGAAATCATTACCAGACCTGATCAATGGTTTTGACTACACCTGCTATAACTACACAGATGACACACAGATACTTCTAAAATTAGAAAACCCAAATGACATTGTAACATCAAAAATCTTCAATTGCCTCTGGTCCGTTGACCAGTGGATGACATGGAGCCACCTCAAATTAAATGCCTCTGAAACCGAAATACTCACCTGTGCCGACTGTAAAACCCACAACACACTCTGTGCCTGCCCTGACGATATAGGGCCACCGCCAAAAATATCTAGAGAGGTAAGAAATTTTGAAATTACCATGGACGCCAAGCTGTCAATAAATGCACAAATGGACAAGGTAGCCAGATCAGATTTTCTCACAGTGAAAACACTGCAATGCATCTTCCCCACCTAGGTTTCCCTCACAAGATTCGAGCTACCATCTCTCTTGTCCTATCAAAATTGGATTACGCTAATGATCTGTATCACGGCTCACCTCTGTCAACTATGAGAATATTACAGAGAATTCAGAACACTGAAGCCAGACTACTCCTACATGTAAAGCCACAAGCACACATCTGCCCTGCCTTGAGGGCCTTAAACTGGTTACCAGTTGCCAGAAGATCCACCTTCATGCTGCTTTGTATTACACAGAAAACAATACACTGCAAAGGACCACTCATTACCAGGAAGAAAATCAACAAAGGAACCTACACTGAAGAATGGCTCTCCACGTCAACATTCCTATATACAATAAAAAAAAAAAACATGGGTGGAATATCTTCCTCTGTTCAGGCAGCCAAACTATGGAATTCACTACCCACACACATGAGATCCACTGACAGCCATCTTAGCTTCAGAAGATTACTCAAGAGCTGGCTCTTCCCCACATGACAACTATACTCAAAACACAACAGTGTACCACAACAGTATACATGACCAACTATGCTTCCCAAAGTTTCGAGATGAAGTTGTTATACATGTGTCATTATACATTGCACTATGCTTCCTTTCGTAAGCAGATACATTCATATAAGGAGAAATATTTATATCACACCACAAGATACATGTGTATATCAGACAATGTCATAATTGCTGCACTTATGTACATATAGGTGCATATATAGATGACTTTATGTCTGCTACTAAAACTTTTAGAAATGTAATGAAAAAAATGCATACTTTGTGTGATAATTTGATTTGTTGGTTGAGGGGATGAAACCCTACTAAAGCAACAGCTACAATCCTTGTGAGGGTGAACCACAAAAAGTCACTAAATTAGCCTGAGCTTAATCCTCTGGTAGCTCGTCACAAAAGCAGTCAAACTTAACTTAGAGGCAATGTGTAAAGTATTTATGCGGCACGCAAATAGTAATAAAGTAAATAAACCACAAAAAATACCATCCCAATTCAGAAAAATAGAGTACAATTTGATAAATTATTTGATACCAAAACGAAAAAAATCCACTCAGTAGAACCAGAGATATGCAATTGTAAAGATTTACGTTAAGTATAGCGCCTAAAAGCACAAAGTGCCACTCGCAGCTATCTGGTTATGCGAGACAGTGTAAAAGTCACAAGCTCAGGCCGACCTCGATGGAGCACAGGCCTGATAGAGGGACCAGGTTAATCCAGCTGAAAAAGTTACCTTCTAAAGACTAGCACAAAGAGTTTTGTTCGTTGTGGAGGAGGCTGCGAGGGGCTGTAGCGCAAAGAGCCGACCAGGTGTCGCGGACGGGCATTGCTGTAGCCCGAAGAGCTGGCCGGGGGTCACGGACGGTCGTTGCTGGAGATTCCCATTGACGGTCACCGTGGGCTGTCAATAACACAAAGTGCTGATCTCACGTTGCCAGTTGTTGCTGGCAGTCGCAGTAAGGCAGAGTCCAGTTCACCGGAGCTTTGCATTGGTGGTCCACGCAGGCGGCAAAGTCTTGGCACGAATGGGCCTGTTCGCAATCGCAAAGAGCTCAAAACTTCAGGATTCCTCCTTTTCGTCAAGGCCTCTAGAGCCTATTGTGTGCCTGTAGCTCAGAACAGGCCAGTCAGCTGGCCCTTGGAGTCAATTCAGCCTGGAATGAGGGGTGCTGGCCAGGTCTTCCTTCTCAGACAACTGGGCAGGCCTCAAGCAGCAGGGTAGTCCTTCTTCTGTAGTCTTCTTCTGTAGTAGCCAGGTCCAGGAGTATACGGAAGAGTGGGTCAGAGGGTCCCATTTTTATACCTGGTGCCCCCTTTGAAGTGGGAGAAGTTTCTGACGTTTTACCCCCACAGACGTGTCTGGAATTTTCTACCTCCCTGCCCTCTTACCAGTCTGTCTGTGGGCTTTATAGGCTAGTGTGAACTCCAGTGTTAGTGAGCTGGGCCTGTGCAAGTGTGGTAGGTGACAGTTCCTCCCCCCATCAAGCCAAGATGGCCCATCCTGCCAACACCTAGAGCTCCTATTTGAAACTATCTGGGAGGAATATTTAGGAAACTGGATATTTCTTAGCAGTTGTCCCCCCACTTTTTGCCCCCTTTCTGTACTAAAGGCTGGTTTTCAACTCTGACAGTGCACTGAGGCCTGCTAACCAGACCTCGGTGCCAGTGCTCTTTCCCCTAAAACAAGTTAAAGTCTAATTGTAACCCAATTGGCAAGGACTTTGCCACCCCTATAAGTCCCTAGTAAATGGTATCCCTGGTACCTAGGGCATGGATACTAAAGAGGGTCCCTAAGGGCTGCAGCATGTCTTATGCCACCCTAAGGGACCCACACAAATCACATGCAGACTACCATTGCAAGCTGCATGATATGGTGCAAACCATTCTGAAAACATGACATGGCACACTCACCCTGTGCCATGCGAAAGTGCACTGCAGGTACCAGATGCAAGTCACCCCTACAGCAGGCCTTGGATCCCTAAGGCAGGGTGTATTAAAGTATATGTGAGGACATAGCTACATGAGAAGATTTGCCCCTGTGATGTCTAGTTCTATTGCTAGATATTGCAAGTGCTCAGGGAAGCCATCTTAAGACTAAGTCTGGGTGGTGAAGTCCGCTCCGCTCGTGGAGTTTGCGGGGTTTTCCGCACTCCGCGTTACGCGGAGCTAGCGGAGTTCCGAAAAACTCCGCTTCACGGAGCGGAGTTTTTTTCCTCGCTCGCGTTTGTCAACGTCGAGTTGGCGAGCGAGGAAAATCCACCTCCCGGCGAGATTTTTCCTCGTTCACGGTCGTCAACATCAAGTTGGCGAGCGCAAGCATGGAAAATCAACCTCCCGGCGAGATTTCTCAACGCGGGCGGTCAGATTTCTCAATGCGAGTGGTCGCTTATGCTCGCGACCGCTCGCGTTGAGAAACTGTCCGTTCGCGTTGAGAAAGCTGCAGCTCGAATAAAAATCTACTCGAGCGGCAGAAAGGAAGCAACGCCCGCTTGCGCTGTGCATGGTGCCGTTCGTGATGATTGCACAGTGCGGACAAGCACCTGGCACTGAAAATCACCGCATTCGGTTTTTATCTAACGCACTCCGCTGCTCGCGGAAGAGTTTTTTTTGCACTTTTGCCGAACCCCGCGAACTCCGCCAAGGCTTACTTAAGACATGTACTGGGTATGGGTCATCATGAAGTTACCCAGCTACATGATGGCTTCACTGAAACATTTGGTATCAAACACCTTGTCTTAATAAATCCATACTGATTCCAGTATTGGATTTATTTTGACCTGCACCCAGAGAGCACCTTAGAGGTGCCCCCTGAAACCTACTAGTCCTTTAGTGTGCTGGTTGACGAGTATTGTCTAGCCTGCCACCACAGACAGGTTTCTGACCCCTGCAGGTGAGAGCCCAAACCTTCTGAAGCCAGAAACAATGCCTGCTCCGGAGGAAGGTGTTCGAATCTCCTCCAGCAGGATGGCTAGTGATTTAACATACAACAAAATCCGCGGGTCTAACACACTCTCCAAAGGAGAGGTTACAAGCACAGTCAGTACAAGCAAGTAAACCTATATCAACATGGAAGAAGTCCTATTAAAGAGGACGGATTCCATTCACCCACCGAGGTGGCATGCTTCATCATCTGGGATCTCCTCTTAGTTGCAAAACCTAGTGCAACCAAGGGCTGCAACCCCCTCACTGTGAGGGAGGAGCATTAAATCAGTTGGTCGGATCTCCTAAGATCTGTGAAGCATGAATATGTTTTCAAGGTGAGTGTTTGCAGTGCAAAAGGTAGTGATGTTGTGAAGTGATGTTAAAATTGGCTACCAAGCGAAAAAAGAAATTTTAATGGTTAACTCTTGGTGTCAATTGTTAAAAACAGTGCAAGGCGCGGTCTGAAAAAATAGTCGAGCGTGCTGGTCTAAATAGACTATTTTTTAGACTATTAATTTAGACTCCCAAGATCTACGAGATTAGGTAAGTACTTTTCGAGTTAGCGATTTTCAGAAAATGCAGCTGTCAGATTTGAGGCATGAGCCTCGAATGCAGTAATGATCTCCTATGGGAGAAACATACACTGCATTGGGGTACTTTCAAATGAAGTACCCCTATCCATAAAGTAAGTAGGGGCCATGGTCCCTAGAACCACGAGCAGTTTTGGGTTACCTGCCCTGGTGTGTCTGGGTGCAGAGGTGCTGGTCGCAAGGGTATCCTCGAACGCTACTGTTAAAGTCTATGGAGAAAACATGTAACAAGTCCCCACTTGCAGCCTTTTTCTGTTACAGGTTTTCTCCATAGACTCAATGGTAGCGTTCGAGGCTACCCTTGCGACCAGTCCCTTTCCCCTGCAGCAACAGCCACCAAGCCATTTTAGCTTGCCATTAGTGATGCATAACCGCCCTGTGGGAGGCAGGATCCAGCACTTTCTCCCGTGATCGATCACGTCTGACTTATTGGCCAGATTATTCAGCATGGCTATGCCCTACCCATGCTTTCTGTTCCGTCGAATGTTCACTTAATTTCTGAGGGGGGAGCCTGTCCATTCTGTAGTAAGTGGTGCTCATTTTACTTTCCAAAGGACCATTGAACGTCAATGCTGGCACTGACACTGCCTGTGCCGGAGAAGGATCCACGATCAGTTGTGGTGTCTGACTTGAGCCAAATTTGCCTCGTTCTCAACTGAGGCCGCCCCCCCTATCCTGGCATGGCACAGCCTATACTCAATCCCTCTGTCTCCATCACAATACCATTACTGCACAGTTGCACATGAGACACTGCACCAATTCTTTGGCTCTGAACTCCGACCAGAGCAAGTCACGGGTGATAATGGGGTGATGGGGATGAGTTTGTCCCATACTGGGGTGAGGGAAATTGGTATGTGGAATTGCAAAATGCCAGGGGATTGAATACCTCACCAGATACTGGATTGGCTTCCTCCTGGACCAGCAACTGAGGAAAGTACATCCTTTGCCACGGTCATCAGGAGAGCTGCTAAAGTTCTTGACCTTCATCTCTACACTATGGATGTAAAAACAAATGTTCTCACTGCTATCCTCTTGCCTGGCCAGGCACTGACAGAACCTCTTCTGCCCTTCAATGAGGCCTTCACTAAATGCTCTTGGGCTAAACCATGTTCTGGCCCTCCGTTCAATTGCCAAGTCGCACCGCGCAATAGACCACCAGGTGACCCTGATGTTTTTTAACCCAACATTCAAACCCTTGAGAGTTCGGTGGTGCAGGCATCCACCAGCAGTATGAACCATAATGCCTTTCTGACTACTCCCCTAGAGAGTGCAAACCTATGGAAATGTTTGTTAAGAAACTATTTTAGCCAGCCTTGCTTTGTGATTGATCAGTGGCAGCTGCCTCCTGGGATGCTACATCCTTGTACTCTGGGACATTGTTGGTGAGATTTTACCGGGCAGCCCCAGAAGGCTTATGAGCCTTCTTGGCCCATACCATTCAGGATGGCTGGGATGTAGCCAGGTTTGTCATCCGATCAGGCCTAGGCACAACTGATTGTGTAGGGCGGACGATTGAGGCAAGTGTGCTTGACATCATGCTTGGATAAGGTCCAAGGGCTTCTACGGGGATGTCCAAGCATCCCTGATGGCCATGTATTTTGACGGCTTCCTCCTATTAGGTAAAAAAAGATTGCAATCTCCCCAACTGTTTTAATTTTTTTGGGGGGAAATGCCATAGCCTTGGCTTGGGGTCGTGACCCCAACAGACAATGTCCAGGCCATCAGGGACAGTGTATGTCATAGTCCCCCTGCCCCTCCAGCAACAGCTTAAAATTCTCTTTAGTGCACCCTTATTGGCACACACCCATCCTGTGGGAGGCAGGGTCCACCACTTCCTTCAGGGTTGACAGAGTATCTCATCCGACTGGTCTATGGCCTCCCATTCCTTTTCGACCAGTTACACCTGACATCTACATCAAGGCGGCTTTAAGATAACCATCTGTCTGTTGTACGCCAGGAAGTGCAAGCTCTTTTGGCCATAGAGAGGGTAAGTGGTTACTGGATGTTATTCCCGCTCCTTCGTTATACCTAAGAAGGATGGAGGACTTAGTCCTATTTTGGATCTTGGCCCCCTCAATGCCTTCGTACGAAAGGACAAATTCAATATGCTCATGCTGGCCCAAGTTCTATCTGCCCTGGATCCAGGAGACTGGATGGTGGCATTGTACCTGCAGGACAGCTATTTTCATATAACTTTCCTGGAGGCCCACAGACGCTACCTGTGGTTCAAGGTGGCTGACAAGTATTTTCAATTGGCTGTAATCCCTTTTGGCCTCACCAGTGTCCCTTAGGTGTTCACAAAAATGATGGTGGTAATTGCTGCGCATCTTTGTAGGTCATGGGTACCAGTCTTACCCTACCTCGTCAACTGGCTGTTGAAGGCTTGCTCGCCACTGTGAGTCACAGACCACCTGCAGAAAAAGGCGAGGCTCCGTAAATCGCTGAGGTGCTCAATCAACCTGCCAAAGTCACACCTAACTTCTTTGAAAAGGCTTCCTGGATATGGTACGCTTTTAGGACTTCCCCTCCAGATCGACAAGCCTAGGACATTTGGGCTATAACCCTGATGTTTCAGCCTCTAACCTGGGTCTTACTGAGGATGGCTCCAAGGCTTCTTGGTCTACTGGCCTCCTACATCCTGCTCGCCAACCATGTCTGATGACACATGCAAACCTTTGCAGTGGGCTCTGAAGTCTCAGTAGCTCTAGAATGAGGGGAACCTGTCAGATTCCATCGAGGTTTTGGAGGAGACTGCACAAGATCTGCAGTGGTGTCTGCTCAGTTGTAATTGGACCAGCGGCAGACCCCTCACACTACTACACCCAGAGTTGATGGTGGTGATGGAAGTTGTTACTACTGGGATGGGCAGGTAATCTAGGAGAGGTGGAGATCAGAGGACTCTGGTCTCCATCGGAGACCCACCTCCACATCAATCTGCTGGAGTTGCAGGTGATTTGCTTGACATTGAAGGCCTTCCTGCCAACCATTAAAGGGAGGCTGGTGCAGGTTCTCACGGACAACACCACCACCATTTGTTATTGTAACAAGCCGGGCGGGGTGGGACCCTGAGCCCTATGCCAGGAGGATCTGCACCTATGGAACTTGCTGTGGCGTCAAAACTGTGAGATGTTTTATTCATTTTCTCTTTGGACAAGCCAGGACTTGCAGTGGGTACTGTTAAAGGTTACTTGTCGGCCCTTTTGGCCGTTTACGTTTGCTGAACTAGCCGTCCTTGTTTACATCACTGTGCTGAAATTTGTTTTTTGCTTTCAAGTCTTTTTATTGATATTTTCCAGGCAATAAATGAACAAAAGCATATTCAGTACATTGCTATACAAAGGCAACAAGTAGCAAAAGTGCTGCAAGAGGAAGCCAGGCTGTTACTAATTTTAAGCATGGTACACAATCACAGTCTGGCCTCTGAATGTGACATTATATGCAATAAGAGAGAAGCAGCGCTTGACAGTTAACAACACTTAAATCAGGCTCCAACTACACCCAACATATTACTAAACGAAAGAAAGTAAAGAAATAAAGAGGCGGGAAAGGGCTCTGTGGAAGATGGCAAGGCCCATAGAGTGGGCCAGAGCAGGATGATGCTATGGCATTAGTTTGAGTGCTATGTGTATTTGTAGGGAGCATCCCACAGCTCAGTGATGATGAGTCTCTGTGGGAGATGACTGGTCTCGTTCCCTCGACCATAAGCAGATTACCTCCAAGAGCAGGATCCCGTCGACCGACACCTTAGGTTTCTTCCACTTTAATCAAAGAGCTGGTGATCAGGTGTAAAGCATAGAAATTCCAGCTTTGACATTAGTCAATAAGAGGTTGCCAGCCAACTATGAATTTCTTTTTGGTGATTGTGAATCTTGTTCTATTGCCAATGTGTGCCAGTGGCAACTGAACCATAAGGAGGCAGATAGAGCTTCTTTCTTTTTCCAAAAAAGGTGGTTAGCTGAACCATTCATATGACACACCATTCTTCAGTTTACGTGTGTCAAACCTTCAAGTGTGGTAGGTTGTAGCCCGACCTGAGGAGCACAGTGGAGGAGTCGGCGGGGATAGGATATCCCAACATACCTTTATTATGTTCCTGGGCCTCCTAGAAAGTTTGGATAACTACACAAGACCACTATATGTGCACGAAATTGCCAGTCCCCTGTGTGCAGTGCAAGCAATCTATGGAAGTGGAGGGATAAATTCTGCTTAAGCGTACAGGGGTGAGGAACCATTGGTACATTATCTGGTGGTGGGGGCGAGTCAGCGGCCATAGTGTAGTCCAAGATGGCTGTCACGGTCTCCCTAGGGGCTGCATGTTCCAAAGCTGCTGTCGGTGTCAGTCCGAGAGGTAGTCGATGGCTGCCGTCAGGGAAAGTGGCACAGTGCAGTGTCAGTTGGGAATGGGGCTACAGAGGCTGCCGATGTATCGTCCAAGATGGTTTTAAGAACCAGATCTGCGTTCCTGCTGAAGTTATTGACACATTTTCATGTCGGGCAAGGTAACATTTTTTCGAGAGACTCCCTTGCTTGAACCGTCAAATGAACGCTGAGCTTTTACATTTATTGTACCAAGGACCATTGGGTGGACGATCAGCTCTTTGTGGATTATCTGGAGCAAAGAAAGGCAAGGCAGTGCAGGTGCAGACCATTTCACAAGGGATAGTTGTATGTGGATCTGCTATGCATTGGCTATGAAGCAGCCTCCAGAAGCACTGAGGGTTAATTTCACCAGAGCCAAGGCTGCTGCCATTGCATTGGCACATGGAGGGCCTGTCCTTGATATCTGTCAGGGTGCTATGTGGGCATCAGTGCTCACGATAAGGAAGCCCTATTGCCTTGACAGTCAGGTCCATCGCTATGGGCTTTTGCCCATTTGCTCCTGCAGGACTTTTTGATCTAAGCCAGTGATTCTTAACCTGTGGTCCTCAGACCCCTGGCAGGCCACGATGCCTACTCACAGAGTCTGCAACTGTTTAGAAAGTTAAATCATATTAGCAGACTAAATAAATAAATATATATAAAAAAAGGAAACTTGGAAACACTCTGTGTGAAGGAGTTTGAAATTGGTGGATAAAAAATGTGGTTTCCTTTTCTTGTTTTGTGGGAGCAGCATGGGTACCGCAAAATGAATCTAGAATGGACGAATAGTATCCCCAGTTGAAGCACTGTTAAACATCCACAAAATGAGATCATGCATTTGAAGCAAAAAATACAAAATGATATGCTTAGGCTAGCACGTTTTAGGTTTGAACTTAAAATGACAGCTAAAACCGCACCAAAAGCAAAACAGCCCTATCAGTGTAAACATATAAACACTGATAAACACCTCCACAACCACAAACTAAAATAGCAGTTAAAGAAAGGAAAGTGAGAGAGAATTGATCATTTTTATTTCTTCCTCAGGGGGCCACACAATGTAACTTTGTGATGCAAAGTAGCAGCAAGAAAGACTAGTCTAAGATAATTCTGCATGGGTTTTTTCATTTAGGGGCATCATTAAAACATTTTTTCTTCCTTGTTCTGTTCCTCAAGTTGTGTGTACTTTGATTAAAAGAGAAGAGTTTAGAAGCATGTTTTAGGTCTGATCTGATTTTTTATCACTGTAGAGAAGCTGGGAAGAGTAAAATCATGTTTGATATTTTGGCAGTGTTTAATTCTTTCACTGATTGGTGAATTGGCTGGCTCATAAGAATCTTGCTCAGTAAGTACTATCACATTTACCCACAGACACAGAATGGGAAAAACCCTCTGATTCATCAATACTTTTTCTAACCAATCAGTGTTGATAAAAAGTCAACTGCCAAACACCCCAGGCTTTAAACATTCAATGCAAGGTGTAGTGACAGGTACTTGTGTAAAGAGTGCTGTCACCATGCACAAAGAATAGTGTGAGAACATGACAGAAGACTTTCCACAAACCAGCACAATTCATAGCTGTAAGTGGTCTGTTATGTGTGCCTTAGAATGCCGGGCTGCAAATTAATCTGGTGTAATTCAAAAACGTTTAAAGGTTTCATAAGTTACTACGCTGTTGGCAGGGTTGGCCACCACTACAATGTCATAATAGTAAGGAGTAGGTGAATGACCCCCAAATGTGTCAAGGAATTTGTTTATTAAAACATATAGCACTCTAACGTTTTAATCCATTAATAGACCAGATAGAGTGCTGACAGAGTGAGTGTGAGAGGTAAAGAGGTGTGAGAAAGGGTAATGATATGTGAGTGTGAGTCAGAGTGCAATACACACACTTTCTATGCTTAACACAGTCTAATATACGTCCATTGGCCATGGGAAGACAGTACATACTCTGCATTACTTCTCCTTTAAATTAAATATGTGCTTTATAACAGGCACTGCAAACACTGGAAAAACACAGTTTTTGTCTTTTTAGTGATTATGCATCTGAATAAACGCTGATAAGCACTGATTTCAAATGGTTTGGAAAACAGTGAGAACACACCAACGAAATACACAATAAATAAACACAAAAAAGTGGATATGCTGAAGCCCAACAAAACACATTGACTTTTAGAAATGCAACTAACTTTTGAAACTCTAGAAACCTCTGATTAAAATTTGATATTTTTAAGTCGAGCCTATGCAGCGTATGCACTGTCTCTTCAAGACATGCTGTATTCACTCTGTGGGCTTACAGCCCTCCTATTGCCTTTTTATTCGTCCCTTCAATTCTCGTTCAAAATTGCTTGCTTGCTAGTGGTTAATCCTTCATCTTTGTCCCTCCTTTTTGTGTGTGGTTTCCTCCCACAGAGCACCGCCCAATTACTGTTAATATTACGCGTCTGTGTTTATGCTGGGTCTGGTGGCTCAGTGGATTAATGTGTCCATTGCAGGGGCCTGTGTTCGACCTCATGATCACAGGTTCAAATCCCGGCGGGTCCACTCAGCCTTTCATCCATCTGATGTCGATAAAATGAGTACCATTGAGTTGGGTAACAATAAACATCTGTTATTCAGCGCCAAGATGCCTCCTGGTGAAGGTGCGCTTTAAAAATACACATGTTATGTTATGTATATGTGTTTATTTGAGGTATTATCTTTTCTTTGATTCCTGCTTGTGTCACTGTTTGTCCATCTTCAGTGGTTCAGTTTCGGCACCCATCACTTAATCTCCGCGAAATGTCAGATGCTGTTTCTGCAAGGATAACCCCTAAACCCCTCCCGTTTCGCTACTTGTTGGTTTAGTGAGCCTTGGTCACCTGACATTCAGCAGCCCAACCTTGCAGCACAATTAAGGGCAAGGCTTGGGCAATTTCTGTCGCATTTCTTTTGACGTTTGTTTATATAATGTGAACTTGAGCAACCCAAAGGTGTTGGAGCACTTTACATGAGCGCTAGTTCCATTACACAAAGTCAGATTAATTTTTGTGGGCATTTTTATAGTGCGCGAACTCGACTGACCCAAAGGTATTGAAGCGCTTTCCAAAAGCGCCAGTTACATTACACAAGGTCAGGTTTAATTTTTTGTTTTTAAGTGCGTGGAGATTAAGTGATGCCAACGCCGCCTCTGTTTATTCATTATTTCCCCTTTACCTGACAAATGGTAGCAGCATTCGTCCCTCCTATCTTCTCCCATGTCGCTGCATGCCCGCCCCATTTTCTCTTTCTGTCGTCCTCCTCCTCCTCTCAGAGCTCTAATTGCAAAGCACATTCAGGGCAGCTCCCCAGGGACTGTGAGGCATTTATTATTATTATATAATGTAAACTTGAGCATCCTGAAGGTGTTGGAGCACTTTACATGAGCGCTGGTTACATTACACAAGGTCAGATTCATTTTTTGGGGCATTTTTATAGAGCGCGAAATCGACTGACCCAAATATATTGCAGCGCTTTACAAAAGCACCAGTTACATTACACAAGGTCAGGTTAATTCTTTTGTGTTTAGGTGCACATAGATTAAGTCATGCTGACGCCGTCCCTGTTCATTATTTTTTTTCCCCTCTACCTGACAAATGGGAGTAGCATTCATCCCTCCCACCTCCTCTCATGTCATTGCATGCCCGCCCGCTGCCTCTTCCTGTCGTCCTCCTCGTTTCAGAGTTCTAATTTCAAAGCACATTAACAGCAGCTCTTCAGGGACTGTGAGACATTTTTTATTATATAATGTGAACTCGAGCGATCCGAAGGTGTTGGAACGCTTTACATGAGAGCTAATTACATTATGGTCAGATTATTTTAATTTTATTTTAGGTGTGCAGAAATTAAGAGATGCTGACACCATCATTGTTTCTCCAGTATTGAATCTTTCATAGATTCACATGCTTGTATCTTCCCCGTCGTCATGGTGGGAGTCTCGCCGTAGTTAGAAAAGTAGTACCATAGAAGTACATTAGAAACCACCAAAGGGAAAGGAACATTTTTACATTTGTCAGCATCTTTATGTAGGTCCAAACTTTGACCAATCAGAGACGAGCCCTAGACCTCAACTCCCCAGCAGAGCCACCAGACCTCAGATTTCTAACCGCACGTCGTGTGTAAGGGGGTCTTCCTGAGCTCTGCTCAGTTTGTCATTGAGTGAACTTTTGACCCTGCTAGAATTCACCTCAAGGTACTGTCTTTCTATCTTCTTTGCTTCAAAAATGTCAGAGGGTTCTAAGAAGAGGCTTTTTAGACCCTGCAGATCTTGTGGGAAGGCAAGGCTAATTTCTGAAGATCCCCATAAGGACTGTCTTTATTGCCTTTACCCCAAACATACAGCCAAGGACTGTAAATACTACAGAACCTTTTCAGCCAAAACTCTTAAAGGATAGAGAGGCCAGATTACTATTATGGCTCCAGAAGAAAAAATCTAAATCGGACTCTGGGTCTGATGTTGAAGAGAGTCCTGGGCCATCCTCAGCTGAGTGGAAGCGTAAAAATGAGGGCTCTACCTCATTAAAGACTGATTCTAATAGATTGAAGGCAGAAAAATCCTCCACTGCCGATAAAGCAGCCCTTAAGCAACTAAACAAATTCTCTACTGCTTCTCTGCCTGTCACACCTCTAAAACAGGCTTCGTCGACGAAAAAAGCACCATCGACGGACCCTTCGTCGAAGACTTCTACCAAATCCCCGACTTCTGTGACGACTACTACATCGTCGACGGCTGTGGTGACGGCATCGTCGATGAATACGGTGACGACTATTTCCTCGTCGACGGCATCGTCGGCGGCTCCGTCGACGACGAGCACTGCGTCGACGATCATGCCTACGACTCCGTCGACGGGAACACCGTCGACGACGGCGTCTACGGCCCCGTCGACGGGCGCCCCGTCGACTACAGTGTTTAAGTCACCCTCTCTGCCAATATCGACAGTGATCACTTTCAGGCGTCTTCCGTCGTCGACGACGTCACCGACGTATCAAAAACAGGACTTTAAAGGTCTCCAGTTTGTCCCAAAGTCTCCAGGTTTGACATCTTTATCCAATATATCACCATTGCCTCCCTCTCACCTTCTTGATAGGGAGGAATCAGGGGATGAAAGTCTGTTTGGTCCCGCTTACAGCCGCTCACAGCTCAGAGTTAAATGCCAGGACACTGATGAGGAGGAGGCACAAGAACAGGACATGTCAGAGTATATGGAAGGGGATTACTCCTTCACGGGTCGCTCTCAGGGCCAACGATACGACTCTTTTCAAGAGCATTATCCATATGAAGCTTACGAACAGTGTCAGGAGGTTCAAAGAGATTCCATGCTAGTGCCAATCTCCCTGGTCACCGACCTTCGGCACATGCTCAATGACTATTATAAAAGATTTCCAGACTTTCACGCTCCAGTTCCGTTGACGCCTGGCGGTCCGGGTATTCAAATTGCTCCGCCACCACCAGTGGTTACTCCACCGCCTGTTGCGCAGGTAGAGAGACAGGCTCCTCGGTGCTTTACAATTCAGGATTATTACATCGAGAGTGAAGCAGATCATCAGCCCGAGGAGGGTGAGCTCATTCAGGATCGGGACCTAGTTGGTCAGGAATGGGATGATTATGTGGCTCCATCTTCGCTGTCGCCTTCCCCTCCTCCAGCAACTTCCCCTCTGGGGGATATTGGGGGCTTCCACGAATTACTAGAAAGGGCCTCTAGAAGATTCAATTTGCCTTTGCCTGTGGCACAAACCGAATGCTTTCTTTATGATTTTAGGGATGCAACTAAAAAATCGGTTTGATCCATACCTATTGTGGATTACATTTGGAGTAAAGGTTTGAAGATTATGAAGAATCCAGCCTCAGTTCCTGCTGTATTGCCGAGGATGGAAAAGAAGTATAAAGCACTGGATTCTGCTCCGGCGTGTTTAATTGGTCATCCTTGTCCGGATTCGGTAATAATGCAAGCTGCGCAGAGGGGCTCCAAGACTCCGCAATCTCCTTGCTCGGTGCCTCCAGACAGGGAAGGCAAACGGCTTGACAGCATCGGCAGACGCTTCGCTACTATGGCCGCTACTTCTATCAAGGCCTCTAACGCCTTAGCGATTTTGGGGAGGTACGACCGTCAGTTATGGTCAGATATTGCTCCTCTTCTCGTACACCTTCCCGAAGATAAAAGGAAAGAAGCGAAAGACCTCCTGCAGGAAGGTGCTAGGGCTTCTTCGGAAGTGATTGATTCAGCAATGGATTTGTCTTCGATTGCTTTTAGGAAAATGGCAGGTGCTGCTGTTCTTCGCAAACAGGGCTGGCTTAGGGCGACGTCCTGAAGTTCAATAGAAGATTTTGGACATGCCCTTCGATGGGGAAAATCTGTTTGGGAAGCACATAGACGAAGAGCTACAGGGTATCAAAAAGGATACTGTAACCGCATGTTCCTTAGGCACGTTGCAACAAAGGCGGTTTCAGTCCTTTCGTGGAGGTAGAGGACGAGGTCAGTTCCAACAAAGATCATCCTATCAGTCATACAGATTCGGACCATATACCCAGCAAAATTACAGACCACAATATGGAGGACAGCAACAACAGCAGTTTTGTACTTCCGATGTGTCGTACAATCAGCAATCAGCCAGACGCAAGCCTGCGGGATGAGGAAAATCACAGGATTCCTCTAGACGACAGTGACATTTGTCTCCCGCCAGCCATCTCATCTCGACTTCAGCCTCTGCAGTCCCATCAACTCTCTCCATTTCTAAGCCAATGTCAAGCCATTACAAAGGACAAATGGGTACTGGACATCATCCAGCGGGGCCACACCCTAGAATTTGTCCACAAGCCTCCTCGAAATCCGCCCCCAAAGAAAATGCATCATCATCATCTTCTCTTGTTAAAGCAAGAAATCTCGACCTTGCTAAAGAAAGGGGCGATAGAAAAGGTGCCTTTCAGTCAACGAGGGAAGGGCTTTTATTCCAATTTCTTCCTCATAAAGAAAAAATGCGGGAAATGGAGACAGGTCATGGACCTCAGACAGTTGAACAAATACATCAAGAAACAATCATTCAGAATGTTGTCCCTACAAGAGATTCTCTTATTAGTAAACAAAGGAGATTTTCTAGCATCCCTCGATCTCTTGGACGTATATTTTCACATCCCCATTCATGCAAAGTATCGTCAATTTCTGAGGTTTGAGGTGGCTGGGGATCACTACCAGTTCAAGGTCTTGCCCTTCGGTCTTCGCTCAGCTTCCAGAGTTTTCACGAAATGTATGGCTCTGGTAGCGGCATTTTTGAGAAGGCAGGGACACCAGGTTTATCCCTACCTGGACGATTGGCTGGTGAAATGGACTTCGTTCCACTCTACAAGAAAATCTACACATGCTTGTCAACGGCTTTTCAAGTCTCTAGGGTTGCAACTCAACGTAGAGAAGTCGCACTTGATTCCAGTCAGAAGCGTATTTTTCTCGGGGCATTGCTGAACACCAAGTTGATGAAGGCGTTTCCCACTTCAGAACTGAAGCTCAAGATAAGGCGCTTAGCAACCCTTCTACGCGCAAGAGAGTTCACTTCGGTAAGAGTGTTCAAGTCTTTACTGGGGATGTTGTCATCGTGCATTCCCTTGATTCCGAACTGTCGGCTGCACATGAGGCCTCTCCAAGAGCAGTTAGACATGCAGTGGATTCAGGCACAGGGTTCATTCGAGAACATCATCTCTCTCTCTCAGACAATGAAGTAGGCTCTGTCATGGTGGGAGAAAGAAAGCAATATCTCTCCAGGCCTCTCGTTTCAAGAAGCACAGCCTTGGTACATTAAGAACAAGGATGCCTCAATGGACGGTTGGGGAGCGCATCTCCAGGAATTGCAAATCCACGGAAAATGGTCCGTTCAGGAAACACTATTGCACATCAATCTCTTGGAATTGAGGGCAGTTTTTCTGGGACTGCAGGCATTTCCTCCAAGAATCCAGGGATCCTCTGTTCTGGTAAGAACAGACAATACCACAACGATGTTCTATCTGGCCAAACAAGGGGGCACCAGGTCTCTCACATTGTCAGAACAGGCCCAGGAAATTTGGAAGTGGCTAATTCAGCACAAAATAACGTTGCAGATAGAGCATGTTCGGGGCGTGGACAACGATTGGGCGGATTCTCTAAGCAGAACCAATTTCCAATGTCACGAATGGGAGTTAGACTGGGAGCAGCTGAGACAAGTCTTCAAACTGTGGGGTACTCCAAAACTGGATCTCTTCGCGACAGCAAGCAACAAGAAGTGCGAAAGGTTCGCCAGCAGGTTTCCTCAGGCATACTCTTGAGGGAACGCTCTGCAGATGCAATGGACGGGGACATTCGCCTACGCGTTCCCGCCGTTTCCTCTCATCCCAAGAGTGTTGAGCAAGATGAAGAAGGAAACATGCCATCTCATTCTCATAGCTCCAGCATGGCCGAGGCAGTTTTGGTTCACAGAGCTTCTCCGGTGCTCGATATCTCTGCACATTCTCTTTCCTCCAGTGCCAACTCTGCTGTCCATGAACAACGGACAGATCGTTCACCCGCAGGTAAAATCTCTAAGTTTATCAGCTTCGAACCTCACGACTATGAATTCACAGATTTAGACATCACTTCGGATTGCAGGTCCATCCTTCAGCTAGCCAGAGCTTCTTCCACTAATAGGTCATATGCTGCAAAATGGAAGAGATTCTGCTATTGGTGCGTAGAAAAGGACATACACCCTTTGCTCTCGACCCCAGAGCAAATTTTACCTTACTTGCTACATTTAGCTAAGTCAAAATTGTCTCATTCATCAATCAAAGTACACTTGGCTGCAATTTCCAGGTTTCGCAGAAAACCAGGAGAACTCTCCCTGTGGTCAACCAGAATCGTTAAAGAGTTTATGAAGGGCCTTTTCATAGTTTTTCCACTCTTAAAGCGCCCGGCAGTCCCATGGGAGTTAAACACTGTCCTAGCCCAATTGATGAAATCGCCTTTCGAGCCGATACACACAGCTGACTTAAAATATGTTTCATGGAAAACGGCCCTCCTATTGGCCCTCACATCAGCTAGAAGAATCTGTGAGATCCAGGCTTTCACTGTGGCTGCACCCTTTCTTCAATTCAAGCAAGACAAACTATTATTGAGAACAAACCCTTGTTTTATTCCTAAAGTTCCAACTTCTTTTCACTTAAATGAGCCGGTAGTGCTCCCTACGTACTTTGGAAATCCTTCAACCACTGCCAAAAGAGCATTGCACTCTCTGGATGTTATGCGATCCATCAAGTTCTCCATCCATAAAACAAAGACTTTCAGAAAATCGGATCGGCTCTTTGTTTCCTTTACTTCGCCAAGGAAAGGCCAGGCCCTTTCAAGGAGCAGTATTGCACGTTGGATCTCCTCTGCAATTGTTTTCTGCCATAACAAAGCTGGAAAACCTCTATCTGCAAAGGTGTCTGCGCACTCCACAAGGAAGATGGCAGCTTCTACAGCCCTCTTTGCCGGGGTATCGCTTCCAGACATTTGTAGAGCGGCAACATGGTCTAACGTGCATACGTTCACCAAGCACTACTGCCTAGATTCCGCAGGGAAAGCAGATGCTGCAGTGGGTCAAGCGGTCCTGAGGCATCTGTTCTCTTGAGGTACAGTCTATTTATATCTATCACCTCTATTTTATGTTGTTTATTTGGTTTCACAGATTTATATGTTTATAGTTATTTACTTGGATTTCATGATTCATATAGATCAGTATGTTTAAATGTGTTCATTCTTAATGCATATGAAGGTCTTCGCCTAGTCGCAAAGTTTTTAAGGAATGACACTGCTGACTACTCTGATACAAGCATGTGAATCTATGAAAGATTCAATACTGGAGAAAAACAAGTTACTTACCTGTACACTATGGTTCTCCAGTATTGATATCTTTCATAGATTCCCATGCGGCCCTCCCTCCTCCCCGTCTAGGCTTGCCACTTCTTATCTCAGGCTACTTCTTAACCTTAGCACACTTGTGCGCGAGGTCTGGTGGCTCTGCTGGGGAGTTGAGGCCTAGGGCTCGTCTCTGATTTGTCAAAGTTTGGACCTACATAAAGATGCTGACGAATGTAAAAATTTTCCTTTCCCTTTGGTGTTTTCTAACGTACTTCTATGGTACTACTTTTCTAACTACCGCGATACTCCCACCATGACGACGGGGAAGATACAAGCATGTGAATCTATGAAATATATCAATACTGGAGAACCACAGTGTACAGGTAAGTAACTTGTTTTTTATTCATTATTTCCCCTCTACCTAACAAATGGGAACATTTTGTTGTTGTTGCTATGCCGAGTGCCTCTATACTCAGGGGGCTGGGACAGAGGGTGGGCCGGGGGCTTGCTAGTAAACGGGTGGTACGAGCAGTGTTTTGAACAGAAAACTCTGAAGATGGACACCTGGTGAATAGAGGCCTGGGGAAGGAGGGATATGACGTCTCCACCATTGGAAAGTACTTCACTGCCTTTTTTCATAGGCTGTTCAATACTCTAGTGATGCAGTCACACACCGAATGTTTTAGTGCTGTTGACTTGCATCAACAAAAGAAACAATTGACGGACGGAATGCTGGACAATGCAAACATTCACCCTCAGTCACAAGGATCTGGGTTAAATCCATCATTCTTTTGCTCACCACACCACCCCAGTTTGGACCCAGCCATATGCAAATCAGTCTTGACCCTGTTCCTTCTAGGAACAGTCCAGCCCGAACTGCCAAGCCAGGTCCTCCCTGGACCGGAAACAAGCATCCTGGGATCGGTTTCAGGGCATCACCCTTCATCAGCCAGGCTAGCTTGAATCCAGTGGTGTAGTGAGCACGGAACCCACGTCTGGGCATACCCTTCCCACTCAGGGCGACATATGCAAAAGAAACAATTGACGGACGGAATGCTGGACAATGCAAACATTCACCCCCAGTCACAAGGATCTGGGTTAAATCCATCATTCTTTTGCTCACCACACCACCCCAGTTTGGACCCAGCCATATGCAAATCAGTCTTGACCCTGTTCCTTCTAGGAACAGTCCAGCCCGAACTGCCAAGCCAGGTCCTCCCTGAACCGGAAACAAGCATCCTGGGACCGGTTTCAGGGCATCACCCTTCATCAGCCAGGCTAGCTTGAATCCAGTGGTGTAGTGAGCACGGGACTCACGTCTGGGCATACCCTTCCCACTTAGGGCGACATATGCAAAAGAAACAATTGACGGACCGAATGATGGATAATGCAAACATTCACCCCCAGTCACAAGGATCTGGGTTAAATCCATCATTCTTTTGCTCACCACACCACCCCAGTTTGGACCCAGCCATATGCAAATCAGTCTTGACCCTGTTCCTTCTAGGAACAGCCCAAACCGAACTGCCAAGCCAGGTCCTCCCTGGACCGGAAACAAGCATCCTGGGACCGGTTTCAGGGCCTCACCCTTCATCAGCCAGGCTAGCTTGAATCCAGTGGTGTAGTGAGCACGGGACCCACGTCTGGGCATACCCTTCCCACTTAGGGCGACATATGCAAAAGAAACAATTGACGGACGGAATGCTGGACAATGCAAACATTCACCCCCAGTCACAAGGATCTGGGTTAAATCCATCATTCTTTTGCTCACCACACCACCCCAGTTTGGAGCCAGCCATATGCAAATCAGTCTTGACCCTGTTCCTTCTAGGTACAGTCCAGCCCGAACTGCCAAGCCAGGTCCTCCCTGGACCGGAAACAAGCATCCTGGGACCGGTTTCAGGGCATCACCCTTCATCAGCCAGGCTAGCTTGAATCCAGTAGTGTAGTGAGCACGGGACCCACGTCTGGGCATACCCTTCCCACTTAGGGCGACATATGCAAAAGAAACAATTGACAGACGGAATACTGGACAATGCAAACATTCACCCCCAGTCACAAGGATCTGGGTTAAATCCATCATTCTTTTGCTCACCACACCACCCCAGTTTGGACCCAGCCATATGCAAATCAGTCTTGACCCTGTTCCTTCTAGGAACAGTCCAGCCCGAACTGACTTGCATCAAGGCACTTGTCTTTCCGTCTGTGTGTTAAAAAGCCTTGGATTGTGTCCATAAATGTTTCCTGAGGAAAGCATGTAGTCCTGAATCAGACTGCATTACCCAGTGAGTAGTAATTGTATAGCTCTTCAATCCCTGGTGGCACAGCACACAGGATAATGTGCTGCATGACTAAACACTTATAAGGTCCCAACGGCGAGACCTATTGGCTGTGCCAATGATTGTTTGTATATGTTGTTTGTGAATTAAATGAAATATTTCATAATTTGTGTATTTGATGTGCACTTGTTTCTGTATTTTTCTGTAGCGTTTTGAGGCTCAAATCATATAAATTGCTTAGGTGGGGGTATCTGGCTTGCATTAATGATTCAGTGGGGGTCCACAGAAGTCAAAAAGCTTAGGAACCACTGATCTAAGCCATTTCACATTCCTACCACTTTGGCAGGTACTGCTTTGGTATCTATTCACAAGGTGAGGAATCTGCAGTTAGAAGTATCCATCAGAAGAAGTTACTTACCTTTGGTAATGCTGTTTATGGTAGTTACTCTATCTAACCACAGGTTCCTCACCACCCTCTCACCTCTCCGTTCTGTTGAATGATCTCCTTTTGCCTTTAACAATGTCCCAATTTAGCAATCTGCACAATGTCCTTCCAGTTTTCTGATGGGCTCTGCATCTGACGCGGTGCACAAGACTGTGAAAGAAACTGACATCAGCTCCCCTGGGTGGAGCTTAAATGCGGCTCCGTTCATCACTTCTAGAGTTGAACAAAGTCAGCCCGGAGCTGCATGATGCTATCTATCTGCACCCAGGAGCATTGCTTTTTGAGTTTCTGCATCCAGTAAGGCACCTGGGCATATTCAGAAAGTGAGGAATCTGCAGTTAGCTAGAGTATCCACCAGAAAGAGCATTACCGAAGGTAAGTAACTCGTTCGTCATTGCTGTGTTGGGGAGGTCATCTGGGGTAGGTGGGGATCTAAGGACTCTGGTCTCTGCCGGATACCATACTCCATATCAATCTGCCAGAGTTGTGGCCCATTCATCTGGTGTTGATGGCCATCTTGCCATCCATCAAGGGGAGTCTGGTACAGGTTCTCATTGACAATACCACCGCCTTCTGGTACTGCAACAAGCAGGGTGGAGTAGGGTCATAGGTCCTGTGCCTAGAGGCTCTGTCCGATTGGAGTTGGCTGTAACCTTAGGATATTTCCCTGATAACGAACCACCTAGTAGAATCTTTGAATGTCAGGGTGGATGAGTACACGAATGGTGCCTGCCCCCTGACAAGTCACAAGGCATCTTTGAGCAGCGGTGAAAAGTCTGGTTAGATCTTTATACCACCATCAAGAACGTGCAGTGTCCTCACGCCACTAATGGGGATCCTAAATATTTGGGAGGCCACTGACTTAACAGAAATAGAGCAGCAACTAGCCACCCTTGGCTACACATTGGTGAAGAGAGCAATCGCTATGAAGTGGGGGGCAGCAGATCGACCATTGACAGTAGGCTGGGTGGCGGAAATGGACAAATGTATGCTTGCTGAAAAAGATGTCTATAAATCCAGAGGCTGTCCTAACAAATGGGACACAAAATGGGGTGGGTGGAATGCATATAGAGGAGAATTGTGTATTTCACCAACGGTAGAAATGGAAATGTCAAAAAGGGGGGATCATGAACATGAATAGATGGTCTAACACAATGTGCATGATAAATGTTGATATATGACTGCCTTATCTATAACGGAATATATGCATTTGCAATTCTGAATGTGACAAGTTTGACTTCAATAAAAAATGTTAATATAAAAAAAAAAAAACGTGCAGTGTCAAATGTTTTGGGCATTTGAATTTCCATGAAGGCACTCGCTAGTGATTTCCAGCTGGAATGGAACATTGGACTCCTGTATGCCTTCCTGCTCCTTCCCTTCTTGTCACAAGCTCTGAAAACGATCCGAACAACTAGTCCCAAGTCATCCTAGTGGCTCTGATTTGAGCCAGGAGGGTGTGGTACCTGGAACCTCTGAACATGGGCATCTGCCTTCTAGTCAGGCACCCACTTTTAGAGCATGTCCTTCTGTATCAGAAGGGCAGTCTCCTTCACCCAGGCGTGCACAATCTACACCTCCTTGTGTGGAGATTGAACAGTGGCAGTTGACTGCATTTGATCTGCCACATAAAGTGATGGATGTCATCCTTGCCACCAGACGCCCTTCCTCGAAGTCTATTTATACAAGGTGCCAGGGCAAATTTGTGGCCTGCTGTGGAGTCTGGAAGACGGACCCATTACACACTAAACAGTTGAATGTCCTGTTGTTTAGTTTGTCTTTGTCCCAGCAAGGCCTTGCTGTGGGCATGATTAAAGGGTATTTGTCGGCCCTTCCGGCCTTTTTGCATCTACCAGACCGACCCTTCTTGTTTAAATCATCTGTTGTGATGTGGTTTATTAAAGTTTGACACACATTTCCTCCCAAACCATTTGTGATACTACAGTGGAACCACAGTGGGACCTTAACTTGGTCTTGATGTTTCCCATATGTACACACTTCGAGCTGACGCACAGCTACTTGTTGCTTCTTTGTACCTGGATGACTGTCTTCCTCATTGCAATCACTTCAGCTTGTCGCATGAGTGAACTTCAGGCACAGTGGCTCCTTTTTTCTGGACAAACTCGTGCTGAGGACTCTGGTGGTCTTCTTGCCTAACGTTGTGACTACTTTTGACATTGAGCAATCTATCATTCTCTCACTGGTATTGACCCTTCTGACCCTTCAAAAGAGGCGGAGAGGCTCCATTGATTGGATCCCAACAAAGCTTTAAGCTTCTATATTGATCGTATCAAGGACCATCGGGTGGACGATCAGCTTTCTGTGGCATTCTCTACGGCGAAGAAATGGAAGGATGTGCAGAAGAGTACTCTGTCGAGGTGGATAGTCCTCTGCATTAAGATCTGCTACGCAGTGGCCAAAAAGCGGCCTCCGACAGGACTGAGAGCTCATTCCACCAGGGCTAAGGTTGCCACCACTGCTTTGGCACGTGGAGTGCCTGCCCTGGACATCTGCCAGCCTGCGACATGGGCGTCAATGCACACATTCACAAATCACTACTGCCTTGACAGCCAGTCAGACAGGAAGGACATTTCTCCCATTTGATCCTGCAGAGCTTTTTGGTCTGAGTCTACTCCACAGAACACTTGCTTTTTGGTGGCACTGCTTTTGTACCTATTTTAAAGGTGAGGTATCTTAGAATTATCCATTAGAAGAGCAGGTTACTTACCTTCAATACCGTTCTTTCTGGTGAATACTCTTTCTAACTACAGATTCCTCACCACCCTCCCTGTTCTGACTGGCCTCTTCTTAATATCTGAAACGGCCCAGGCTAGGAATCTGCACACTGGCATCGATGATTGTGTCATGCTCTGTGTCTGAGTGCGCACAAGGGTGCAGCTTATATGCTGCTCTGCTCCATAATTTATGGGTGGTGTGGAGCCACAGGGCACCACTTAGCAGGCGCACTGGGGCATTGCTGAAAGGTTTCCGGATCCAGTCTGATGCCTTAAGAATATTCGTAAGGTAAGGAATCTGCAGTTCAGTAGAGTTTCCACTAGAAAGAGCATTGCCGAAGGTAAGCAACTTGTTTAAGGGGCAGGGTCTCAACTTTGCAACAGTGTAAGGGTTATGTAGGTGCCCTTTCTGCTCTGACTTGCTCTTTGGATCACGGTTCAGTTTTTTTGATTGCCTACCTATCCTATGAAAACATTTGAATAACTTAAGAAATGTGTCCCTTTCCCTACCTTGTATGGTTCCATCGCAGATTTTGGATTTAGTCTCACTGTTTCTAATTTCATCTCCATTCAGGCCTATGCCTCCCTTGATGCTGGTAACAGTGAAGACTGCTTGTTTCCATTACATCATCCAAGAGGGTGGACGAATTTCATGGTCTTTCCTCCTGTCCACCTTAAACATACATCTTTCAGAACAGAGTGGGCCGAGGGTTAATGCCTTCCTTTCTTCCAACAGTTGTTTCTAAATTTTATCTTTCTCAAAATATCTTTTCTTAGAGATACTATTGTTTCTTCTCTATTATCATATTATGTATAAAATGTGGTTATTTTTAAATTTCCACAACATATGTGTTCTTTCTTTTTAAGCAAATCTTATCCATCTATTGTTTACTGTCTCCCTTTTCTTTATAAAGTTCTGTATTGCAGGCTAAGTCTAGCCTCCAACCACAACCCACCAAACACATATGCCTTTCAAAATCTTTGTATTTATTTACATACGTTTCCATAATTGGATAGCCCCTATCTTCCGATTAAGGGATAATATGCAGTTTTACGGGTTAGTACTCCAATCACATGCACAGACCTGTTATGCAAGGGGGCTCTTGCCCTGTCCAGATCATCAAGACTATCGCAGTAGAATAGTGGATGGGAATTTTATAAAGAAGTACTGTAATTCCTCCTCCCACACAGAACACTCATTTTGTAATGCTTTGTTAATTAAGAACCATAAATAATATTGGGATTGTGGATGCGTTTGTATTTCTCTTCATCAATAGAGTCTCATCTTTTCATATCCTTTGACTAATAATGTTAGCAGAACTTGATTAGTTGGCGTTGATGCTAGAGCCCTTGATGTCTTAGCAGTGCTTGGTTTTCTGTTTGAATGGTTGATTGGTTAATGCATTGGTTGGCTGCTGGTTAGGTGGTTGGTTATTCCCCGATGCTTTTCTTTTGAGAGCAGGAGACTGCTGGCATCGAAGTGTATGCTGGGATGTTTCTTGGCTTTATATCAATGGCTTTTCCTTCAATGAGGGTTTGTTCACTTTTCGCTGCAGATTTGCTGGGTGCTTTATGAAACCGGTTTCTGACAGGCAGGCTCCGGGCTACAACGATATCATCAAAAGGTTAGTAGAAATGTAACTTAAAAAAGGGATACTGAAAAGGCCTCTGCCAGAAGTGAACATATTTGAGTTCCAAGGTCACCCTGACATCAACATTCTGAGCACTCTTAAATGTGAAGGTTTTTGGTTCGTGTTTGTGCTAACTTTGAAAATGTGGACCATGTATGAAAATGGATTTTAAGTTGTTTTGTGCTCCAATGAGTGTACCTGTAATGACTACATTTTCAAAAAGGTAATTTTGTAAGAGCTCTGCCACAGTGACATTTATGAAAGCCTGATTCATCTGCTAGTTTACAAGATACTTCTGAATAAAACCAATTATCATCCAATATTGGAATGTCCCTTTTCGCATACAAACTCTTGAGAAGGTGACGACTGACCAACAGCTAACTTGAGTTTAGGTGTTGAGTTTCCTGGCGCTCTCCAATAAATCTTGCAAATGTTGGTTCTGGATGTTAGGAAAGAACTGTCCAAAAAACAAATTATCCCTTGATTTACTCAATCAACAAAAACACCCTATCATTAGTGGAATTCTTAATTCATATAAAGCACATAGAATTCTTTTTTGAGGGGATCTTACTCAAAAACCCTAACACACTCAAACAATAATACCACTATAACATGCAATACAAAAAGGGTCAATTTATTTCTTTAGTACATGTGAATATTATTAAAAACACAATTTATATAGTAAAACACCTAAAATACAACACAATGCATCAATTCAACATAATTAGAAACAATACAATTCATCAGATCAGGACATAACATAACATCTTATGACACTTTTTACCACAGAGAAAGAACTGTCGCCAGACCAGACCATCGGGGGGTAGTATCGTTTCATTGAAATAGAACTTTTGGGTTAAACCTTCTACTTTATGACTCTGTACCCCTTTATATTCTGCTTTCATGCCTGTCATTTGGGGCTGGGTGGGTAGGAAGTGCCACAGTGTAGTGCACATTCTTTTTCCAGCATCAGCCGTTGTCAATGATTAGTTGTTTAGGCATCCATATTGAGGTGCGTCACCCCACCCTGTGCTTGCCAGAGGTCATGCTAATTGAAGCACTAAGAACAGGAGCACTCAACTATAGATTATTAAAAGGACATCATCAAGAGTTGAGCACTGATTGTGTGCAGAACCAGGTGCGCCTAGTGAATATTTAAAACTCCCTCAAGGGCCCCTTAACTAATCTCTACCCAGGTAAAAACTACATATTCACCTCATGTGAAAGACATCTTTGACCTAATCTGCACATTCCCTCATGACTATGATGGGCTCTAATTTCATACATTGAACTTGTTCCAGATTCTTAAGTGAAGCCTTCCGATGTGGATCCGGGAGCTCGCTCCCTCAAACACTATCAAGTTGACAGAAGCATTTTTTAATAACTTTCACCAGTGTGGAAGGGACATGTCCCCTCAAACAACAACAAGATTCAAACCGTGTAAATACTACCACAAGCAGAGGTCAGTGCGGACCCCTACGAGGCCTGTCAATATTGTCTGGGCTCTAAACACAACTCAACATCGTGTGACAAATGCACAAAGGCTTTCTGTGACTGCGAGGCTTAACTTTGCATTCTAGAGAAGTCAGAAGTCCAATAAAATCTGGTCTGGGTCGAAGTCAAGAGCATGCGCCTGCTCCCCCTTCGACGCTGCTCTCACAAACGATCCTCTTTGAGGTCAACGTCTTAAAATAAGTCGAAGAAGTTGGAGAAGAATTTGAAACACAGTTCTCCTTCATCTCAGCAGCTCCCATGATGAAGGGCCCTGTGATGCCCCGGGTACCGCCAGGTCACGAACTGTCTCCACCCTCAAAACCGATTCCTTCCCTTGTTTCATTGTGTTTGAAATTCCTGAGTCCAGAGGCGTTCAGTGCTACACCTCACTGAGGACTGACACAGATGTCCTCACAGAAGTGCTCCATCCAGGACAGACCACACAGGAACCTCTTCTCCCTTTTAATGAGGTCCTCACAGGCACACTGCTGGCCACCTGGACAAAACCAGGATCTTGCCCTCAGTGAGTAGGTATATTATCAGGAGGTGTAGACCTTCTTCGGAAGACCCTGCCTTCCTCTTTCAGCAACCCATCCAAGAGAGCCTGATGTCTCAACCCAAATGCATTTCTGATCACCTCACCAGACAGAATCGAAACACAGGGATGCATTCACTAAAGGAAAGTTCTCCTTTCAGCCAGCTTCCCTCCCATGTTGGTGAACACTTGCTGCCACCTAGGGAGATACTCCCATGCATTATAGGACATGGTGGTGGACATCATGCTAACTGTGCCTGATGATATCAGGCCCAACTTCCAACGCATCATTGCAGTTATGCAGGACACATCAAAGTACTCAATCCACTTGGGTCTGGACACCGCCGACTGTTTGGGTTGGGCAGTCTCTTATGAAATTCCATTTGATAGCACACATCTCTTCAGAGATAAGGCAGACTCAGCCATGCTCTCTTGGGTTGGCACCACCTCCGCTGCAGTTTCCCCAGCAGATTCGCCACTTTTGAGACTTTGTAAAGGGTCACAAGCAGAGGCTGCTTCGCAGCTTGCCTCTACAACATACCAGCATCCAGGCCCCCACGGGTAGAGTACTACCCAGTCCTCTGCCCTTCCTTCCGCAGTTGCTGCAACCCCGTTTTAAGTTGCCCTTGGCGTTGCACAAACATACGGTAGGGGGCCATGTCACCTTTTACCTCCCCGGGTGGTGGAGCATTACATCTGACCAGTGGGTGCTCCAGATTGTGCAAAATAGTTACTCCCTCCCATTCTTGTCACTCCCTCTAAATATGTCTCCCACACCACAATACTTCCTGAAGAACCACTTGTCCACCATACCAGGGGAAGTTTAAGCTTTCTTGACCAAGGGAGCCATAGAAAGTGTGCCAGCATCAGACATTTCAATTACTTTTTGGTGCCGAAAAAAAGGATGGAGGCCCGTGTCCTATCCTAAATCTTCGCTCTCTGAACTTCTTCCTCTGGAAAGACAAGTTCAAAATGCTCACTTTGGCCATGTTTTGTCTGCTCTGGATCCAGGAGACTGAATGGGTGGCACTGGATCTGCAGGACTCATACTTCCACATTCCTGTCCGGCAGTCCCGCAAATGCTACCTGCAGTTTCAGGTAGGCCACAAGCACATTCCATTCTCTGTACTCCCCTTAGACCTTACCAGTGCACCTCAGGTTTCACAAAGGTGAATAGTGGTGGTTGCAACTAATCTGCGGAGGTTGGGGATACCAGACATCCCATACCTCAATGACTGACTACTGAAGATGATTTTGCACCAATCAGTCGTAAGCCACCTCCATACGACGGCCGGCATTACCTGGGTCTCAGTGAGAGCGTCTCTGAAGCTTCTTGGCCTTTTGGCCTCCTGCATCTTGCTGGTGGACCACGCCAGGTGGCACATGCAGACTCTGCAGTCTAAAGTCTCAGTAGACTCAGTACCTAGGGAATGTTTTGGATTCCATCCAAGTTTCGGAGGAGATTGCAAAAAATCTGCACTGGTGGCTTCAAGACCGCAAATGAACCGGTGGCAGATCCTTCTCCCTGCCCCCACCCAGAGCTAATGGTTGTGATGGATTTATTGTTGCTGGGTTGGATAGGTCATCTGGGAGAGGTGGAAATCAGAGGACTCTGGTCTGCGGTGGAAGCTCATCTCCACATTAACTTGCTTGAGTTGTAGGCGATCCGCTTGGCACTGAAAGCGTCCTTTCTGACCATCAAAGGGGAACCGGTATAGGTTCTTACAGACAACACTACCTCGGTGTGGTGCTGCAACAAACAAGGCAAAGTGTGTTTGATCGTGGGTTCTGTGCCAGGAGGCCCTCTGCCTCTGGAAGTGGCTAAATGTGCAGGCTATGTCTCTGGTTGCACCGCACCGGGCAGGACCTTCAAACGCCGGGACGACAAACTCAGTTGGTGTTGCCTAGCGGATCATGAATGGTGGCTGTATTCAGACGTGACACAAAGCATCTTCCAATAATGGGGAGAACCTGAGTGAATGCGCGGTGTCCAAACTTTTGAGCGGTAAAGTTCCCAAAGAAGTGCTTGTACAGAGACGCTTTTTGCTTAGATTGGAGCTTGAAACTCCTGTACACCTTCCTACTGCTAGCTCTCTTGCCCAAGAAGATTTGGAAGGACCTGGCCCAAGTCATTCTAGTGCCCCCAGACTCGGCAAGGAGAGTGTGGTACCTGGAACTACTTGCTATGAGCATGTCGTCCTCCACTCCAACTGCCCCTTCAGGAAGACCTCCTGTTGCAGCAGCAAGGCAGGGTCCTGCATCTGAGCCTACACAACCTACACTTCCATGCATGGAGCTTTAGCGACAGCAGTTGATGGTTTTCAATCTTCCTCCTGAAATAGTTGGTGTTATCTTGGCATCCAGGCGTCCCTCTACTAAATTTGTTTATGTAGGATGCTGGGAGACATTTTTTGTATGGTGTTTCTCCCATAACATCCAGCCGTTATAGGCACAGTTTGCTGACATACTGTTATTTTGTCTTTCTTTGGCACAGCAAGGCTTTGCTGTGGCAACAGTTTATGGTTATTTATTGTCCCTCTCTGACTTTTTACTCCAACCGTATCATTGTTCAAATTACCTGTTTTGATGCAAAGGGCTGATTCATATGTTCTGGGCAAGACCTTTTGTGATGCCTCAGTGGGACTCAATTTGTTTTTCACTTCTCATCTTCTTATCTCATAGGTGCCCTGTTTGAAGCAGTGCACAGCTGTTCCTTCCGCCTCCTCACAAGAAATCTTCCTCATAGCAATCACATCAGCTCATTGCACGAGTGAGCTACCAGCTTTACCCATCCAGTTGCTGTATACCTTCTTCTTCCCAGATAAACTGGTACTTAGGACAAAAGCTGCATTCCTACCAAAGGCCGTCACGTCCTTTCTCATAGGGCAGTCTAGGCAGTCTATTACCCTGCCACTTTTCTTTGCCCTACCTCAAACATCTATGGTTGAAGTGGAAGAAAGAATCCATCTCCTTAATCCCAAGATTCTGCATCATTCGCACCAAGGAACATCAAGTGGACGACCAGCTCTTTGTGGGTTTCTCTAGGGCAAAAAAGGGCAAAGCTCTATAAAAGAGAACCATCTACCAGAGGATTGTATTATGCATCAAGATCTGCTATGGGCTGGCAAAAAAACACCCCCGGGAGAATTGCGTACTCATTCCACCAGAGCAAAAGCTTCTAATACTGAGCTAACGTGGTATGCCAGTTCTGGGCATTTGCCAGGCAACTATGTGGGCGTCCCTCCACACGTTCATAAAACACTACTGGCTGGACAGCCAGGTCCGGGGGGATGGGCAGTTCCCCCAATCTGTTCTGCAGGATTTCTAGTCTGAGCAATTCCACAGACCCTTCATACTGCTTTGGTATCTATTCACAAGGTGAAGAATCTGCTGTTAGAAGTCCCTATCAGAAGAACAAGTTACTTACCTTGGGTAACAGCTTTTCTGGTAGAGAGTCTAACCGCAGATTCTTCACTGACCCACCCTCCTCCCTATTGTGTGGAATGGTTTCATTTAGTCCATTAATAAGATCCCAAATCAGAAAGTCTGAACGCTGCCATATTTGCTTTCAATGTCTCAGCATCCAATGGCACAGACAGAGAGCAGACAGAAGCTGATGTCATTGCGTGGAGGGGGCACTTATTTGAGGGTCCCGATGTCACATCCGAAGTGGGACAGATCTGATGCAGAGCCGCACGACACCACCTGCCGGTACAGGAGGGTGTTGCTTCCAAAAGTTTCCAGATTCTGTCTAGCACCTGGGGAAATGCACAAGATGAGGGATCTGCGAGTTAGATAGAGTCTCTTCTAGAAAAACTGTTACCAAAGGTATGTAACTTGTTCACCTGTCACATATATTCCAAGCACATCAAAGAATAACCTGGTAGTCTATATTTAAAGAGTTGTTGACATCTGCAGGCCCTCGGACGTTGGTATGTTTAGCATTTGAAACAAATGTTTTTGACAGCACCTGCTGGTGCAGGAGGGAGTTGCTACCAAAAGTTTCCAGATTCAGTCTGGCTCCTGGGGAAATGCACAAGTTGAGGAATCTGCAAGTTAAATAGAGTCTCTTCCAAAAAAGCTGTTACCAAAAAATAAATGTGAAACAAATGATTAAGAGATACATACATCACTGAGAAGTAGATATTGCTATCATGCATTTTTTCAAGCAGCAATATGCCCTAAGAAGATATATGATTTTGCATTATCACATTACATGGATAGATAACGAAAGGAGATGAAAAGATAGGTCAGTAGTGGAATTTGATGGGAAGAACCTGAAGAAATAAAGTGTCTTTGTTATATCAACAAGGAGTATGTTATAGTTAACTTGAAACTAGTTTTTGTGGTAAACGTGGTGAAGTATTATAGAGAGAAGGAAGAAAATATTATGCTCTTCTTCAAGGGGGTCTGTGTTTGTCTAGATATTTGTCCAGTTTCTCCCAGAGTTGATGTGAATAGGCACACATGAGGACTGGGTCAAAGAGATGCTGTCTGCACTTCTGATAAATGTAATCCATTCCCACCAAGTGTGAAAGGAAATATTGTTCAGTGATTTGCAGTTGATGAAATAGATGTAATACCTTATATAGGCATCAGGTCAAATAATTGCAGACCTGGTTGTTTTAACTTAGATGAAGTCCAGATATGTTAAATAGTGGATGAAAAACCTTTGACATTAAATCCTTAATTTTATTCGGCAATTCATTCAGGAGAGGGCAGTTGAAAAGAACATGTCTGATATCTTGTAGGAAAGTGGATTATTATGTTGTGGGATTGTGAGACCTCACCATGTGATAATGTCACAATCTCTATCAGGTCCAGTTAGGTTTCTTTAACAAAACCTTTAGATCAGTCCTAGGTAGCTGTTTCACAGAGCAGCCAGGCTTAGTCAAAGGATCAAGTGTAAAGCATTTAGAAGCACTAAAACAACAGGTAAGTAAGAAATTCAACACAATAAAAATCCAACACCAATTTATAAAAATAAAATGGATTTTTATCTTAAATTAGACACTAAGATGACAAAAATCTATCAGAAGGAACCAGATATATGATTTTTAAAAGGTAAGTTTACTTGCTATTGTGCTCAACCTTGTTTAACTCTTGTTTGTTCAATCTGAAAGAGACTATTAGTTATAGATTCCTTACTTAGAATTACCCCCAGGCGTCAGACTGGATCCGGAGAATTGTTTCTCACCAGTACCCCTGTGGGTCGGTAGGTGGCGTCGGTCGAATCCGTGTTCGTCGTTGGCATCGTGATCGCCGGAATGGCGTCGCAGTATCTACTTAGACACCGCGCGCTGACGTCAGTTCTTTCTTTTTCCGCGCCAGCCAGCGCAGATCCGGAGAGAGCGGTACCCTTAGTCATTTTTTGACTAACAGTTTTTCGACTTTGTCGACATCTTTTTCAAGTAGTTCGACTCCTGGTGCACGTAGGAATGTCCCATCGTCGGACCGGCTTCAAGCCTTGTGACTCCTGTCACAAGTTGATGTTGGTCACGGACCCGCACCTCGTGTGCCTCTGGTGCCTGGAGCGCGACCCGAAGTCGTGCTCCGACTGTCGGGCCATGTACCCGAAGTCTTTACGGGAGTGTTCCCGAAAGCTTCTGGAGGCCCGGCAGTCAGCTCCGCGCCGTTCGAGGTCCCAGTCGAGAGGGAAGTCGCGGGACTGGTCCCTGAGTCACCACCATCATTCCTCCACAAAGTCTTCGTCATCGGGTAAGTAGAAGCACAAGAAGAAGGCGAAGAAGCACCATTGCTCTTCGCCTTCTCCCCGTCCGTCAGCCGACGCGACGTGGGACGCGAAAGGTCGTCGTCCTTCGGCTCTGCCCGCGCAGCCTACTGGGACGGCTCCGAGCTTCCCTCCCTTCCCGGGAGCCGGAGCGTCCCCTGCCCAGCTTCGTGCATTTTACGAAGCCCTCCACTCCATCTTTGGGCAGCCCAACTCCGCCAGTGCGCCTTCGGGCCCCGCGGACTCGGCTGGGGGCTCTAGGCCTTCGATGCCGGCGGCTCCGGCCTCGGCGCCGCAGGGCCCCCAGGGATCCAGGCCTCACAACACCTCCCCCAGCACCAATTCCTCTGACGACGCCTCCGCCACATCCGACGCCGGTTGTGTCCCCGGCTGGCACCGACCCCGGCCTCCCCCTCGACTTGGACACGGAGCCGGTACCGGCGCCGACCAGTACTTTTGTACCACTTTTCTACCCTGGCGTTCCTTATCGCCCTTAGTGACAGCCAGAGTAGGGTGAGGAGGACTGGGAGGGGTCTGTTGACCCTCTGGCAGACCAGCTTGAAGAGCCAAACTGGAGAGAGGAGTTGGGTGAGGCCAGTGGTCTGGATACCTCCCCAGTCCTTGGTATGTTTTCTCCCCCTACCGTGGCCACGGAGGAGGGAGCCTCCTATGCTGTGGTGTTGCGTAGGGCGGCTGAGGCCTTGGGCCTTGAGCTTCCTACGGTAGCAGTCAGGACTAACCCCCTGACTGAGGTGCTTCAGCCGGCAGCGGCCTCTTCGGAGCCTCTGCTGCTGTTCAATGAGGCCCTCACAGACATCCATTTGGGCACTTGGTCCAAGCCCAGCACAGGGGCTCCTGTGGATAGGATGATTGCTCGACGCCACTGCCTGTCCCCGGGTGACCCAATTTTTTTCTCCTAACACCCTACCCCCGAGAGCTTGGTGGTCTAAGCCTCAACATCCAAAGGCGCGTTCCCTACTGCTCCCCCAGTTAGGGAATCCAAGAAGCTGGACCATCTTTGGAAGAAGATGTTTTCTTCCGCCAGCTTAGGACTTTGGTCTGGTCGGTTTGTCTCTTGGGCCGTTACACCCACTCTGTGTGGGACACGGTTGCGCAAGTGCTGCCACAGTGCCCAGAGGAGGCCTGTGTTGTACTCTCCCGTGCAGTCACAGATGGTAGAGACGCAGCAAAGTTCGCCATTCCATGTGGGCTGGATACCGCCGACTCGCTGGGTAGAACGATTTATACATCAATAGCCTTGAGGCGCTACACCTGGCTGAGGTCCACTGGCTTCTCCGGGGATGTCCAATCGACCCTTTTGGACATGCCCTTTGATGGCTGTCGCCTGTTTGGTGACAAGGCGGACAATGCGCTCGAGTGCTTCAAGGACTCTAGAGCTACGGCCAGATCCTTGTGCCTCACTGCCACCTCTCGCTCCGTTCAGTCTGCCTTTCGCCCCTTTCGTGGCTACGGAAGGGGTGCCCCACCACGTTCCACCCAGGGCCACAGACCGGCGCAAGCTACCCAGCCTCTGTGTGGCCGAGGACGTGGGACCCAGCACCGTGGGTCTGGGGGCCAGCGGGCGGCCAGTCCACCAGTGCCCCCTCTGCAGCAGCCTCCAAACCTTCCTAGTCCGACCTTTCAGGGCCACCAGTTGCCAGTGGGCGGCAGGATCTGCAACACCTCCCCCACTGGCACAACATCACGTTGGACAGGTGGGTTTTGCAGATAGTCCGAAGGGGCAACTCCCTCCCCTTCAAGACTACCCCACCCTCCATGCCACCCACACTCCATTGCATGTCGGAGGATCACTTGGCCCTTCTCCGTCAGGAAGTTACGTCTCTCTTGGCCAAGGGAGCTATCGAGCGAGTCCCTGTCCCAGAAGTAGGTTGTGGTTGTTACTCCCACTACTTCCTGGTACCCAAGAAGGACAGAGTCCTGCGTCCTATCTTGGATCTCAGGGACGTCAACCGCTTCCTCCGGAAGGAGATGTTCAAAATTTTGACATTAGCTCAGGCCTGTCTGCCCTCGACCATGGAGACTCGATGGTGGCGTTGGACTTGCAGAACGCTTACTTCCACATCCCCATCCTGCCAGCTCACAGGCGTTACCTACGGTTCACGGTAGGCCACGAGCATTTTCAGTTTACCGTGCCCCCCTTTTGTCTTACCAGCGCCCCTCGGGTGTTCACGAAAGTGATGGCGGTGGTCGCAGTTTATCTGCGCAGATCAGGGGTTCCAGTCTTCCCCTATCTCGACGACAGGCTGTTGAAGGTGGGCTTGCCCCAGGCTGTCGTTTCCCACCTCCAGACTACGGCGGACCTCCTGCACTCACTGGGGTTCACTATCAACGTGCCGAAGTCACACCTGATTCCCTCATTTCATCGGAGCAGTTCTGGATACAGCGCAGTTTCGGGCTTATATTCAGGCTATGATACCGATTTTTCAGCCTCTATCCCGAGTTTCGGTGAGAATGACCTTGAGGCTGCTGGGCCTCATGGCCTCCTGCATCCTGCTGGTCGATCATGCCAGGTGGCATATGCGGGTTATGCAGTGGGACCTGAAGTTCCAGTGGGCGCAGCATCAGGGAAATCTGTCCGATTGCGTCCAGATCTCGGAGGGCACTGCACGTCAACTGCAGTGGTGGCTCACGAACCAGGATTGGGTCAATGGCAGATCCCTCTCCCTTCCCCAACCAGACCACACTGTGGTGACGGACGCATCCCTTCTGGGATGGGGCGGCCACATGGGAGAGGCGGAGATCAGAGGCCTCTGGTCTCCGGCGGATTCCGGGCTCCACATCAACCTTCTGGAGCTCCGGGCGATTCGTCTTGCACTGAAAGCATTCCTTCCCTCTGTCCGGGGAAGAGTAGTGCAGGTGTTCACGGACAACACCACCGCCAAGTGGTACTGCAACAAACAGTGCGGGTGGGGTCGTGGACCCTATGTCAGAAGGCCCTCTGCCTCTGGACATGGCTGGAACATCAGGGCATATCCCTGGTGGTGCAAAACCTGGCAGGTTCTCTGAACGCCATGGCGGACGAACTCAGCCGCAGGTGCATGATGGATCACGAATGGTGTCTTCACTCGGAGGTGGTGCAAGGTCTCTTTCTACAGTGGGGAGAGCCTTGGTTAGATCTATTCGCCACCGAAGAGAGCGCGCAATGTCAGCAATTCTGCGCATTGGAATTTCCAAGGCGGCACTCGCTAGGCGACGCTTTTCGTCGCGAGTGGAGTTGCGGTCTGTTGTACGCCTTTCCGCCTATACCACTTCTGCCCAGAGTGCTGAAGAAGATCAGGCGCGACCGGGCCCCAAGTCATTCTTGTGGCTCCGGATTGGGCACGAAGAGTCTGGTATCCTGAGCTGCTCAACATGGCCATCGATCCTCCGATCAGACTGCCTCTTCGGGAGGATCTTCTGTCGCAGCAGCAGGGGACGGTCCTCCACCCGAACATGTCCAGCCTCCACCTCCTTGCGTGGAGATTGAGCGGCGGCAGTTGACGTCTTTCGACCTGCCTCCTGAAGTCTGTGATGTAATCTTGGCAGCCAGGCGTCCCTCCACTAAGACGGTATACGCCTGCCGGTGGAACAAGTTTGTGGCGTGGTGCACAGCAAAGGCTGTGGATCCCCTTTCTGCCCCTCTTTCTGAGGTTCTCTTGTTTCTTCTTTCTATAGCCCAGCAGGGCTCTGCTCTGGGCACTATCAAGGGCTATCTTTCGGCCATCTCTGCTTTCCTTCGGCTTCCAGATCAGCCTTCCCTTTTCAAGTCCCCGGTTGTAAATCGCTTCTTGAAAGGCATAACTCATCTCTTTCCTCCTATTCCCTTTGTTATGTCCCAGTGGGACTTGAACCTAGTTTTGACTTATTTAATGTGCGCTCCCTTTGAGCCGCTTCACAACTGTCCTTTAAGACTCGTGACTCTAAAAACTGCGTTCCTGGTGGCCATCACCTCTGCCAGACGAGTGAGTGAGCTCCTGGCACTTTCTTCTAAGCCTCCTTTTCTCTCTGTACATCCGGACAAAGTTGTCCTTAGGACTCGTCCATCCATCCTTCCTGCTCAAGGTTGTCACTGCCTTCCACATCGGGCAGACTATCATTTTGCCCACCTTCTTTCCGCCTCCGCATCCTTTGAAAGAGGAAGAGAGGCTACACCGTCTGGACCCAAAACGTGCGCTTTCGTTCTATCTGGATCACACAAAACAGTTCCGGGTGGATAACCAACTCTTTGTTGGCTACATGGGTGCCATGAAAGGTCGGGCCGTACACAAGCGAACCATTTCTCGATGGGTCGTTTTGTGTATTAAAGCATGTTATTCTCTGGCTAAAAAGGAGCCTCCAGTAGGGCTGCGCGCCCATTCCAGCAGGGCGACGGCAGCCACTACTGCCTTGGGAAGAGGAGTTCCTCTACATGACATCTGTCAGGCGGCCACGTGGGCATCACTGCACACGTTTACCAAACAATACTGCCTTGACAGTCAAGTCCGGAGAGACGGCTTCTTTGGCCGTTCTGTTCTGCAGGACTTTCTGGTGTGATCTTGGTTCGCAGACCCACATCCGGGGTTGGTATTGCTGGGTATCTATTCTAAGGTAAGGAATCTATAACTAACGTGTTTCTTTCAGATGAACAAGTTACTTACCTTCGGTAACGATATATCTGTAAGAAACATTAGTTCATTAAGCAACAAATCTGTGTCAATGTTAAAATACAACAATAAAGAACTGTGCTATTAAGAACTAAGTGTCTGTTCCAACTTCCATCGGGGGCAGATCAAGGCAGGGGCAGAAAAAAAAGGGGGGGGAGGGAAAGCAGGCAGCGAGTTCGGTATCACATTAGTCATCAGTGACATCCACATTTTGCATTTTGAAATGTTCTAACAGTTGAGCCCATTCCGAGGATATTGGTTTCTTCCTTAACCCTCTGTATTCTTCGCGGTACAATGCCTCCCTCTCAGCAGTGGCCCATTTTATAACTTCCTCCCTCCACTTCCCCTTGCGTGGTGCCCTGTTTGATTTCCATCGTTGTGTGAGAAGTCTCTTGGCCAAGATTAAGATGAGACTCATAAAGCGGCGCAACACTTTTGCCTTCTTAGGAAGAGGAAAGAGCCCTAGGAGGCAGGCTTTGGGGGTGTTCCACGAGGAACGCTCAGAGAGGTATGTGAGGCCTTGTAGAACCTCCGTCCAAAATTCCACAAGGGAGGGGCAGGTCCAAAACATGTGGATAAAGTCTGCCTCCAGGTTACGACACCTAGGACACTCCGATGAGGAATTGGGGTACGTATGCTGTATCGCCCGAGGTGTGAGATAGGCCCTATGCAATACAAACAGTTGTCTCGTTTTAAGTCGGGCATTTCGGGAAACGCTCCTGGGATATTCAAGGACCTGTGTCCACTCTCTGTCAGTAAATACCCTGGACACCTCCATCTCCCATCGTTGACGAAGAGTCAATAATGAAACTCCCAAATGGGGCCGTAGACCTCGATACAGCCACCTAACCAGATGACTACCATGTCCCATTATGTGCAGTGTCTGCAACAATCCGAAGGTCGGGGGCTCTTTCTGATCTAATAGCCAGTATCTATGCACATATTGTGTGACCGCAGCGTGTGTTAAGAACGGTGTTGGAGGGGCCGAATAAGTCTGTACAAAGTCGTCATGAGGCATTAAGTTTCCATCCAGAAATAAGTCCCCTACAGTGTTCGCACCGGTCTCCACCCAGCCGCGTACTCTAGTGGCAGACAATACTTTGCGTAACGTGGGTAAACCCCACACGGGGGTACATTTGGGGCATATGGCACAGGTGTGTTAGCATATTTCATCGCCAGTTTCCAATAATGGAGTGCAATATGTAAAAGAAATGGAGGGTCTTTCATCTTAGTCGCTTCGGGGCATAATAAGGATTGTAATGTCCCAGCCCTTAAGCGTTCGGGCGAATAATCTATCTCAAATAAATTATGGCCAGCCAACCAATAAGCCAACCATTGTAATTGGGCTACTATGGAATAGGCTTTAAAATCTGGTGCTCCCATACCACCCTCAGTACTTGTTAACTGCATTTTGGCAAGAGCCAATCTGTGACGGCCTTGCCCCCAAAGTAGTGATGTTAATAACGTATCTAGTGCTCCATAGATCCAGGCAGGAAGAGCCACGGGCAGATTCGCAAATTGATACAATAATCTAGGGAGCATAACCATCTTAGAGACGGCTATACGGCCTGCAGTAGTTAAAGGCAAGGTATTCCAAAACGCTACTTGGGTTTTGAGGTTATTAAGTGCCCGGACAATATTTCCATCCACGGTGTCCGAAGTAGTTCTGTAAATGTAAATCCCTGAATATTTAAAAGTAATGGGTTCCACCCTGAACTGCATTAGACCAAATTGAAGCGTGGGGAGTGTGTATGTGTCATAAAAAGAAAAAGCCACTGATTTGGAAGCATTAAGGCGCAATCCCGATATTTCCCCAAATTGCTCAAACAGCAAGGCGATAGGCGCCATATCGATATGCAAATCTGCAAAGTAAAGCAACATGTCATCCGCATACGCTGAGACAGAAGGACGTAGCCGACCCACCGGGATACCATATGGTGCCATCGTGCAGCGCAGCTGTTGTGCTAGGGGTTCTAGAGCAAGCACAAACAGCAAGGGCGACAACGGGCAGCCTTGCCGTGTACCCCGAAACACATTATACATTGGGGAGATATTGGTGCCGGTCTTGGCCCTTGCCGTAGGTTTAGTGTAAAGTAGCATAATAGTGACCATAATAATAAAAAAGCTTACCATTGGTGTGACCATCATTTTTATTGTTTCTACTCTTACCCACCACATGATACATTTGGAAGGGCTAACCCTCAAGTAGATCTGAAATGTGATTATTGTTTTGTTAATTCAGTTTTATGATTCTTTAATGCCATCATTGAAATCTGTGAAATCGGGATGTCTGGTTGCCATGATAAGCCTATGACTACTAAGACTTTTTTGTGCAGTGTATAATTAGAGGTCTTTTTTTTCTGATCTTTGTTTAATGTGTAGCCAGAAACTTATGCGTAATTATCAGTTGTTTTCATTAGTGGCAGAATAGAAGAGTCTACAAAAAGTGATGGGTGGGATGCTTGAATTATTTTTCAGCCACTCAGGTCACATCCCAGTCGATTGTTATTTTGCACACTATGCCGCCTCAGTATGGTCTCAGCCTAATGCAAATCAGTCTTGACCCTGCACCACTCGGCCCGAACTGCCAGGCCATGTCCTCCCTAAAGCGAAGCACAAGCAACCCAAGACCGGTTTTGCCCTTATTAGGGCTCCTCAATCGGGTGTAGCTCTGTTCCAGTGGCATAGTGTCCAGGGAACCCACGTTTGGGCATACCCATCCCTCCTAGGGTGTTACACTGAAGTATACGAAAAAGTGATGGATAGTGGGCAAAAGAAATATGGGTTGGATTGCTAACCTGAGCAATTGCCATTGGTTAAACTTATTGTAAGCATTCCTCTCATCACCTTTCGTGTGTAGAATCGAAGAGCCAACATTCTTCCTAAAGATTAGAATGTTATCAGCGTAAGCTGCCTCCTTCCATGCTAGGTTATTAAAACGTACACTTTTATTAAGAGGATTTGATCTTACTGATTCTAATAGTGGTTCCATTGCTACTAAGAAAAGTGCTGATGAAAGTGGGCAAACATGTTTCATGTCTTGTTGCAGCATGAATAAATCAAAAGTTACTTGCCATGATCTTTTAAGCATGGGTGGTGTATAAAACCATGGTCATTTCAATAAAGTGCTTGCTTTTCTGAATTTCCTTAGTGTAGCATTGAAAAACAGCTAAGCAACTTTATCAAAAGTATTTTCTGCATCCCAGCTGTGACTGCAGTGGGTGTTTGGCTTACTGTAGAGCATGACAAAAATGTCTTCAGTTATCAATTACAGATCGGTTTTTCATAAAGTTTGTCTACGATGCTTTTATTCATTTGTGGAGAATGGTATTCAGTCTGTTTGCTAAGACCATAAAATAAATCTTGCAGTCAAGGTTTATCAGAGATATCAATCTGTGCTGGCCACACGAAGGTCCTTCCCTTCCTTAGGTATAACCATGATCATGGCTTCCTCTGTTTTTCCCCTTATTTCTCCCAATTTTTCATAACAATGAAATAGATCTAGCAGAGGGGGCAAAGATGGTCACAAAAAGTTTTTAAAAATTGGGTGATGAATCCATCAGACCTGGAGCCCTCCTAGATTTGAGATTCTTAATAACTTTGGAAATTTCTCGTGCACTATTGGTTTGTTCAATATTAGGTTTTCTTCTTCTGATATTGAAGGAAAATGTCTATGTGTGTGTATATATATATATATATATATATATATATATATATATATATACACACACACACACAAAAATATATATATTAAAAGAAAAAAACAAAGGTTACAGGAACGTACTAGTTAGGCTCAAATTTCACTCGTAAAAAAAATTGAAATTCTGCAGTTAACCTGAGCTAACTATAACTTAAGCCCCCACAATGCACTGCTTATGATCTCACATATTACATCACTTATGACATGGTCAGTGACATCACTGATGACATCTCAGATTACATCACTCATGGCATCACTGATGACATCATCCACAGAACCACTCCCATATCCACTCACACACCCATACAACAACTCATACACCCATGCAACCACTCACACAGCCAATCACTGATCCATAGAGCTACTCATACTCACTCACCCATACAACCACTCACTTCCCATACAGCTACTCACACGCCCACTCACTCACCCATACAACCACTCACACACCCACTCACCCATACAGCCTCTCACATAGATACTCACTCTCCAATATAGCCACTCAGACAACCAATCAGTTAACCAAACACCGCCTCAAACAGCTACTTACTCACCCATACAGCCATCTACACACACAGTCACTCACCCATACAGCCACTTAGTCGCTGATACCACCACTCACATATCCACTCAAAAACCCATACAGCCACTCACACATCCATAGAGCCACTCATACACCCACTCACTCATCAATGCAGACACTCACACACCCACTTCGAAAGGAGAAAAGCTAAGAAACTGACGTAAGTTGGCAGGGGTGGGGCTTATGTGTGGCTCCTCTATGCCACATCTGGGGTGGTATGGAGTAAGCGGGCATCTGCACAGAACCACCTAACGGCACATAAGGGCACTGCTGTAAAACTTCTCTGGTTCCAGCCTGAGGGATATTTAACATGAGGAATCTGCGGTTAGATAGAGTATTCACTAGAAAAAACATTACCAAACTCTACGGATACGATCTTTAGCCCCTGTGGAAATGAAATACAGCATCAGAAACACAGTGCAAATCCTGATTATTCAAAAGAAAAAAAATGTTGAACTCTGCAGAGGGCCAACAAGACATTGTCCCTGTTCCTTAGGAACAGTGGGGTACTGTTTTTTATTGAATCCTTTTCCTGGTTGCCTAACCAAATGAAGATCATCAACCAATCCTGGAGTTAAAAGATCTGAACAACTTTATATGCCACATCCCTTTCTAGGTGGTGACTTCACAGGTAGTAATTCCCTTTGTAGGCCCAGAAGATATTTTTGGGGATAACTTTGGACTCTCAGCCTCTCATTTGCTCCAAGAGAGTTTTCCAAGGTATTCACAGAAGTGGCAGCTGCTTTCCATTTGGAAGGGATTCAACTGTTTCCTTACTTGGATGACTAGCTACGTTCTGATTCTCTCCGAAAGAGTGTGATGATGTCTGACAGACTTGGGTTTCTCACTGTAATACAAATTGTGACATCTGGTTCTTGCCAAGATTGAGCCATTAATGGGAGCTCTCTTCACAACCAGGGTCAGATCAGTTTTTCTTCCAGACACCTGAAGTCCCTTGTATCATCTTCTGAAAGAGAGTTGTTGAAATATTCAAGATTCCTGATGGGTACTATTACCTGCAGATTTCTCACCATTGAATATCCCAAGTGCGAGACTGTATGTAGAATCGTCTGACATAGTTCTCTGGTGCCGGTAGGAGGTGCTGGCTCCATTTCAGTGCCGGAAGTGATGTTTTTGTAATCTCACAGGAGCTATACAGCATCCTCCCCGACGTCAGTTCATTTTTTTCTGACCCTTTCTACACAGGTCCGAAGCTTCTCAGCTCAAATCTGAGGCGAAGAGATTTTTGGCTCTCCAAATGTTTTTTGGTATAGTGCTACTGACAAGTCCGCAGCAAATAAATCAGGGTTGAAACCCTGCCCCATGTGTGATGGGAAGATGTCCTTTGCGGACCCACATGATGATTGTCTATGGTGCCCATGGGCGTCCGCAGAAATTTTTCCAGGGGGGGGCTAACCTGGCAAATGAAGGGGCGTGGCTAATGTTAATCAATAGGGGCGGGGCTAAAATGGCAGACAATCAGGATCGGGTAATGCTCAGGCCAAGCTGAGAAAAAAAAGTGGTGAATTCTGCATTTGAAACTGGACAACAATTAGAGCACACATGAACCCTAAAATTACCCCCCTGGCCCCTTAAAACTCATACATTCCCTGATCCCTAAAATTAGCCCCTTGGCACCCCAAAACCCATAACCCATACCCACCCTGACCCCTAAAATTGTCCCCCTGGCACCCCAAAACCCATACCCACCCTGAACCCTAAAATTACCCCTGCCCCCCCAAAACCCATACCCACCCTGAACCCTATAATTACCCCCCTGGTACCCCAAAATCCATACCCACACTGAACCCTAAAAGTATCCCCCTGGCACCCCAAAACCCATACCCACACTGAACCCTAAAATTACCCCCTGGCACACCAACACCCATACCCACCTGGAACCCTAAAATTACCCCCTGGCAGCTGGTACCCCAAAACCCATACCCACCCGGAACCCTAAAATTACCCCCTGGCACCCCAATCACTAACCCACCCTGAGCCCTAAAATTACCCCCTGGAACACCAACACCCATACCCACCTGGAACCCTAAAATGACCCCCTGGCAGTTGGTACCACAAAACCCACACCCAACCTGAACCCTAAAGTTACCCCCTGGCACCCCAAAAGCTGAACACTACAAGCTCACACTACATTTGCATATTTGGAGGGGACTGTCCTCCTTGACATTTCCATGCATGTAAGTCTAGAACACTGTTCACTTAGAGTAACCTAGATATGCAGCCAGTAGGTAATGCTGATGCTGTAGAATGCATTAAAGTTACTGGAACTTACTTAAAAACTGCTGCCTGCTCTTCTGATACTACTCAGTGGAGTCGGGCTGATCAGCAGCACTGTCGTCCTGGCATCCAGCCCCTCCCGAAGGTCTCACTGTGTAGATCAGAGGTCTTCAAACTTTTTAAGCCAAGCCCCCTGACAATATGTTTTAGGAGTGGAGGCCCCCCCAATCACTTAAATTTCTGGAAGTTGGGATTTAGCATCTTTGGCAACCATTTTTACCCTGAGGTGTTATCTGACAACTAATTTTCACAATTTCGAAAAAACATTATCAGTGTTTTGTAAATTTAAGATTTGTGAGTTGTAAATCTGGCCAAAAATCACAGAACTCATGCAACACCATTTGACGGGAAACTTTCTTTTGAGTGAAAACTGCCACAAGGTCAGTGCATGCAACCCCAACTTTCAGGACCCCATCTAGTACTGTGCAGCCCGATCCAGCAAATAATCAGAATGTTGGCAGACTTGGCAACCACATCATTCTCTGGGCAAGGTCTCTGCTCTGAAGATACAACTCAATCTATGGAAATTCCCACTGCCATATATGTTTTTTTGTATTATCCCACTAAAGCAGTATAGATGCCTTGGGCCCTGGTGCAAGCAATGAAAATGGCCTTCTGGACTAAAGCTGGGATTATCAGGGTTTAATGGGCCGGATGTAGCCGCGGTCCGTGCAGGTAAAGGCGGTGGGGCCGGGTGGGGGGGGGCGTATTTCGACGGATGATGACGAGAGAAAATTAAATAAATAAATAATTTTCACTCGTCATTGTCCATCGAAATCCCCCACCACCCCCACCGCTCTTACCTGCACAGGCTGCGGCTGCCGGATATAAATTAAGGCTGTTGCAGGCAGTTACTTGACAGCACTATCACAAATGAACAGGAGGAAGTGAAAAACTGCAACAAATGGCCTAAATTTGCCTTGTTATTATGGGAAATACTTTGACAAAAGATAAAATGTAATTTTGCCTAAGACTCTGAAATTGCCTGCATCACAGCAGATTTGCAGAAACCAAACTGCTGTTGGCTAAAACGCCAGGACTCACAGTGATAAGTCTCTCAACTGGGGCCTCTTGATAGCAAAGTGCAAGGACACCAGGTCATCAACATTTGCACAGCGCAATTATGCTGTATGTAAGACCCCATAGCGCCCTATCTTTTTCAGCTTTTTTCAGTTAATGTTTCCTTTTTGTCTGATCATCAGGGTGTTGCTCTGCCTTTTAGAAACATTCTCAGGAAAGACAGCATCACCTGGACCATGAGCGGCAGAGGGGACTCAGAAGCACCTGTTTGTAAGTTAATAAAATGTCCTTGAGGAAAGAGAATGCAGGCACCTCCAGTATCTGCCACCATATAGTGGTTGTTTGCGTGATTTAACATCTATAAATAGATTTTGACTGGCTGATGCTACAAAAACCTGTTTAGCTAGCCCATCTACTACTGCCTCTGCGACCAGCGTGACTAGTGCCATCCAGCCTGTAGTTCTACAGTGGACTTTGTGGCACATGGCCCAAGTGAGTGTCAACTTACCATAACTGCAGGACTGGAATCATCTGTAGTAACAGAGAACAGATCTAATTTTTCAACTGACAAGGGAGAGACAAAACCCAAAACTTATTGGAGGTTTAAGAGTTGAGGGGAGATCCCTCTCTGAATTCTAAGGAGGGGGAGAAGTGTTGGGAGACTCAGTCAGTGTCAGACTGGAGTAGAAAAGGCCCGGATACCAAAATAAGAGGCCCCACTTATGAACTGGGTTCATGAAGCAGAGATGAAAAAGAATGGGCAAGACTCGGAGAAAGAGAGAGAAGTGTAAGGTGGTGAACAGAAGAGGCGTGAGCTGGAATCAAGAGTAAGCAGCCTTGGTATTTGGCCACCCTGGTGTTCAGCAGTGCTGCTGGCAGCTTCTAAGAAAAAAACATTGGGTCCCTAAACCTATTTATTTACCTTTTTACAAATTAAGTACTGGAAATAGCACTGGAAATAGTACTATAAGAAGACCAAAAGAGAAATGAAGATTGGGAGAATCGGATAGAAACATATTCTTCCTGGTTTTATGTAGTTTGTGCACATTGTACAGTAATTAAGCCAGATCCAGTGCAAGGACTGAGAAAAGTACCCCCGAATGATCTGGAAAGTAGACACCCCTTCCTCACAATCAGACAGCAGCTGTAGTTTTTTGCCCCTTATGTCAGAACTCAGAGCAGTGGATTCAACAAAAAGAGAACACCCACTCTATCAGAAAGCTTCGGTACGAAATCATTGGCAATAGTAAGCAGTACACAATATAGTTAGTTAGTCTCAGATCATCGTGAAATGTCTGAGTACATCCACTCGGCCTCTCAAGTAATGTTACTTGCACTTGTAATCACAGTCATACTCATAGCCGGTTAGCCTCACATAAAAATTCCAGTGATCCGTGGTGTACAACGCATGCCACTCTCTGGCCTGGTAGAAGCATCGGATGTAGCTTCAGTTTCGGTTTTGGAGCGGATTCGGATTTCGGAGCACAGCAGAAGGGGTGGTGAAAATATATTTAGTCCCAGACCAGAGGCGCAACTAGAGCCCAAATTTCGGGGGGGGGGGGGGGCTACTACAAATTTCGGGGGGGGGGGGCTAATTCTTCCAGCAATAGGCACAGTGGAGATGAAGGGGTGAAAAAACAACAAAGTCTCGTTAACACGTAAATGGTCTTTTAAAGACCTGTGAAGTACTCGGGTGCAGCTGCAAACAAGACGGTCGCCAGCCCGAGAAGCTGTCTCAGCCCGGGCTGACACACACGAGGGGGGGCAAGGAGGGGCGCTCCAGGGGGGGGGCAACCGCCCCTCCTTGCCCCTCCCTGCGGACGCCCATGATTTTGGTGCCTTGGTTCAGTGCCAGCCTTAGGGATGTCCGAACCATGCAGTTGGTCAGGGCCCGCAACTTAGGGGGCCCGAAAATGTAGCAGAAAATTTCACAGAAATTTACCATTGACGACAGAGTGCCTGCCCCTCACCTCCAGTGCTCTCGTCGGCCAGCGCTCTCAGCTGTAGTCTGTGCAGTCAGCTATCGAGGCAACAAAAGAACAATGGGGCAAGGAGGCGGAAGGTAGTATGTGCGCCTCAGAAGCCCTGTAAACTGACACGTCCCTTAGAAAGCGGGAGTGTTTTCATGGTTTCTGTCAATACTGGCTATGCCACTGCCAGCTCCAATATCGCAGAACAGTAGCAGGTAAGGGCACTGTGCCTCCATGGAATACTGTGGAACATGTGCTGTGTGTAGCATCATTGTCGTAATCTGAGGCACCGCAGGAAGGACGGCAGACTCCCCTACATTGGCCTGTGTGAGTTTTCAAATGCGCACAGCAGGAAAAAAAGCAGCCGTGTGCGCCATACATTGTGTATGACGCCCTGCCACAGGGCAGAGTGATTTATGAATGCATTTCTCAATTCATTCATATCCAGTAACATTTCCCCATTATCTGCAAGGTGAGAAGTTCAAGCAACTTGTTTTAACGTGTGTCAGGGTTGACGCAGATCTTGTTGTTTTAACTTGTAGCCTGGGGTGTTGCTCATTTTAAAGCGCAGGCTGCGAGTGGTCAGCTGTTTACCGCCTTAGATTAGGAGCTCAAGCTGTTGAATGTGGTGTAGGATCTACGATTGTCAGATCACTGATCCATCATGGCCGCAAGGAAACCATACAGTTATCTGTCCGCTGCAACAAAAAGGAAAGCCATGAACGCTACTGAGGCTGCAGCAGAAAGGCAAAGAGGAGCAATTGAAAGATATGTGAAAAAACCTCTAGATATAAAAAATAAGGCATCGGACTCAGACAGTGTAATGGAAACTGAAAGTCATGAGGAAACTAGCACTTGCTCTATGGAAGAAGATGTTCAGGAGCATATTAGTTCCCATTCTGAGGCAGAGGATGAAACTGAGAATACAATAACTATTTTGACTTCTAATTAATCCATACAGCTGGATCCACATACATGGCCAAAAACATTGAGTCAGCATAATATGGACAAGCTGATTTTAGCCGGGCCTTTCAGAGACACAGAGAGAGACAAGAGAACCTATCCCAAAACTTATGACTGACGCTTCACACGTGCATTTCTATAAAACCCTTACAAACAATGAAAGGTTTGAGAGACAGTGGCTAGTATACTCCAACACAGCTGATGTAGTATATTGTTTCCGCTGCAAATTGTTTGGTAAAGGGTCAGGCAAACTCTCTACTACAGGATTCAGTGACTGGGCACATGTTGGTGAATACTTGCATTCACATGAAAAGTCTGCTGATCATATGCGGCACATGCATTCATGGAATGAAGCACAAAAGAGACTTTCCACTTTTACAGGGATTGATCAGGCAGAGCGGTCCTTACTTCAGTCTGAAATTGATATAGGAGTTCTATTTTGCACCATTTTGTGTCAATAGTATAGTTTTTAGCAGAACGAGGCTTTGAGTGGAACCAATGAGAAACTTGGAAACATTCAAAATGGCAATTTTCTAGGTCAAGTAGAACTGCTTGCTAAATATGATTATCTCATGGCAGAACACATCAGAAGAGTTGAGAAAAAGGAAATAGCAGACCATTACCTAGGGAAAACAATTCAGAATGAAATCATTCAACTTATATCACAAAACATCCAGAAAAGATTGCTAGATATTATCTGATAGAGGCTGTTAGTTGTAGATTCCTTACCTTAGAATTTCCCCCAGGCGTCAGTCTGGATCCGGAGATTTTTTTTTTAGCAATACCCCTGCACGTCGGTAGGTGGCTTCGGTCGACTCCGCGTCCGTCGTCAGCTTCAAGGTCACCAGGATGACGTCACGGTGCCTGCTTAGACGCAGTCCCTGCGCGCTGACGTCAGTTCTTTCTTTTTCGCGCCAGCCTAGCGCAGATCCGGAGAGAGCTAACCCTTAGACGTTTTTTGGCTAGCTTTTTTGCCAACTTTTGTCGACATCTTTTTTGAGTCTTGGACTCCTTGTGTGTGAGGGATGTCCCAACGTCGGACCGGCTTCAAGCCCTGCGGTTCCTGTCACAAGATGATGTCTGTGACGGATCCGCACCACGTGTGCTTGTGGTGTCTGGTGACCCGAAATCGTGCTCTGACTGCCGGGCCATGCATCCGAAGACTTTGCAGGAGTGGTCCCGCAAGTTGTTGGAGGCTCGGCGGTTGGCTCCACGTCGTTCCCGGTCTTGTTCAAGAGGAAGGTCACAAGGCCGTTCGCGGAACCCACACTCCTCGTCACACTCCAAGTCGTCGAGGTCCTTGGGTAAGTCGAAGCACAAGAAGAAGGTGAAGAAGCACAAGCGCTCTTCACCTTCTCCCCTTCGGTCGGCTGAAGCGACGCGGGACTTGGAGCATCGTCGCTCGAAGGCTCCGTCTCCGGTGCCTGCTTCAGGGACGACTCTGCACCTTCCACCCTTTCCGGGAGCCGGAGCGTCCGCTTCCCAACTTAGACAATTTTATGACTCCTTACACCTTGTCTTTGGGCAGCCCGACTCCGCTGGCCTGGAACCGGATCGATGCCGGTTGATCTCACTCGACCTTCCCCGGCGCTGATTTAGACGACGACGCCCCCGGCGCTGGTTGTGCCCCGGGCCGACGCCGTCCCCATCCTCATCCCCGAGTTGGACACGGAGCCGGTCTGACGTCTGCCGACGTCGGAACCGACGCAGGAGGGTGCTTTTGTTCCCCTGTTCATCCCTGGTGTTCCCTATCGACCAGAGGGTGGTGATGAGGACGGGGTCGCTGGACCCTTTAACTGACCAGCTGGAAGAACCGGACTAACGAGAGGACCTGGGTGATGCCAGTGTTCTGGACACCTCTCCAGACACTGGTTTGCTTTCTCCCCCTACCGTGGCTACGGAGGAGGGAGCATCCTATGCTGTGGTGGTGAGAAGGGTGGCCGAGGTCCTGGGCCTTGAGCTCCCTTCAGTGACAGTCAGGACTAACCTCCTGACAGAGGTGCTTCAACCTGCAGCTTCTTCCTCTGAACCCCTATTGCCATTCAATGAAGCCCTTACTGATAACCTCCTGGGCACTTGGTCCAAGCCCAGCACAGGGGCTCCTGTGGAGAGGTCAACTGCCTGCCGCCACCGCCCGGCCCCAGGTGACCCAGTGTTCTTGACTCAACACCCTTCCCCTGAGAGCTTGGTGTTCCAAGCCTCTTCTTCTAAGGGTGTATTCCCTTCTGCTCCTCCAGATAGGAAATCAAAGAAGCTGGACCATCTTGGGAAGCGTATGTTCTCTTCCTCCAGCTTGGCACTGCGGTCGGTAAATACCTCGTGCCTCTTGGGCCTCTGCTCCTATACCATCTGGGATATGGTTGCGCAGGTGCTGCCTCAGTGCCCGGAGGAGGCTTGGGCCGTTCTCTCCCAGGCAGTTGCGGATGGGAGAGACAGCCAAGTTCGCCATTTGGCGTGGACTGGATACCACCGACTCACTGGGATGAACGATTGCCACGTCGTTAGCCCTTAGACACCACGCCTGGTTGAGGACATCTGGCTTTTCGGGAGATGTCCAGTCAACCTTGATGGACATGCCTTTTGATGGCCGTCATCTTTTTGGCGACAAAGCAGGCTCGGCGCTTGAACGCTTTAAAGACTCTCGAGCTACGGCCAGATCTTTGGGCCTCACTGCGCCTTCCCGTCCACTCCAGTCTGCTTTTCTTCCCTTTCGTGGCTACGGAAGGGGCGCCCAACCACGTCCGGTCCAGTCTAGCCAAGGTTCACACAAGGTGCCCAGCCTCTGCATGGCCGCGGATGTGGGACCCAGCGTTCTGGCGGGCCAGTCCACCATCTCCCCCTCCTGCCACTGCCTCCAAACCCTCCTAGTCCAACGTTTCAGGCCCATCTTCAGCCAGTTGGAGGCAGGATTCGCCATCACGTCCTCCACTGCCAATCCATCACGTCGGATAGGTGGGTTCTGAAAATCGTCCATAGGGGTTACTCCCTCCCCTTCGAGACTACCCCTCCCTCTCGAGACTACCCCTCCCTCCATGCCACCGTCTTACGATCGCATGTCGGAGGATCATTTTGGCACTTCTCCGCTAGGAAGTCCGAGCTCTTTTGGCCATGGGAGCTATAGAGAGGGTCCCTGCGCCAGAAGTAGGTCGTGGCTGCTATTCCCGCTACTTTCTGGTGCCCAAGAAGGACAAAGGCCTGCGTCCTATTCTAGACCTACGGGCCCTCAATCGCTTCCTCCGGAGGAAGGAGAAGTTCAAGATGCTCACGTTAGCTCAAGTCATGTCTGCCCTCGACCCCGGAGACTGGATGGTGGCGTTGGACTTGCAGGACGCTTATTTCCACATTCCTGTCCTGCCAGCCCACAGCCGCTATCTATGGTTCACGGCGGGCCACGAGCACTTTCAGTTCACCGTGCTCCCCTTTGGCCTTACCAGTGCCCCTCGGGCGTTCACAAAGGTGATGGCGGTGGTCGCAGCTCATCTGCACAGATCAGGGGTTCCAGTCTTCCACTATCTAGACGACTGGCTGTTGAAGGCGGGCTCGCCCCAGGCTCTCGTCTCCCACCTCCAGGCTACGGCGGACCTCCTGCATTAGCTGGGGTTCACTATAAACGTGCCGAAGTCACAGCTGACTCCCTCTCAGACGATCCCTTTCATCGGAGCTGTTCTGGACACACTGCAGTTTCTGGCCTATCCTCCCGAACAGCGAGTCCGGGATATTCGGGCTATGAAACCGATGTTTCAGCCTCTATCCCGGATTTCGGTGAGAATGACTGTGAGGCTGCTGGGCCTCATGGCCTCCTGCATCCTGCTGGTGGATCTTGCCAGTTGACATATGCGGGCTCTGCAATGGGACCTGAAGTTCCAGTGGGCGCAGCATCAGGGGAATCTTTGCGACTATGTCCGGATCTCAGAGGGGACAGCGAAACAGCTGCAGTGGTGGTTAACGAACCAAGATTTGGTCAGAGGCAGATCCCTTTCCCTTCCCCAACCGGATCTAACGGTAGTGACGGATGCGTCACTTCTGGGATGGGGCAGCCATCTTGGGGAGGCGGAGATCAGAGGCGTCTGGTCTCCGGCGGAGTCCTGGCGCCATATCAACCTACTGGAGCTCCGGGCAATCAGACTGGCCCTGAAGGCATTCCTTCCCTCTCTCAAAGGGAAAGTGGTGCAGGTGTTCACAGACAACACCACTGCCATGTGGTACTGCAACAAACAGGGCGGGGTGGGGTCGTGGACCCTTTGTCAGGAGGCTCTCTGCTTCTGGACATGGCTGGAACATCAGGGCATAACCCTGGTGGTTCAACACATGGCAGGTACTCTGAATGCCAGGGCGGACGAACTCAGCCGTCGGTGCTTGGTTGATCACGAATGGCGTCTTCATTCGGAGGTGGTGCAAGGTCTCTTTCAGCGGTGGGGAGAGCCTTGGTTAGATATGTTTGCCATCGAAGAGAACGCGCAATGTCAGCAGTATTGTGCGTTGGAGTTTCCAAGGCGGCACTCGCCTGGCGACACTTTTCGTTGCGAGTGGAATTGCGGCCTCCTGTATGCTTTTCCACCTGTACCACTTCTGCCCCAAGTGCTCAAGAAGATCAAGCGCGACCGGGCCCAAGTTATCCTTGTGGCTCCTGACTGGGCATGAAGAGTCTGGTATCCCGAGCCTCTGAGTATGGCCATCGATCCTCCGATCCGATTGCCCCTTCAGGAGGATCTTCTGTCGCATCAGCAGTGTACGGTTCTTCACCCAAATCTGTCCAGTCTCCACCTCCTTCCATGGAGATTGAGCGGCGACAGTTGACATCTTTCAACCTTCCGACCGAAATCTGTAATGTCATCTTGGCAGCCGGGCGTCCCTCCACTAAATCGGTATACGCCTGTAGATGGAACAAGTTTGTGGCATGGTGCACAGTAAAGGCTGTGGATCCCGTTTCTGCCCCTCTTTCAGAGGTCCTTTTGTATATACTTTCTTTGGTCCAGCAGGGCTCTGCTCTGGGCACTCTCAAAGGTTATCTTGCAGCTATGTCTGCTTTCTTCGGCTGCCAGATCAGCCAACCTTGTTCAAGTCTCCTATTGTTAACAGATTCTTCAAGGGCATTACTCATCTGTTTCCTCCATCTCCCTTCATAATGCCCCAGTGGGGCTTGAATCTTGTTCTCACATTTCTTATGTGTGCTCCCTTCGAGCCTCTTCATAACTGTCCTCTCAGGCTCCTCACTCTCAAGACTGCCTTCCTTGTTGCCATCACCTCTGCTCGCAGGGTGAGTGAGCTTCAGGCTCTTTCTTCCAAGCCCCCGTTCTTCTCTGTGCATCCGGACAAAGTGGTGCTTAAAACAAGGCCTTCGTTCCTTCCTAAAGTGGTTATACCATTTCATGTAGGACAATCTATCACCTTGCCCACCTTTTTCCCACCTCCGCTCCCTTCCAAGGAGGAGGAGAGACTCCACTGTCTGGACCCTAAACGTGCACCAGCCACGACAAGAGCCTCCCTGCCCTGCCCCCTTGGTATGCACCAAGGCAAAGTGTTCCTGTCTGTTTAGGAGCCACAGCTTAACCAGAATTTCAGTGTGGGCTTTGTGATTCTCCCACATATGGTCTCAAGATGACGCAGGTTGTTCTCTGCCGACACTAGGTCCACCATTAGGGTCTGCCAGATCTCCACGGCATATATATATAAAAAATGTAAGTCCTTACGGGTCTCAAGGCGCTGGGGGCCGGAGTGGAAATTAAGTGAGCTATTGCCCAGAGTCACATGGTGCTGAGCTGAGCTGCCGCCGGAGCCGGGGATCGAACCGTGAACACTGTGCTCCGAAGTCAGCTGCCCTGGCCGCTGCACCACACCTCTCCACACGGCATGACATATACAGTGTCCCCGCATTAGCACTTTAATTGCTTTTTGACACTGTAAGGTCATTGTTTCGAAAGTAGTCACGTACTATGTCTGCCAAGGGTTCCCTAAACATGGGTTCATCCAGGAGCTCAGGTCTGAGCCTCAGGTGGGTGTTGGGGAACATGTCTGCCCAAGTTCAGGCTCATGAGAAGTGGGTTGTGGTCTGAGTACGTGCTTTGCAGGTATTCCATACGTGCAACTTGCCCTGTGATCTCCTGACTGTACAATATTGTATCCAACCGGACATGTAAGTTGTGCAGCGGTGAGTAAAATCAGTACTCTCGCCGTCCCAAATTTCGTAATCTCCAGGGGTCACTTAGCTCCCAGTTGTCCACCCACGCACTAAAGTCTCTCACAAGGTGGACAGTCGGGGAGTCAGCCGAGGGTGGCTCCGATCTGTCTTGGTGTATTTCTGCCACACAGTTGAAGTCTCCACCCAAGAGTAGCAGCACTGACTCATCCTGGTTAAAAGGCGGCAACAGTGTCGTGAAGAAGTGTGTCTGTCCAGTGTTCGTGGCATAGATACTGCTGTTCACCACTTTCAGACCATCCAGTGCTCTAGTCAGGACACCGTATCGTCCCTTCCTGTCAATCAATGGATTTGGTGACCTCAAAGGGGACTCCAGGTCACGCACACACCATGGCCTCCCTGGAAAACATGGTGTACAAGGTCGCATATATCTGGCCCGCCGTCTGCATTGCAAAGTTTTAATCCGGTCCCCAGTCACATGTGTCTCTTATAAAAGTGCAATATCAGCACCTCTGCACTTCAGGTAAGCAAAGTTTTTTCAGGTTTTGGCCATGGATCCCATCCCCCTGACGTTCCAGGTAGTAATGGTGTATTTGGTGTTTTGGGCCTGCATCATAGTGTAGGGTCACTTGTACCACCTAGTGTCGCCGCCCCAACCATGGTGGGCTCTCCCCATCCCCCCACACCAACCAGCAGCCTCATCTCCAATCCCCTTCCTCCTAGTACCCCCAGTAGGATCTGGGCCCCAACCATATCAAGCAAGCTTGGGTGTAGATAAAGTTCCAAATCCCAACTACCCCACCCCAGGCCGAGAGGGCAATGACCATCCGGCCTAACTCTTAGGAAACAAACATGTGGAATACCTTCAAAACCCCAATACCAGTTCGGAGTGCGGGGGTGCACAGTGGTGCTCCAGCGGCGATCCCCCCAGTAGCAAGAAAACTGAGCAATGATCATGCTTTGGTGCCCCAGGACGGGCCGGCAAGCAGTGAGTTCCCTTGCATAACATTTCCCTTCAACTCTTCCCCGTTCTGCCACTTGCCACAAGTGGCTGCCATTCAGGAAGGTAAGAACCCTCACAATATCAGAGGTCATCTGTGGAGTGACTTTAGGTCTGCAGCACAAGGATCCAGTAACACTGTCGGAATCCATCGATCCAGATGTCGAGTCTGTCCCACGCATCAGGCATTACAGTTCGGTAGGTGTGAAAGGTGGATGCCGCATCAAGGGCATCAGCTCTCTCCAGAGCTGTCTGTGAATCTGTGAGTGTCGTCAAATGCCTCTTCTTGAGCCTTTTGCGCTGTTTCTATCTAGCTAACGACGGACTGGTCCATGGCTCAGCCTCATTTCTAGCCTTGTGTCTCTCCTGCCAGTCCTAGGTGCTCTGAGGGTCATCGAAGAACCAGACCTTATTCTCTACCATGATCTTTAGGCGGGCTGGGAACAAGATGGTGTAGTGCATCCCCACCCCCCGAAGTTTTTTTTGATGGCCAGAAATGAGGACTGCTAACGCTGGACTGCCATAGTGTAGTCCAGGAAGATGGTGACTGTGGCTCCGTTAACTTTGATCAGGCCACGCATTCGCGCCCTCTGCAGCACCAAATCCCTGACCCTGTAATCCAAAAGGTGCACCACCACTGGCTGCGGTGGAGCACCCGGCGGAGAGAGACACGCAGGCACTATATGCGCACTTTCCAGGGCAAAGAATTGGGAGAGCCCCTGCGCCGCCATGTCCCGCCTTAGCCATTGTTCCAGATATGAGACCATGTCTGTCCCCTGCACCCCCTACGGGAGCCCAACAGTCTGAATGCTGTTGCCCCGACTGCACCCCTCCGCATCTTCCGCAGGTTGATTCAACTGCTCTACTCGTACCACCAGGCGGTGGGCTTGATCTTTGAGATCCTTCAACTCTAGGGAGACTTTGCCAAGGGTGTCAGCATGATGATTAACTTTGTCCGTCAACTTCCTGCGGTCATCCTGGAGTATGCTCAGATCAATGGCTACCTTAGCGATTTTGCCTTCCAGGGCTTCTCGGGTGGCATTAACGGTGCTCATTATCTGGTCCAGTTTATCTACTGCACCTGGATAGTGTCCCATGAGGGTTGTTCATGTGGTGGTGAAATTCCTTCGTTGTAGTTAGGTTCCTCTGGCCTCCTGGCGCCTGATCCCTAGCACGTTCCTAAGTGAGCAGGGCCACCACTTTCCAACAGGGGGGTAATTTGTTGGAAGGGGGGTTCTAATGCTCTCAAATCCATAGGCTTCTACTCAGTTTGTCTACCCCCTCTGCCATCACTGCTCGCTGGGGCAGTCGTTCTGCCAGTGGTCAGACCCCGCTGGGTGCTGGTACGGACTGTCCCACCTCACAACAGTCTTCTGCAGTGCCCCAGCCAACCTAATCACAGCCCAGCTGTCATCAGACCAGGACAGTCCCCTTCAGCTTGCCCAGGGCCTCCTGCCCTTGTCGTGCCGGATCTCAAATGTACGGGTGACCTCACCAGCTCAAATGTACAGGCGGGCCAGGTGATCCCCCTCCTCCTTGCTGACCGTCTCCTTCTAAACAGCAGTGGGGCACCCTGGGCAGCCGCCCTAATGTACGACGAAGCTCTCCATCTGCCTTACCGCTCAGTCTCATTGCCTTCCACTGCTGCTGCTCTCAGGTCTGCCTCTACCGATTGTGGCCAGAGCTCTGTCTCCTTCAGGTGCTGTGCGGCACTCCCAGCTGTGAATCCACACAGCGGCCTGCTACTGCATCCAGGCCACCATCACCACAGACAACCCCATCCCCGTGCCCACAGGGGGCGAGGAGGGATCCAGAAGCGTGCGCAGGGCTGCAGTAAGTCAGTCATAGATTACGGATGCCATCTTGTTCACCATTGGTGCCCACCTTCTCACCCTCCGTCAACCCGCTCTGGGCCCTTAGTTCCTGGCACCATCAGGGGCCCAGCAGCATCTGCCCACTCTCTGCCACCGTATGCGCTTCAGGCTGCTGCGCCTGAGCCCACCCCCCGCAGGATCAGCGAGTGGCCCTGCAGTGATTACAGATGTGCTGCCATCTTGCCATGCAGTCGGCCACGTCCCATGCCAGACCCACGCCTGAAATTAATGAATCTACCGCCACCTTTATTGCCTTTTGGAGGTACTGGCCTGTTTTGTTATATAGGCGTATACTGTGCAGAGAAAGGTGATTGTGTAGTATATCGAGATGTAATCTGGACAAGCTTCACGCATGCCTGCCTGTTCCTCTCTGCAGATAATGAAGGGCTCAAGAACTACATCGTAACAGGTGAGGTGGGCTGTTCTACCCTAAGGTATTCTCTGCACCTATGTTTACTTCAATAAATGCCATAAAGTGTTAAGGTGCACAAGAGAGGAGTACCCACCACTTCCCACTTCTCTTTCCTAACCTGCTTCCTGCCTTCACCAGGCCCATGGACCTTACCACCATCAAGCGTAGCCTATCAAAGGGAGTCATCCGCACCATGGCTGAGTTCCAGCGGGACGTCATGCTGGTCTTCCAGAATGCCATCATGTATAACGCTGCTGACCATGAGGTCTACCTCAAAGCTGTGGAGATGCAAAAGGACATCTCTGAGATACTTCAGGTCAGGTGGGACAGGAGTTGGTAAAATACATTAGGCTTCTTGTGTGGAGCTGGGAGCCAGGTCAGCATGCACTTTGGGGTGAGGTGATGAACAGGGTGTGTGTGAATACAATGATTTTAAAACAATGTCTGTTTCTGCAGGTGATGAGTAGTCGTATGGACTCCAGTTTCATTGGCGACACTGAATGACCCCTTCTACAGTCTATCTTGGATATTGAAACTAAGGATTACTCAACAAATTACGGCCTTTGGTCTTGAATGAACTGCACGTGTAGTGATCATCTGCAATGAGACAGACTGGTTTCTGTAAAACGAGGCTTCTAGAGTGCCCTCCACCATTGGGGTTTCTATTAACATCTACTGCAGCCTGTCACCTTTAAATTTGACCATAGCTATGATAAATCACTCTAGTGGATTTTGTTGAATGTCTCTATGTTTGATTATCACAACTCTGTGAAGATTGTTCTCAGAATTAATTGCAGGCAAAGTGTTGTGAAGTCTGGTGGTCTTGCAGTTTCTTAACTTCTCTTTGGGACCTTAGTTTTTACTTGTTGTGCTTGGACATCTATGAGTTTTACAGATTGTGTGTCGGAAATATCTTACTTGGTGTTTGGGTGTAAGACCTAATGTCTGTACAGAACTCTCACGTCTCTCATTATAGGAGTTTTGAAATTTACAAAGAGTGTTTGTCTGGGCATATGTACACCTTTAGTGTGAGCAGGATGTTGATTGTCTGCCAGTGTTACATGGCTCGTGGAACACAGTGGGGCATAGGACTCTCCATGATCTCTGGAGAGAATGGGACATGCAGTATTTTGGCTGGGCATGGGGGTTAGAATATATGCAGAGTAAGGCACTGTGGATGGAGTTGTCACCAGGGCACAGAACGCCTTGATCTCAGCAGAGCATAGAGCACATGGATCTATGCCTCAGCTAGTTATACAGTACTGAATCCCTGCAAAGCATTGGTTCTTGGATCTCAGCAGAGCCTATCGCTTTTAAATCAATGATGGTACATGGTTACCAATCTCTTCAGCATATGGGATCCTAGATCTAAGCAGAGTATCAGCCTCCTAAATCCTTGGTAGACCCAAAACCATTTATCTCTGCAACACTTATCACTCCCCGAGCTCCACGTGTGGTAAACATACATACACTTTAGCAAATGTTAAATTCCTGGATGTATTCTGAAGTTGTTGCTCTTCTCTCTCCCTTAACTTGTTGATAGTCTCCCTTGGGGTTGTTACACATGTCACACAGGTTGTTAGTGTTCTTTCATGTTCTTGCTGTTCTTTAGCTGATCAGTTGTATTTTGGGTTTTGAGGACATGGTGACCGTGATGCCCTTCCTTATCTTGAAGAAGAAGTTTGTGGGGTCGGCTGGCTCTTTATATGGCGATGGATGATGTATGAGCTGAAGGCATCCTTCCTTTTCCAGCATAGGTTTCAGATGTGGGTCATAATTGTTAGCAGAGGATGCGGTGGTTAGCAGTATGTCATTTAATCTTTTATACTTTGTGTAAATAAAGATTTGTGCTAAAGTGCCGTATTTTAGACTCTGGTTGTGTCTTGCATTTTGTTTGTTTATTTCCCTCCCTTCTTAATAATCCTCAATCTTGCTCCAGTATGCACCCTTTATATTGAATTATCAGCCCTGTAGTCTGGTGGTCCATGCTTATGGCCTCATTACAATGAGGCTGGTAATTTTGATTTGGGCCAAAATGCGAATCAGAATTTGCAACTTGTTCAAAATATTCGCACATCTCCGTCTGCTTTCCTTTATAAATGTCACCCTGTACAACATGGGCAAGAAAGAAGGTGCTGAGTCTCGACCATCCAGAAAACGCTTTTTGGCCTCATCAGGGTTAGAAAATTCCTATACAAATGCCACAGTACAATCTGTATGAAACATTACAATACGGATATTGCTGTGTCCTCACAACAGACTGGCAGATACTCGGAAATTGATGGAGTGTTACACAGCAAACACGTTTTAGTGTAAGTTTGGAACCTAGGTGCAGAACACAAACAGTAATTGAAACAAATGTATTTTACTGAAACAATGTATTTGGCCTGCATCATGCTTTGCAAATATGTTCTCCATAACTAACATCATATTTAAATTCTGATTGATTTATAACAAATTTCCCTGCGTATTGCTTTCTTAACTGTTTCCCTAACTTTAAAAAAACTTCCAAAATGGATGTGCTTGGTTTTAGATGAAAACATAATATGCACGCAGACATCCGAACTGAGACTAAAACAGTTTGAAAAGGTATGTGAAATTAGCATGCCACATAGTGCCTACACCGATAATGATGGCGGTCCTTTCTGTTGCAAATGTGAGATCTCAACATATTTTGCTGTATACATTTTCTTGCTGACTCACAGATCGACATCTCTTTTTACAGGCCATTCTTTGAAAAATATTCTTGAGCTGGAGTGATCTGAGGACAGACTAGTGATTCAAGGGTGTCCAGAGAGCAAGTTTAGATGCCAGATAGGTTCACAAAGCTACTGCACCTGTAAATTTACCAGACGAGCCAAAGAGCCATTTTAAGAGTGTTAAACCACTTTTGCAATTCACGAAAGCTGGTTTCACATTTGTAAAACGGTTTACTCACATAAGACTTTCCTGTGAATAAATCTGTTTCAGTGGTTTGGGTGTTGGTGTTCATAGGCAGGATTGCTCTGAAAAACTGCGCACTCCCACAAACTTCCATTTGACCCAAACAGGTCAGAGATAGATTTACTAATGTCAAAGCTTACGAGTAAATCCCTTTCACTAGTGTGAATAAGAATGAAACGCCCACAAAATTGGTGTAGGACATACTGTAACAAAAAGGCAGAAAATAACCCATTCACACATAAATAAATTCCGCCATGTGCGCTTGACATGCAGAATAACTGCTTGTGTGGAAATGGACGTAACATTTACAAAAGTTTCTCAGGAGTACTCTTCGAACCCTACAACTGATGCAAGTTTCTAAGCGTACACTTGGAAATCTTTGAGAATGCTAAAATGTTGGAAATCTACACCCACAACATATTGGAAACCTGATGCAAATTTCCCACTTTTTATGTCAATCGAGCCTTTCTGTATTGTTTCATCGTGGGTGACATAATTTCCGCTTCCCGTGCACAGACGAGCTCTGAGCTGAAGCACAGGTGCAGCCCGCTCATTCGCTGGCTCAGACATCTACCCACAGAGCAGGACAGACGCTGCCCTCAGGGCCGGCGCTAGGCATGGGCAGTGTGGGCAGCTGCCCAGGGCCCGTAGTCAGCCCTCCAACTTGGGGCCCGCACTAATGCGACAGTCAGACCACGGCATGAAAGGTGCCACCTTGCAAGTGCGCCACCTTAGGGGGCCCCTCTTCCCTGGCCTCACTGCTATGGTATATAGCAAGGGGAACCCAAGGGGATGGAGGGGGGCATTTCCAGTTGCAAGAAGACACATTCCTCAGGTTTGTCCTGCAATCAGGCCTCCACTACCCACCCACGCAGAGGCACAACGGTATGGCTATTGCCCTGCTGTTTAGCTCCCTGGCAGTCTTAACCCTCTCTCGAGATAAGCAACCCTCACACCTTCAGCCCTTGATGAGCTGTTAAGAGGTGCTTGTAAGTGGCTGAGAGAGAGGGGCTGCAGCTTCAGGAGCAGGGGCATCTATTGAGATGCAGACAGCACTGAATGGGTCAAGTCTATGCAAATTAGAGGGGCCTGTACATTCCCCTTCTGCCCAGGGCCCCCAAAAATCCTAGAAATGGCCTTGGCTGCCCGTACTTGTGTTTCCAATCATTAGACCACTAGGTTGCTAGTCTGTGTACAGGGTAAAAATAATGAGCTGTTCTTGTTTGAGTGCACCTGGTCTCCGCATTAATGTTGTTCAAATCTACACACTGTCTCACTTTTTGTCTCGCTTCTGAACCTGCTTTACACCTGCCTCCTTTAAATGCAACCAGGGCAAGAAAAGTAATTCAGGAGCTGACCAGATATCCTCCACACTACAAGAAGGCAGCGATGTTGCAAGTTTTCCTGTCTTATCGGTGTAGCATAAAACATAGGGTGACCAGATTTTGAGAAGCAAAAACAGTAAAGGCCAGACATATTTAACCTAGTGGTGGTTGCCACTGGGTAGTTATAGTCAGGATCATGTTCAATAGGAAATGCATTTTTTGTGTTGCTAATAACTTTAGCGTTGTTTGGTGAATCTCCGCAAAACTTTCCCAAAAAGTCGGGGATTTTTTTGCCTAGTTTGCACATGCAAAGTTTCGGGTTGATCCGTCAAGCGGGGGTCGAGACAAAAGGGGGTCCTAAAACACGTTTTCCCCATTCATTTTCCCATAGAACTTTAGACACAGCTACAGCCAAAACCGCTACACGGAGTTACACCAAATTTGGCAGAAAGCTAGATCTAGGTCCAGAAACGGTGCTTTTTAGGTCTCGCCTGAGCCAGCGCGCATGCGCTGCTCTGCGAGGCTTCTAGTAAGCACTTCTAACTCTGACCACACGCTCGTGCGTTTGCTTTTTTTTTTGCTCCCACGCTATTGGCCTTTGCGTGCGTCTTTCTAAGAAAGACAGCACTCAATTGGCCAAAGGCGGGTGCATGTCCCGCCTTCTCTCTCCCTTGGCCTAGGTAGCTCAGAGCGAGCAGCAGCGCGGCCGGGTGCCAGCTGCATACCTCACATTCCTTTCGCGGCCGCGTGGCCGCGCTTGTTTACACTTGCTCTGTTTTTGATGAAGCGCATATATTGGCTTTTGAATGTATTATTCTGTTATCATGTTCAATCTGTAATTTATCTCAAGGCAGGCATTCGCGCGGTTTCGGAAAAACTGTAGCCAAATACTTTAATACTGCCCGCCACCACTGTGCCTGCCTGCACTTGTCTCAATGGCACCGCATTCGTGTGCCATGAAGCCGCAACCTTGTGGCACATTCCACCAAACAAAAATTCGGCCACAGCGACCGTGCGCCGTTTATTATACATGGAAAGTGAGTCTAGGTGACAAATTATGCATTTTAGCTCGGGGTACAAGTGATTTATTTCAGTAACCAAGTCAACACCAATTCTCTCCACCTGTCAATAGCTCTTAGAGACGATTTACGTTGCCTGTACGCGCTACATAACGATATTATTAAAATAACTAATAGGATTTTTAATGAACATACAGAAACAACAGCTGTGATCTGGGAGAGAAAGTCAACCAGCCAGGGAGACTTTTGAAAGTGGAGAGAGGTTTTAAGTTTAAATGTTTTACGTGGAAGCCAAGCAAAATAGTGCATTTAGCCCATTATATATTGACAATAATAACCAATTTGTCTGCACAGGGTTTTCAGCATGGTGACCGCATCTGCAGCGGTGTGTGTTTGGAAGGTTTTAATGAGCCATTTGATCTCCTCTCTTCCCCTCGTGGTCTGCCAACCCGCCCCGTCTCTGAGAACTGCTCATGCAATGAGGGAGGGAGTGAGGGGGAGGGGTGCGACAGAAAGGGATGGCGGAGGATAAGTATGCATTACATCGAAATCTGCCGGTTTTTTTAGGTCACTGTGGAGACTGGCGCTCTTAAAGGAAATAATTGAAGGGCAGGCACTTAAAATGATATCTGTTTTTAGCGTTTGTGACGGTACCCGCTGTGGCATTCTTTGTGGTGTTTTTTGTAAATAATGATGCTGTATTTTGCTCAGTCATTACATTTTTACGAACGTGTTTTTATTTGTAATTACTAATTTTCTCTGAAATTCTGTACAGAAGGTAAACTAAAACACGAGACTAGAGCCAAAGGGGGCATTGGCTTTGCTCCCCCAGCGTCCCGGGAGAAACCCAGTTTGCCGCCCTCTGCCCCCGCCTGCCTTCCATTGAACACATTTCTCGTACCCTCTACTTGATTTGATAGTGATACTGTCTAACAACACCCTTCCTCCCAGAGACTTTACTGCAGAGCTGCAGAATTAACGTGCTGACATGCTGCACAAAAACTCTTTAGACATATCTTTGCACCAACGTCGGAAGGAGACTGCTGCATGACCTATACAGACAGCTCTAGCTGCCCCCCAATATGTCAACGCCATGGCCTGTCTTACATGAGTACAAAGATTATTGTAATGTCATGTTTGGTGCTTTTGATTTTCGTTTGGAATTTGTTAACATACGGGAATACTGAAAATATATAACATTTCCTTTACAAGTGGAACCATATTTTTTTTTCTATATTATATATGTTCCTAGGTTTCACTTAACTTTGGGTCAGTCTGTTCACATATAATTTCTCTTTAGGGCTGCTGTATTTGCACAAAGACTGTTATAGTGGTTACAGGCACAACCGTTGGATTTTAGTAGGAAAGCCAGGTCGCTTCTCAGCAGGTATGTTACTCCTTAATTGGACAGTACCAGAGTTTCTCATCTGAACTGGTAAACTTTTCAGAGGAAAGTAGCAGCACTTCTTATACAGAAAATATATATTTTACAGCCTAGTACTAGCATTTCTTTATCAAGTTGCTATACCTTAACTCGGACTGAGCCAGTACTTCTGCTATGCCTGTAGTGTGACAGTATTATAGTATTGGTACTTACCATAAGGGTGTCTACTCACTTCTCAGCAGGGCTGCAGTACTTTTAATCAGACAGTCCCAGCACTTCTGGGCTGATTTATTTTTGATAAGATGGTGCTGGAACTTCTCAGCACTTTTATTGGGACCTTAACAGCAGTTCTCGGGAAAGTGCTGTACGTTTAATAAGGCAGCATCAGTGTTTCGTACCAAGACTGTTGTACTTTTAATTGGACATTAGCTTCGCTTCTCAACAAGACTGTCATTCATTTAAAGGGAAAGTGTCTGTCTTCTCAGCAAGACTGCAATACTTTTAATGGGACAGTATCTGCACTTCTTAACAAGACTGTCATACTTTGAATGGGACAGTGTATGAACTTCTCAACAAGACTGTCATACTTTTAATGGTGAAGGTATATAACTACGCTGATGACATGCAGCCGGTCTTCACAATTGATTATACACCTGATTCAAAAACCTTCTTCTAGAACATTATGCTGTACATACAGGATTGGATGGATAACCATCAATTGCAATTGAACTTCTACAAAACTGAGTTAGTGGTGAGGAAGAACAAAGTTCACCTATGGATCCCTCTTTTTGGCCTTCAGAGATGGGCGCTCCTCCTCTCCTAAACAAGCATTAAAAATGCAATAGGTCTCGCCTTTCATTAAGTTAAAGCCATTTGCTTTGCTATACAATACTATTAGCAAAGCAAATGGCTTTAACTTAATGAAAGGCGAGACCTATTGCATTTTCAATGCTTGTTGTGTTTTGGGGTAAATCTGTTCAGTAGTTTCTGAGCAATTAATGCTCAAAAACTTTGTATATCTAGGGACGCGGAGACTCGCTCCGCGGATCCCAACAGATCTCAAACTGAGATCTGATTGGCTGCCACCATCTCAACCAGACTCGCTCCGCGGATCCCAACAGATCTCAAACTGAGATCTGATTGGCTGCCACCATCTCAACCAGGAAGTGGTGGCAGCGATCTTAGGACTAGGGACTCGATCCCAAGTCCTAAGGAAAAAATGGAAAAAAAAGACACACGGGGCAGGGTAGAAATACCCTGACTCCCTAGGCCTGGTGGCATGGGACCCTGCCTGTTGCCAAAAATGTTTTGTTTCTTACTTTGCCGCAAATTCGCGGAGGATTCGAGAATCCACAGCAAATTTCTTTTTTAAAACAAGCATGGCTTATTTTTTTTTATGCCACTGGGTGGGCCAGGTCCCAGGGAGGATTTTGTTTTATATTTTGGGGGAGCAGGGCCCATGTGGCCCTCCTCCTCTGGCTGATTTTGGCCCCGGGGACCCCATACCCATCCCCAGGGCCGGGCATTATTTTCTGGGGGAAGGGGCATGTGGCCCCACTCCCCGGGCTGTTTTCGGCCACGAGGACCCTATCGCCTGGCCCAGCCGCATTGTAAAGGGGAGAGGGGCACGCGGACCCACTCACTGGGCTGATTTTGACTCCTGTGGCCCCATCCCCTGGGGCCAGGCCATATTTGGAAAGGGGAGGGAGGGGTCCGCGTGGCCCCCCTTCCTGAGCAATTAATGGCCCTGGTGACCCCATCCCACAGGCTATGTATGTCCCGTGATGCCTTTTCAAATCTCCCGCCAAGCGGGAGGAAACACTAGTCCGCTCCCAGCGGATGGGAGCTTGAGAAACTTTAGATGTGAGGACTTTAGATGTGTTTCCCTGCCTGCAGTGAAGCGAGCAGGGAAACATCTAAATATTGCGCCCACCCGGAGGAAGCAGTATTATTAGCTGCTCCCTCTGGGCGGTGGGGCAATGCCAGCTCCCGCTGGATGTGGTAGCCAGCTGAGGCCACGAGGGCCATGGGGTCTCCATGCGGCCTCCAACGTTACTGTGCCCGGGACCAAAAGTGACCAGGGGAGGGGGCTGCGTGCCCCCCCCCTCCCCCTTCCCCTAATTTTAGCTCGGGCCCCAGGGGATGGGGTCCATGGGCCGACCTCAGCCCGGGGAGGGGGCCGTGTGCCTCCCTCCCCTTACTTATGATGCCAAGCCCCAAGGGATGGGGTCCCCTGGGCCAAAGTCGGCCCGGGGAGAGGGCCACATGCCCCCCTCCCCCTAATTTCAACACTGGGTCCCTGGGGATGGGGTCCCCAGGTCCAAAATCAGCCCGGGGAGGGGGCATCGTGCCCCCCTCCCACAAATATTAATACTGGGCCCTGGGGGATGGGGTCCCAGGGGCTAAAATCGGCCCGAGGCGAGAGGATGAGTGCTGCCCTGCCCTAATGATAACTCTGGGCCCCCGAGGGATAGCGTCCCCAGGGCAAAATTGGTCTGGGGAAGGGGGCTGTGTGCCCCTCTCCCGCTCATAATACGCCGGGCCCCACTCAAAACAGCCTGGGGTGGAGGGTCGCATGCCCCCCCTCCTCCAATAATAATGCCGGGCCCCGGGGGATGGGGTCCCTGGGGCCGACATTGACCCGGGGAGGGGGGCTGCGTGCCCCCCTCTAGTTAACAATAATGCCGGCCCCGTGGATGGAGTCCCCGAGGCCAAAATCGTCCCTGAGAGGGGGGCGGTGTGCCCCCCCCCTTCCCTTAGTTAAGATGTCGGGTCGCAAGGGATGGAGTCCCCGGGGCCAAAGTGGCACCCCCGCCATGCAGAGTTTTCTCATCAATAATTTTATTGCAAATGTTGCAGTGATATTATCAATGATGTTATAGAAGATGTCATGAGTGATGTAATATGTGCATGGCTAGGCCGCGAGTTATAGTTTTTTGTTCTTTCGGTTACCAATCCAAGTTAAATCTGTAACTAAAAAGAAAATTAAATGCTCAAAAGAACCTTTTTAGGTGGTACAGTGCAAAGGCGGACCCGGCGTTTGCAGTTGAAAAGGCGAGCGATAAACCCCCAGACTTTGCTAGACCTTCTATATGGCCAGATGAACCTAGATCACCTACTGCCAGCGTGTAAGGTGGTAATACTAATATGGCGTTGTACAGTTAAGAGGATGGAGTGGAGAGGGCGACTGACACAGACGACCCCCCTCCGGCACGGTACCTACCTCCGTCAGGTCGCCACATTACCAGGATTCCGTGCATGGGACATTATTTGGATCTCAACACTGGGCGACATAATGCAGGGGACGGTGCTTAAGTCCTTCCAACAATTGCAAACAGAATATCATCTGCACCGCAGTCAATTTTATAGATATCTTCAGCTTAGGCATGCACTCACACTGCATATCTGATCCCTGGCGGACCTGCCAGAGTTCCACCCACTGGAGGGGCGCTTGTTGATGGGCGACCTAGGCGCCACGAAATCAGAAAAATTTACCAAACACTAATCACCCATAGCCATACCACATTAGACACATTACGGCACGACATGGGAAGTGGACATCCCGGATCTCACAGATGATGACTGAACTGAGGCCCTGGGAAGTCCCAGTGGGGCCGCTATCGCTGCATGGTACCGCTTAATCCAGTTTAAATATATGCATAGAGCATACTACACAAGGTCCTGTCTCTGGCGTATGGGCGCTATTCCCTCCCCCACCTGCCTCAGATGTGGAGACGAGGAGGCGACCTTTTTGCATTCAGTATGGAGTTGCAGGGCACTTCAGCCTTCTGAGGGTGACCTCTTGTCTAGAATAGGTCTTATCCTAGCGACTGGATCTAGATCCCAAATTGTTGCTACTACCCAGCACCAATGGGATTGGGGGAAACAGATATAAGCAACACCTTTTATTTCTGGGGCTCACACTGGCCAAGCGGGACATAGCCCAGCACTGGAAGGGGACCTCTCCACCATCGGTGAGTGGGTGGAAATGCGCCATGGATAAATGCATGGGGATGGAAATAGCTGTAATCAGGGCACGGGCTGTCCACAGAAGCATAATAAGATCTGGTCTCGCTGGGCAGAATACAGAGGTATAGACCTGCCCCCTATACAATCCTTAGAACTTTCCATCTCCATCGTGCAGGAAATACACCCACATAGTCACGGACCATCCCCTGATTAGCAGACCCGGCCTCCGGATAAACTAGACAGGCAATCTTTATGGGATGGGGTGAGGTGCACTGTCTGTGCCAGAGTTGGTTTCAGTAGTTTTTTTTGTCCTTTATGCCTTTGTTGATGTATTGAAATCTCAGTACTATTATGTAATACTCTCTAATTGGATGCATGCAATCGACCTCCCTGACCATGATGTACTGCCAAAAATATCAATAAAATGTGTTATTAATTAAAAAAAGCATCTTTTTAAACGGATGGGGAATGGGGGGAACCAACACAAGGGAGGGTGGAGGGCGAACGGCGAGGCAACATGGGGAGGGAACAGCGAAGCAACACAGGGTCCCCAGGGCGAAATTGGCCAAGGGGCCATGGGAGGGGTACTCCAAAGCAACTTAGGAGGGGAGGGCTGGAGGGGACATGAAAGCAACAGGGGGAGGGCAGGAATGAAAGCACCACAGGGTTTGGGGGAAGCCAACATTAAGGGCACAGGTGGGGGGAAGTCATGGGGAGAAGCTCACAGGCAAGCTCTAGAGGGAACGGGTGGGGAGAAGCAGTTAGGGAACAGAGAACAACACAGTGCAGCGTAAGAGATGTACATGAGAGAGACAGCTTAAAAACAGATGCATTTGAATGGAGTGCTTCAAACAAAAGAAAAAAGTAGTGCTTGAAAATCAAGCAGTGGAAGCATCGATGCCAACCAATGAAAGCGCCTGTAAAGAGGCAATGCTCCACTGAAGGGTCAAACACAAGATTGCCAAGCTGGGACACGAATAGAAAGTAGGCAAATGAGATTGACAAGGAAAGCCAGCCAATGGTAAGGAGTGGGTGGGCTCCAAGTTCCTCTATGTTTTTCATAGACCTCACCCGAGGCACTACATGAGCACCAGCACTATCAGTACTACAGAAGGGGCTGCACAAGCATCTGTGGCCCTTCTGTAATACCAAAGTGCTCTGGGAGAGCAAAAAGCAGGCGCACACGACCGTTGTGCACCCACTGCATCTATAATACTGCTCTTGGTATCGGTATTTGGTTAATTGAGGTGTTCTTGTGTCACTCATTCTAAGATAACTTTATGAATATTAAAAATTGTTGTGGCCTTTACACAAAACACGTGTTAAGCCTTTTATAGACACACAAAGTGGGTTAATTGCAATGTTATGAATATACATAGGCAATTTATGGTATGGTGGCCAGCTGAGTTGAACCCTTCGAATCATAATGGAGTTTTCATAGCTTAAAGTAACTTTGTAAATGTGTGTATGTTTGAATGGCCTTGCTTTCAAACTATGTTTCTTAAATTAACCTGACTGGCTCATGGTTACTTGATGGTATACCCTTGCTTTAAATACCTCTTTAAAATGTATTTATTTGATTTGTAATACTCTTTGAGTTCAAAGTTGTTTCATTTAGTTGGATATAAAGTAGAGAAAATTGAATGTACATTTTCCCCTTGATTTTGTAGATTTTTGCATTTTCCCTGCACATTTAGGCAAGTTTTTGCCAGATTTTAAAGCAGGTTTGTTCCACCCCTACCCATAACGTTCTGTTTACACAGAGGAACACAGAGTTATGTATGCAAATGTGCTGTATTATGTCACATTTTATATATTATTTAATTGGTGGTTCCGCGCTCTCTTTCTTTCTTTTCTCGCCCCCCTCTCCTCCTCATGGCCTTCCTATTATGGGTTACATATTTTTCCAAACACATGCTTGTTGCCCATACTGCTAGGTGCTACCATTTCAATTTACACTTCATAACAGAAAGGTATATCGTAAGTGAGTTTCCACCTGTTCTCTATAACCTCAGAATAGGTTTTTTTGTCTCTAAGAGGATGTGCCATAGGATCGTGTGTGATCTTGATCGCAGTGCATGAATCCTTGGTTTACCTAGCACAATAACTTCTGGAGCAAATGGGATGGCCACTTCCATGGCTAGATTTATGTCCTCCAGTACTTCACTGACCATCAGGCACTCATATTATGTGCCAAATTATTCTTAACCACCACCATGCCAGCATGAATCAGACTTCCCTTCGTACATTTGTGTAATCCTTATGGTTTATTGTGCTACACTCATAAGAACATCTGCAATATCTTGAACTGATTTGCAAAATTAGTTCTCGTCCGCATTCCTGACCCCCTGCTCCTCATGTAATACCATCGCCAACGTCGCTTTGCAAATGTTCTGAAATGTACATTTATCAGAATTCGTTGGTGCTATTTATATTCTATAAAGTAGGGCAGCTGTATGCATTAAGTGTGATTTGTTTTAGATGGGCTTTCTGAAGGCTATGAGGTACCTAGTGCCTGCTAGTTTATTACTCGGGTGCATCACACAAACTCTCAGATGAGTGTAGCGAAACCTCCCATTCGCAGAATCCTCACCTTAGAATTTCCCCAAGGCACTAAACTGTATCTGAAGGATGTTGTATCCGTACTCCTGCTGTCTTACAGGTTGTGCCATGTGGCTCTGTGCTGACTTCTTATCGCCCCAGAAGAGACCGAGTGGAGCAGCATATAAGCACCATACCCTCCCCATTGACATCAGTACTTTTTCGTGCCTTACGATGCAAAACCGAAGCTCCGCTCCGATCTTTGTCGGTCTTTCAAGAACTCCATAAAACTTGTTTGCAGTGTACTAGGGAGTGATGCCCCTCTGAACATGACAGGATTCAAATTGTGTTGCGACTGCAGGAAACAGATGTCAGTCAGGCTCCTGCACAAGGTCTGGCTTTGGTGCCTGGGCTATAGACACGCCTCAAAGTCATGTGATAAACGCAGCCATATGCATCCAAAGGGAATTCAGGACCGGGAGGCGAAGGTGTATGTCACCGAACACAAGAAGAAGTCACAGTCGTCATGGGGCCGTTCCTACTACTACTCTACTTCCCACTCAAATTCTTTGAGTAAGTGAAAGTCCAAGCGCAAGTATAGAAAAGTTAAGTGGGACTCAACCCCATCCTGTCACTCTGACTCCAAAGAGAAGGTGGTAGGGTGTTATGATCTAAGCTGCACTCCCTCAAGGTCTCTGTCCATGGAACAGATTCCATAGTTTGTCCCTGTGTGCCCAAGTTCCACGGGCATCATCGACCCTGCATCAGACTGAGCCTTCAAAGAGGCCATGCTGCAAGTTTTTAGTACACTTGCGGCTCCCTCTTGTGTTATCACCAGTCGGTTTCTCCTCTGCACCGTCTGTCCCCTTGGGTCACATTCTCAGGCCCGTTCTGACTCCGGTACATTATTTGGCACCAGCCCGAGATCCAAGCTGGTTATGGCGCCTGTGAATGATCCGTTGCTGGCACCAAAATCAGATCCCAAACTGACATTGACTGAAGCTCGCCCAACGTCTCATTACAAAATAATAAAGGTTCAGTCAATTGTCATGCAGCCTGACCCCAACCTAATGCCTCTTTTGCACTGCAACTACCTTCAGAGACTTTATTAGGTCTCGCCAGAGCCAGCGCGCATGCGCTGCTCTGCGAGGCATTTAGTAAGGGCTTTTCAACTCTGAACACACGCTCGTGCGTGTGCTTTTTTTTTATTAACCTGCGATTGGCCTTTGCGTGCGTCTTTCTAAGAAAGACAGCACGCAATTGGCCCAAGGCGGGTGCATGTCCCGCCTTCTTTCTCCCTTGGCCTAGGGTGCTCGGGAGCGAGCATCAGCGCCATCTGTTTCCAATTATCGCGCCCGCTATCGCGGTTGCGTTAATTGGAAACAGTTTGCGAAACGCGGCGCTTTCACTTTCGCCGCCGACCTTATGTATTTCTAAGAGAAGTTATTTAAGGTCCTCTTTTTGTAATTCCAGAAGTCTGTGGCCGAAAGCACCCAGTGCTTTAAGTCCGACTGATATGATATTATGAAATTACTAAGGGCTAAAACACGTGTAACATGCTCTTGTGCTGCTCGTTCTATGTTCACACTGCAGGTTCTTCGGTGTGCTTTTAAATCTCGAGACAGAAAAAAAACTGTATATGCCTCCTGGGCTGCACGGAACGAGGGGCATTTAAAAGCTGACGCGTACGGGTCTCTTTAGAAAGTGTGTGTGTCTGTACGGGTGTTGTATGTGTGCGAGAGAGTGGGCTGCTATCTGCAAGAGAGAGAGAGCATGTGTCCTTGTAGGAATGCTTGTTTGTTTGTCAGTGTGCGTGTTCATTAAGTTGTCGACAAGAAAAAAGGACGCGTAGCGTCAAATGAACCCGCATGCAAACAAATGTTGCCCGTGGAGGATTCACATTAGTTTTTTAAAATAATAATTCATTAGCACTTCGTTCGTGTTTCAGATTTAAATAATTAGTGCGTGCCTTTGTTGTTGGGTTTGTTTACTTGGCAGGAGGATGATGGGTCACGCTGGCTACGGCGGTGGAGGTGCTTTCAACGCAGTACAAAAGGAAGGGAACTGTTCAAATAAATAAACCGGTCATCTTTTTCATGCCAAGTTTGAAGGCGTGTTTTTTTGAGCCTGCATTCGAGTATATTAAATGAAAAAGGATTAAAAAAGTAGATAGATGTAGTCTAGTGGCTTCGTCCTAAGTGACTTAAATGTGAAATTCCATTCCGACGTGACCAAACAGCGTGACCCTGGGCGAATTTCTTTTCTTTTTTACAGTTATATATAGGCGAACTCGACCGCTTTACATGAGCACCTGTTATGTTACACAGTCAAGGACACATTCGTTTTAATTTTGGTAGGCCCGGGGAGATTGTGATTTGCCCACATTCACAGGATGTTGAGCCGACGCCGAGACTCAAACCTGGTTCCCCAGCTCGATAGTCGTCAGCTTTGGCCGTTGTGCCACCTCCTCTCCCCGAGTGTTGCCGGTGCCATATGTGATGTGTGTTTGCGCAAGCCAGATTAGATTTCCAGCTAATAGACCAAGAGTTATATTTTCTCTTTTACATGATTTGAAATAAGGGCAGAAGAAACCCAAATATGCAGACTAGACTACTGTTGGTGATAAAAGACTGGGGTCATTGTTACTCACAGGCACTGCTAAGCCACCAAGGGAGCGCCTACAGAAAAAGGTTGTGCAATAGAAGCGAGCAACCAAATATGTGACTTTTAACGACAGGAAGATCAAAAGTACAGGCGTCGCGTCTTCTGCCTGCTGGCTGCCTCAATGAAAGCGTGCAAGGTGCATGTCTAATTATTTAGAAGGAACACCGGCCGGGCCTTTCACTGGCAGTCTGCCTGTGAAAGGCCCTGCCGGTGTTCCTTTTAAATTGGTCACGACTCACGCACGCTTTCATTCAAGCTTCTGAAGCAAGCTGCAGCCATCAATCATTATTAGTCGGGTCAGGTCACTCGGCTGTACTTACTTAGTCAGTGCTCGCATCTCTACCTCCAGGAATCCTACAAGCTCATGTTCTCTCGCGCGGGGCTCCGAGTGGCCACTGGCAATGACGCAGATCCCAAACAAACTGGAAAATTCTGGATTGACCCCTCCCCCAGACCCCAGCACACCAATCACTTCCTAAAGAACAACTGTTACTGGGTCTCTCTCGAGGCAGAGGCCACACCCCACTACTTTCCCGAAGCTGAACTGGCCTGCCCCCAGCCATTGGAATTAATGGGGAGCTTCTGACTCCTCCTTGGGCTATACGAAATTCGCCCAAATTAAAAGCTGTATTCCGGCAGTGATACACAGATCCTGCCCACCTGTGTGTCGTCACTGCTCTGCTTTCTGGCTCCAGGTCGAAGAAATCTTCGCCCAGCCAAAAGCATGCGCAGCAGAGGCAGAGCCAAGAGCCATCATCCCCCACCCCCTCAAAGAACAAGCATTGGCATAGCCAACAGGTCTCGCCTTTGGGACCTTATAAGTATTTAATTATGCAGCACAAAATCCTTGGTGCAACATCAACTGTTGATGGCTAAACACTTATAATGTCCCAAAGGCGAGACCTATTGGCTATGCTAATGCTTGTTTTCTTTTTGGTTCTGCTTCTGAGGATGTGCCAGACTAAGGAGAACCTGAGAATATTGATAATGATGATGAGGGAGGTGACTTGCTACCCCTCATTACACTTAATACCTTGATTTACAAAACGCTGTGGGCCTAATGCATTCCCTGAGAAGGAGCTTGATTTACCACATTGGTCACTAAGAGGAAAGTGCCTCATTTGCAGTGGTAGTTCAGATGGCGGCCGAGTAATAGACTATAAAGAAATGTTTTGACAGAAATGTTACAGCCTAGCCAGCAACATCTAGCCCTTGCTTCCATTTAATGACACACTCACAGATACTTTAATGGCTACCTGGTCGAAAGTGTGTTCTTGCACGCCTGTTAGCGAGCACTTGGCCAACCAACATAGGCCAGTGCCTGGTGACTCAATTTTCTCACCTTGCACGCACCTTACTCCGGAGAGTCTCATTCTACAGGCCTTGACCAGTAAGATGAACTTGAATGCATTTCAAACCAATCCCCCAGATAGAGAATTCAAAAGGATTGATGTATTTGGCAAATGTATCATTTCTTCTGCCAGACTGGCTCTGTGATCCGTAACCACAGTCAGCCTACTGGGCCGATATACACATGCCCTTTGAGACATATCCAGTGAGGTCTGGCTTGCAGTGACAGAGGATCATAGAGCCTCTCTGGCTAAGATGATCCATGATGGGCAAGACGCAGCCAAGTATGTTATCTGCGCAGGCTTGGATACCATGGACTGCCTTGGCAAGTCAGTCGGCACCAGTGTTTTACTTCATAGACATGCCTGGATGACATCTACTGAATTTTTCAGTGATGAGTGATGGATATGCCTTTTGTAGGGTCTTCCTTCCTCTTAAGAGGAGGAGGAATATACTTTGGAATGCTTTAAAGGCAGCAGAGCTACAGCAGGTCTCTTGAGCCTGTTGCCTGCGAACAACAATTTTCCTACCAGTTCCAGAAATTTAGGGGCTATTCTAGAGGGCTGGCATATAGCCAGGGACAGACTTGCCAGTCAGTGATGCAGCAAATAGACCAGCCCTTTTGGGGCTGTAGACGTGTGCAGGCGGCCAGCAAGGTCACCAGTCCCCCAACTCCTCTTCCCCTGCTACAACGGCCAGCAAACCACTTTAAGTTGGCCTCAGTGGTGCATGCCAAACCAGAAAGAGACAGGAGTCAGCAGTTCCTTCTGGGTTGGCAAAACATTACGTCCAGCAGATCGGTCTAGCAAATTGTTCATAAAGGCTACCTCCTATCCCCGCACCCTGGTGTCAATATCCCCCCTACACCAAATCGAATTTCGAACCGCATCTGTCCATCCTGCTACAGGAGGTACATATGTTCCTCTCCAAGTGTGCTATAGAGAGGGTACGAGACTCGGAGAAAAGAGCTGTTATTCCCACTACTTCATCCTGAAACAGGATGGGGGCCTCAGGCCTATCTTGAACCTCTGACCCCTGAATGTCTTCCCACTGAAGAATAAATTAAAAATCCTCACAGGGGCGTGGCTTAGCCAGCTGCAAGATGGCCGCACTTTGAGTGGGCTCTGCCGGCCAAGCCTAAAATCCTGCAACTATCCGGCAGACTTCCCACACATCGCTGCCTGTGACCCTACCTTCGCAGCTTCCCTGTATCGGCGGCGTTCTCGGAGCCGTTCACCGCGGCCCTACGACCTGGCTGCGACTGGCTGCGGCGCCTCCAGGAGTTGGGCCTAGACGTCTGCTCACTCCCCGAGACCCGGCCTGTGCTACCCGTGCTCCTCCGCACGCCCACCGGACCTTCCACCACTGGCCCTGCGGCCACGACAATCCGCCGGTGAGTCTCGCTGCTGGGGGGGCGCTCCGGGGCGGGCCTGGGATCGCGCTCGCCGTACCGCCCGGCCCAGCCCGACCCTGAGGAGGCGCCCTGAGCGTCTCCGGTATCCGCGCTGGTGGGCCGGGCGAAGAGGGCGGCGCGCTCCCCGCGTCCTCCTGCCGCGGTTTGCTGCCCCTCGCTACTCCCGGCTGGGTTCCACCTGCTGCCGCTGCGCTCACGATCGTCCCGGCTGCCTCCCATACCGCCTTTGTGGTCACCGGCGGTGGGCGGGGATCTGGGAGGGGAGCCCGCGATCGGGGTGTTCCCTGACTTGGCTGCAGTGGCCTACAATCCGGCCTTCTCATCAGGGCGACTCCGGGGCACACTGGCGTGTGTCTGCGCCCCTGCCTGGCCCTCTGATCATCCAGCTCTCTCTGCCAGTTGGGCGCACCGCCGGGTCGACCCTCCACCCGGGTCCTCCCTTTCTTCACGGCGCCCAGCGCTGCGGGGCCCCCATTGCACCACGGCCCGGGGACTGTGGCGGTTCGGGCACTCTACCGCACCTCCGCGCCAGGCGCGGTCTCCGGAGCGAGCCTTCTTGTGTGGTACCCCGGCTGCCTCCTGGATTGCGCCACCTTGGGAGCGTGGCAACGGCTCGGTGGGGGCCTGCGCGCTGGCTGCGAGATCGGGGTGCACTGCCCCCAACGCTGCATTCGCGGCCCGGGCCCTACGTCTGCTGCACACCTGCCTCGTGGAGGGGGATCCTCTTTGCCCCCCATTGTTCATCTTCCTGCTACCTGTGCCCTTACCGGCTGCACCTTCCTTTTGGGGCTCCCTGCTCTAGGAGGCCGCCATGGGTAAAGCTGACCCGAAACAGCCCCGACTAACCTTTGAGCAGCGGAGGCAAACGCGCCAGGAGGGCGCCGCTGCTGACGGGGGCGAGTTGCCCGCACCCACGGAAATGGTCGCCGCACGTGAGGATGACTTGAAGGCCATCATGCTGGAGGTGAAGTCGGCGGTGTCTGGGATTGCCACTCAGCTGGAGCAACTGGCTTCTCGCCTGGATGTGGTCAGGTCCAGAGTGGATGCGCACGATGGCCGCCTGCTCCACGTTGAGTCGAGGGTGTCTGATGTGGAGGACACCGCCACCCAAGACCGCCAAAAATTGCTCCAAATGGACAAAATCCTCGACCTCATCCGGTCAAAGAATGAAGATTTGGAGGCCCGCTCCCGCAGGAGTAACCTCCGCATCACTGGTGTGCCGGAGTCCTCCAATATTTCCAGGATGGAGGATTACGTGGAGCAGCTGTTGCGAGAACTGTTTGGAGAGGTGCTATCCCAGATCTTTGTCGTGGAGAGAGCGCACCGCTCCCTCGGCCCTCGGCCTGGCCCTGGTCTGCCTGCTCGACCGATCATTGCGAGGATCCTAAATTTCCGGGACCGGGACGCGGTCCTCCGGGCTGCCAGGGAAAGAGTTGTGATCCGCCACCAAGGTAACACTTTGTCTTTTTATCCCGATTACACCCTGGCTGTGCAGGCTGCCCGCCGCGAGTTTCTGCCCGCAAAACGCTTTTTGCAAAAGCACGACGTGTCCTACTCGCTAGCCTACCCGGCCAAATTGCGGGTCAGACAGGGCTCCAAAACCCTGGTATTCCCGGACTCAAAGGGAGCCCTCGCCTTTGCCAAACAGCTGGACCGCTCTCACCACTCCACTTCAGCCAGCTCTCAAGACCCTGCTGCAGCCAATTTGAGCGACAATGACTGAACTGTACCTCTTTATTATTTCTGGCCCCCGGCCCTTCTGTACAAGACTGTGTAGCGCAGTTGCGGTCTCATTCCCCCGGCTGTCCCTTGGCTGTTGAACTGGCTGCAGCCCATCATGGTTTCTCTCTTTTCTTGGTCCGCTGGGTTTACAGGCCCTAACTTGGTTGCATTATATCACCTGCCAGTGTTGTCTGCTGTTCGCTCTGGCTTGGCCACCCTGCCTTTCCTGGCAGGGGGTACGCTAGGCGTCGCCATGCCCCCACGGGATGATTCCCACTTCTATTGCTGATTCTCCCCTCCCGGTTGGGGTCCCCTGGGGTTGGTGTGTGTGGTTTCTCGACCTGATTGGGGGTTGGTGTGGGTTGTGGGTGGAGGGGTGTTGGGTTGTTGTGTTTGCCTCTTGGGGCTATTTCGTGGTTCATCGCATTTTCTCTGCTCCCACATTGCAAGATTTATACTTTCAATCATGGTGCGATGGGGTGGGTTTGTTCGGGGTGGGGGTGGTTGGCTCCTGGGATTGTTTTTTTGTGTTTTTTTTTAGAAAAGTTAATGTATTTATGCTTTCAATTTATGTATTCCTTCAGTACACATTACACCACTGCTGCGCTCGATCACTGCATCACGTTTGAGCTAGACACTGCGCCCTCCCTTCGACTGGTGCCTTGCGGGGGTCATTGCCTGCCTCATTGTTTTTGTACCCTTGCTGCTCCCTCTGGCGTCACACCTTTCCCCCAGGCGGGCTCTTGCTGGCTCCATTTCAGACTTCAAGCAGCTGACTCGCCCTTGTTCTATCCAAGTATGACCTCCCCGCTACACATGCTAGCTTTTGACTGCAGCTCCTACTCGCGGCCTTGCGCTCCCTCCTATTGCGTCCTCCCACAGTATGACTGACACCATATGCTGGTCCTGGAATATTCGTGGCCTCAATGACCACCGCAAGGCCCGGCTCATCCACTCACACCTACTCCGTCATAAAGTTGACATTTGTCTCTTACAGGAGACTCACTTGTTGCCTGCGACCGCCGCTAGGCTTCAGTCGCGCCACTGGGGCGAATCACACTCCTCTTTCTATTCCTCCTACTCTCGTGGTGTGTCTATTTTGATACGCAGGGGACTTCCATGGCACACTGATCGGGTACTCATTGACCCTGAGGGACGGTATGTTATTCTCCATGGCTCCTTACTTTCCCAACCAATGACGATTGCTGCTATATACGGTCCCAACTCGGACGACCCTGCCTTTTTCACTAATGTTTGGCACTTAATATCCACACTGGGCCCTGCGGCACTCCTTTGGGGGGACTTCAACGTTACCCTTTCTGCGGTCCTTGACCGCTCGGGCCCCCACTCGTCGCACCCGCAATCCGCGGCTTTCTTACAGTCCTTGCTGGCCGATAACTCACTGTATGATGCGTGGCGACACGTGTGGCCTGAGGCCCGCGAGGGAACTTGTGTCACCGGTACCCGTGGCTGCTGGTCTCGTATTGATCTTTGGATCACCTCTCCTGACGTCCTCACTTGGCTTACATCCGTCACTAATATGGCGCGCACTTTCTCTGACCACGCGCCGGTCCAGCTCTGTTTACGCCCTCCCGACTCCCCGCGTAGGGCCTTCGCCTGGCGGCTCCCCTCGTACGCTCTTCGCGACTCGGTCTTTTGTGCCGAGATCCAAACTGCGATCTCCAACTATTTTGACTTGAATGTCGGCTCCGTGGACTCGCCGTCTACCCTGTGGGAGGGTTTTAAAGCTGTAATTCGCGGTGAGTGCATTTCAAAACAATCCGGAGTCCTCCGCTCCATCCGCACCACATTAGGAACATTAGAATTGGAGATTAAGGCCCTGGACTCTGCTCAGGCAACTCGCCCCAGCGCCGAGACACTTGCTCGCCTGCGCGAAAAGCACTCAGAATTTGCCAGGGAGGCCGAGAGGGAACTCTCCTTTCTAGGTAGAGAGGCCCGGGCGCGCCGTTTCGGCGAGGGCGATCGGCCTGGCAAGACCCTAGCCGGCCTCCTTCGTCCCCCCGCGCTGCATCGTATGTAGCGGCACTTCAGGATGGCGGCCCTGCTAGAACCACCTCCCCAGAGGAGATCAAGTCACGGTTCTCGGATTATTATACGCACCTTTACGCCGCGGGCCCCACACCTTCGCGAGCGGACTTCGACCAATTTTTTGACACCATCTCACTCGTCTGGCTCGAGGATCATCACCGCGAATTCCTAGAGGAGCCTTTTTCCAAGGAAGAAATACTCGCTGCCATCACTGGTTTGCCCGGTGATAAGGCCCCCGGCTCGGACGGCCTCCCGGCTTCTTTTTATAAGACATTCGCCCCGCTCCTGGTGCCGCACCTGGCCGCTATGTACAATGACTCCTTCGACAGTGGCCTCTTCCCGCCATCGCTCCGTGAGGCGATCATAACACTTCTCTTGAAACCAGACAAGCCCCCGGATTGCCGCGACTCCTACCGTCCCCTTTCTTTAATCAACACGGATAATAAGATCTTTGCGAAACTGATAGCTTCCCGTCTTCTTCACCTCATGCCCCTCATCGCTCTCCCGGACCAGTCCGGGTTCATTCCGGGCCGCGCAACATCTCACAACCTTCGGGCTATATTCTCCGTTTTGCACCAGATTAATCCTAGCCTCCCCGCAGTGGCTGCTCTTCTTGATGCCACCAAGGCATTCGACACCTTGGAGTGGCCCTTCTTATTCTATCTCTTGCCGCGTCTCGGCTTCAGCAATGTCTTTATTCGTAAAATTCAACTTCTCTACACGCGCCCCTCTGCCCGCCTTCGGCTCGACGGACAAGTTTCTGACCTTATTCTAATTGAGCGTGGCACTCGACAGGGGTGCCCGCTCTCCCCCATGCTCTTCGCCATTGCGATGGAGCCTCTTGCGGCCAGACTCCGGCAGCACCATACTCAGAGGGGCATTGGCTTCTCGGCCCGCGCCCTCCTGGTCTCCCTGTACGCGGATGATATTACACTGTACGTCCGCCACCCCCAAGACAACCTCAGCCCCCTTGTGCGTGAGATACTACGGTTTGGTGGATTATCCGGAATACAGGTGAACTGGAGTAAGTCAGTGCTGTTCCCTCTCACTGATGCCACCACACAATTCACCCCGGACTTTCCTTTTAAATGGGCCTCTGACCCCACCCGCTACTTGGGTGTCTGGTTGAGTAGGGATCTGGACGATCTCTGGAAGGCTAATTTTGGACGGGCCGTGGATTGGCTTGAGTCCAGGATACCCCATTGGAACCGGCTCCCCTTGTCGCTGGCTGGGCGTATTGCCATTGCTAAGATGGTAGTCCTCCCGAAATTTCTCTACCTTTTTCTAAATATTCCCATACCACTGACGGCCCATTTTTTCCGCAAGCTTCGCTCCCTGATCATTTCTCTGGTTTGGGCTGGCAGGCAGCCCAGGATTGCCTATGATGTCCTTACTCTCCCCATGTCGGCTGGAGGCATGGGCGCCCCGACTTCAAACTGTATGCCTTAAGTGCCCAGGCCAGTTTCCTTCACTTCTGGATTCATCCCTCCCTTTTCAGCCGCACGCAGCGGTCGAAGCTGATCTTGCTGCTCCTTGGCCGCTGGCTACCGCCTTGTTTGCTCCGGACGACCGCGCGCGGGCTGAGGTGGACACGGTCGGGACTTTACGCTGGGCCTGGTCGGGATTGCGTCGCCTCTCCAATGCCCCGTTGCTCTCAGCAAATGCTATGCCGATTGTGCGCCACCATGCTTTCCCGCCTTTCCATCCAACCGGCATGGCTAAGCATGCCGTCCGCTTGGGGCTGGAGACACTGGCGGATCTCTACCCTGGAAACACCTTCTATTCTCTTCCTGCTGCCTCTGGCCCTATGGACACATTGCTCTATTATCAGCTGCGGGCTATTTGTAAGGACTTACACCCCACGTTCCCACAACCTCCACCTTCGATGCGCGCGCTTGATTTTATATATTCTTCCACCTCCCCCGGAAGCTGGTGTCCAAATTGTACGCCCTTACGTTATCAACCTCCGCCGTTTCCACTGATCGCGCACGCGTGGCGTGGGGCGAGGACCTTGGTATGGACATTTCCCAAGCCGACTGGCTTTATTGCTGTAGCCAGACGAAGAAACTCTCTCCCAATTACCGTCTCCGCCTCATACACTTCAAATACCTGCACAGGCTTTACCGAACCCCCGTTCTGCTACATAAAATGGGACTAGTTCCCACTGACAGGTGCTTGCGTTGCTCTGCCCCTGCTGCGGATTTCGCTCATCTGGCCTGGTTGTGCCCAAGGGTGTCGGAGTTTTGGCGGGAGGTCTGCGCCGCCCTCACCGAGATCGTTTCCGCACCGGTCCAGCCCGACCCACCGTTGTGCTTGCTCGGCTTTGTTAAGTTCTGTCCGGATGCCTCTCGCCGATTGGTCGCAATGCTGCTTGTCCTCGCGCGGCGCAGGGTGTCCATGTGCTGGGGGCGCAGGCCGGCGCCTCAGTTCGCTCACTGGCTGGAAGACGCATCGAGATGCCAAACTCTTCTATCTGAATTCTGGGACCTTATGCCTGCCAGATCTCGCCCGATTGACATATGGGGCCCCCTTGTGACATACCTCCACACCCGATCACATTCTGGCCAGACTGCCTCTCCCGCGCTCCCCGCCGGCTCTCCGCCCGCGGCGGCCGCCGGTGTTGGTTGCTGGCCCTCTCCCGCCCATTTCCTCTCCCTCCCTCCTGACCGGACCTAATGCCCCCCTCTGCAGTGCTGCCCCCACACATTTCAGATATTTGTTGCTCAAGGGTGCTTTGTCATGCTGTATATTACACTGTTTATTTTTTGTCTGTAATATTCCCCCTATTCTTGAGGTGCTTCGTAGATGGTCTTATGCGCTCAGTGTTTTGACTTGATGCAACATGTATGTTGGTAATGCTGACTATGTTCAATAAAGGTTTTGAAAAATTAAAAAAAAAAAAAAAAATCCTCACACTGGCTCAGATCCTTTCTGGCCTGGGCCTGGGAGATTGGATGGACTCCTTGACGTTGAAGGATGCATTTTAATACACCCTTCCTGCAATCCTACAGGTAATACTTGTGATTGTTCAGAGTGGGTCAGGAGCATTTTCATTTTGCTGCACTCCCATTCGGTCTCACCTGTGCCTGTTGGGTGTTCAAAAAGTGATTGCAGTTGTCACTGCCCATTTTCAGATGTCACCAGTTCCTGTATTCATGTAGAAGGTTTCATTTTATTACGGCAATGCTGGACAAGGTGGCGTTCAACACTTTTCCTCCGCTGCAACAAGTTTGGGACATTTAGACTATGATCCCAATGTTGTGGACTTGATCCTGGATTAACATGAGGGAGACTCTGAGGGTTCTTGGTCTCTTAACCTCTTGCTTCCCCCTCGACAACCACGCCAGGTGCTAAATGCATGCCGTACAGTGGGACTTAAAATCCCAGTGTGCCTAGCATAGCAACTGCCTTTCAGACACCATCCAGGTCTCAGAGAGGATGACCAACGATCTGCAGTGGTGGCTGACCGATCTCAATCTGTCCTGCTGCAGGCCATGCTCTCTCCTCCACCCAGAGTTGACAGTGGGGATAAACGTCTTGCTACTGGGTTGAAGTGGACATCAGAGGGAGGTGGAAATCAGGTCTGTCTATCAGGGCGAGGCTGCATGTTTTCACTGACAAATACCATTGATTTGTTATTCTGCAACAAGCAGGGCAGTATGGGGGCCTGACTCTTGTGTCAAGAAGCTTTGCATCTCTCGAGGTGGCTGAACTACCAGGACATCTTTTTGGCTGCCAACCACCTGGCAGGATCTCTAAATTATTATTATTATTACATGTATTAAGTGCAGCTGTTAACTAATATAGCATCCTGCTGCTGTGGTGGTGAGGCGGATGCAGAAAAAGTGAAGAAAAAAGAAGAGAGGTCTAAAACAACCATTAAATTGTGTATAACTACGTTTTTAAGGCTTTCCTAAAAGTTGTAAGATTATTGATCAAGCAAGGAAGTAATGGAGTCCATTCCAGAGACATGACACCTGGACGATGAAGGCTCTGCCCACAGCTCTGACCTCTTACAATTTTGGGCGAACTAGCAGGTTGGCATTGTCAGATCACAGAAAGTGTGAGGGGCAATAGCTTACAAACTTCTATTGTAGGAACCGAGGGCTTTTATGATGAATATCAGGCAATGCACAAGAATTTAAACTGCATCTTTTCAGTAAAGGTAACGAGTGAGGCATACCCAACGCTTCCAAAGCAGATGAATGCAAGGGAGACTAGGCCAATCTAGCAACTCCTGCCTGGAAAAGATAAAGGTGTGCTTGATTAGGTTAATTGCAGAGCACAGGAACCATAATCCAGCCTGCTTGTAATAGAAGACTGCACTACCAGTGGTTGAGTGTGGCTTGGTAGAAAAGGCTCAATTTTCTAAAGTACCTCCAATAAAGAGAAACATATTACAGACAACCTGTTAACATGATATATCCTTATCTATATGGACTCCAAAATTCAGACCCGAGGGAAAAGCCGACTGAGCGGAGTCACCAACTGAAGGCCAGAGATCAGAGAGAAATGATGAGTTTGCCTACCAACGGAGCTGTTGTATGGCTTCTACTTTCTCAGTAGGAACTGTGTGTTTGTTGGGCAACATAAACGTTGGGATGGTGCCAGACTGATTCTAATCACCCCCTTCAGGATATGTTGACCTATAATCCTGCTAGCTCACAGTGCAACCATAAGAACCCCTGTATCTAGGAAGGTAATGAATGGATTGTGCAACCTCAGAACATGACAACCCGGGGAATCGTGGTAACAGATCTAGAACCCTTTGACTCAATCACTCGTGCATACCCAAAGAGATATACAAGAAGTACACAAAAGGCGTTTCAATATTTATTGCAGCATTGTAATTCTTGTATAAAATATGTGTGCTGCAATGGATATTAGACAGAAACAAACGAGAGTTATTAGCATCACGAGAACAGTGAAAAGGATAGACAATTCCACCATTGTGCTAAAGACATGTGTATATATGCTGGCATATAAGTACTGGTGTATACTGTACTCCTACTATGCGCTCCCTAACCTAGTTGCCTGCCTAGGGTGGGCGATCTGCCAAAATCCCCTACTGGATGATCTGACTCCCCATTACCTGAGGGGAATTGTCTTCAGGGGCCGCTCTTGGTCACAAGTTGGGCATCCCTCCTCGCAGAGGGAAACAGGAACAGCTGGGCTGGAATTCCGACAAGCAGCGACTTCGTAGTTTGTTTGTAGATTTATATAGCGCGGCTTATCACCCGTGAGGGTATCCAGGTGCTGTCCATGGGCACCGGGAGATTAAGTGATTTGCCCAGAATCACAGGATGTTGCGCCGCCGCTGAGACTCAAACCCAGGACCCTCAGCTCCTGGGTTGGCAGCTCTGGCCGCTGGACCACATCTTCTCCCCAGTGACAGCAGAGTGCTCCTCTAATCTGAACACAGAAGTTCTCATGTATATATAATAAAAAGATCCATGCTACCATGCCCAGACCTCAGCCAGGCTGTTGTTGTTTATCCTTTTATGATAGCTATGTCACCTACCGGACAATCACCAAACAACAACATTTGCGCAATTAACTTTATCCCTTGTACTAGATGTTCAAGGTGTCGTGATAATGTGCAGATGAAGTTGAATTGTAAGCAAATGTGCTTTCTAAGAACCATATCCTGCACAGGCATACAAGCAAATGTGTCAAATTTCAACATGTAGAAAAGAAGGCAACTTAAGAAACATATGTATGTAAAATGGCAGTGTTTCTCTCCGGGCCTAAACCAGCCACGTGACACCCACTCCTCGGATGTGCGTCGACTAAGCTATCTAAAAGCAATGCTAAAATATTTAGGTATATGCATAAATAGATGCTAAAAGGTCTAAAAAGGCAATCGTATCTGTTTTGAAGCAGAAAGCAGCCTGAAAGCCAAAATGTAAAATCCAGTAAAAGGTGAATAAAAGCAATGTAATTTAAAAACAATTTAGGTTGTTAAAAACACAGCGAATTAATAGTGCCCGCCACTTGAAACTGCCAAATTGTTTATGTGTTCCGAGAGGTAGACGAAACATGGCTGTTCCCATCAACCACAGACGATGTTATCAGAGGCACACCTCGAATCAAATCCATGGAGCAAACATGTTTCCATCCAGCCCCTTCAACAGCCGCTGAAGGTGGGAATACGACCAGTGCCAAGGTGGGGTCTGCCGATGAAGAGCCGCAATCCATATCACCAGGAGCAGAAGCATCCCAGGAGGGCTCATAGAATGCGTTCAGAAGCAATAGTAAGTGCAAAGGACACCAATACAAGTGAGCCTTTAGGGGTCCCACCAGTACTGCCATATCCAGATGTTGAACCTGTTGCATTCCAAGGCAAATGTCCAAGGCACACTCGAACGTGCACAGCAGACCGCAGAATACTGGCTGCACGCAGTGTAGCCAAACAGGCCAGAAGAATAAGAACCAATGTTCATTCAGCTCCTGAAGCAAAGGCACGCCAATATACTGTATCATGCGTTCCCGACACAGGAGCACATGTGGTAGTGCTATGTCAGTTTGGCCTCGAGATGGAACATCCATTGTGGAGCAAAAAAAGTAAAAACACACTCCAGACAATCAGGAGCAGGACCAGCGGAAAACCTCCAAAAACGCTTCCCGCACAGACTGTATGAATGATGGCATGACTCAGAAGACTGTCTGGAAGGTGCTAACCAAACCAGAGCCTATGCTTTTGAAAAGCTGCGCTACCCTCGCAGTATTAGACATATTAAAAATGCTGTGCAGCAGTTCTCTAAAATGTAGAGGGAAATTAGTAGCGACTATGTCTGAAGATGACCTTGTAACTCGAAGATCAAATGTCTCCCTTGCAGATGTTAAGGCCACACCTTTCTAAAACAATAAGGCTTTCAGTCTGCTCAAGGCGTCAAAGCGTACGTTTGAAAGCTTTATCGAAGGTCAAAGCATTGCCTCCCTAGGTGTACTGGCATGTGGAAACAGTACTTGTGTACAGCAAGTCACAATGGAAGAAACCGTAACAAGATAGGCTATGCCCGATGAACAAGTTACTTACCTTCGGTAACGATATATCTGTAAGAAACATAGGTTAGTTATAGATTCCTTACCTTAGAATTACCCCCAGGCGTCAGACTGGATCCGGAAAGTTTTTCGTCAACAGTACTCCTGCGCGTCGGAAGGTGGCGTCGGTCGACTCCGCATTCGTCGTTGGCGTCGTGGTCGCCGGGATGATGTCGCGGTAACTACATAGACGCCGCCCTCGCGCGCTGACGTCAGTTCTGTACACGACTTTCCACGCCAGAAGCGTAGAGCCATGCAAGACACTGACCACTGGTGCACAAAACTAGGGCCCTGAAAGGAAATCCTTAACCCTAGAAGTCAGTTCGCAGAATGGGGAGGATGGGTGGGATGGTAAGGAATCTATAACTAACCTATGTTTCTTACAGATATATCGTTACCGAAGGTAAGTAACTTGTTCATCTGAAAGAAACACTTATAGATTCCTTACCTTAGAATAGATACCCCAGCAATACCAACCCCGGAGGTGGGTCTGCGAACTAAGTTCACACCAGAAAGTCCTGGAGAACAGAACGGTCAAAGAAGCCGTTTCTCCGGACTTGGCTGTCCAGGCAGTAGTGTTTAGTAAACGTGTACAGCGATGCCCACGTAGCTGCCTGACAGATGTCATTAAGGGGGACTCCCCGCCCCAAAGCAGTGGTAGCTGCCATCGCCCTGGTGGAATGGGCGCGCAGTCCCACTGGAGGCTCCTTTGCCAAAGAATAGCAAGCTTTGATGCACAGAACGACCCACCTGGAGATGGTCCGTTTGTGCACGGCCCGACCTTTCTTAGCACCCACGTAACCAACAAAGAGCTGGTCGTCCACCCGGAATTGTTTGGTGCGATCCAAGTAGAAGGAAAGCGCACGTTTTGGATCCAGATGGTGGAGCCTCTCCTCCTCTTTTGAAGGATGCGGAGGCGGAAAGAAGGTGGGCAAAGTGATGGTTTGGCCAATGTGGAAATAAGTAACCACCTTGGGAAGAAAGGAAGGTCTAGTTCTAAGGACGACCTTGTCCGGATGAACAGCCAGAAAGGGAGGCTTGGAAGAAAGAGCTTGTAGCTCACTCACCCTGCGAGCAGAGGTGATGGCCACCAGAAAGGCAGTTTTCAAAGTTAGAAGCCTGAGAGGGCAGTTATGGAGCGGCTCAAAGGGAGCGCACATAAGATATGTAAGGACCAAGTTCAAGTCCCACTGGGGCATTACGAAAGGAACAGGAGAAAAAAGATGAGTAATGCCCTTAAGGAAATGATTTACAACAGGGGACTTGAAAAGAGAAGGCTGATCAGGAAGCCTAAGGAAGGCTGAAATGGCCCAGAGGTAGCCCTTTAGAGTGCCCAGAGCAGAGCCCTGCTGGGCCAAAGAAAGGAGGAAAAAGAGAACCTCAGAAAGAGGGGCGGAAAGGGGATCCACAGCCTTTGCTGTGCACCATGCCACAAATTTGTTCTATCTGCAGGTGTATACTGTCTTAGTGGAGGGACGCCTGGCTGCCAAGATAACATCACAGACTTCGGGAGGCAGGCCAAACGACGTCAACTGCCGCCGCTCAATCTCCACACAAGGAGGTGGAGGCTGGACAGGTTCGGGTGGAGGACCATCCCCTGCTGCTGCGACAGAAGATCCTCCCGAAGAGGCAGTCTGATCAGAGGATCGATGGCCATGTGTAGTAGCTCGGGATACCAGACTCTTCGTGCCCGATCCGGAGCCACAAGAATGACTTGGGCCCGGTCACGCCTGATCTTCTTCAGCACTCTAGGCAGAAGTGGTATTGGCGGAAAGGCGTATAGAAGACCGCAACTCCACTCGCGACGAAAAGCGTCGCCTAGCGAGTGCCGCCTTGGAAATTCCAACGTGCAGAATTGCTGACATTGCGCGTTCTCTTCGGTGGCGAATAGATCTAACCAAGGCTCTCCCCATGTGCGAAAGAGACCTTGCACCACCTCCGAGTGAAGACGTCATTCGTGATCCATCATGCACCTGCGGTTGAGTTCATCCGCCCTGGCGTTCACGGAACCTGCCAGGTGTTGAACCACCAGGTAAATGCCCTGATGTTCCAGCCATGTCCAGAGGCGGAGGGCCTCCTGACATAGGGTCCACGACCCCACCCCACCCGCCTTGTTTGTTGCAGTACCACATGGCGGTGGTGTTGTCCGTGAACACCTCCACTACTCTTCCCCGGACAGAGGAAAGAAATGCTTTGAGTGCAAGATGAATCGCCCGAAGCTCCAGAAGGTTGATGTGGAGCCCGGACTCCGCCAGAGACCAGAGGCCTCTGATCTCCGCCTCCCCCATGTGGCCGCCCCATCCCAGAAGTAATGCATCGGTCACCAATGTGAACTCTGGTTGGGGAATGGAGAGGGATCTGCCGTCGACCCAATCCTGGTTCGTTAGCCACCACTGCAATTGGCGTGCAGTGCCCCCCGAAATCTGGATGCAATGAGATCCAAGATAGGACGCAGGCCTTTGTCCTTCTTGGGCACCAGAAAGTAGTGGGAATAGCAACCACGACCTACTTCTGGGACAGGAACGCGCTTGATGGCTCCCTTGGCCAAGAGTGCCGAAACTTCCTGTTGGAGAAGGGCCAGATGATCCTCCGACATGCAATGGTACTGAGGTGGCATGCCTGGAGGGGTAGTCTCGAAGGGGAGGGAGTAGCCCCATCGGACTATTTGCAAAACCCACCTGTCCGACGTGATGGTGCGCCAGTGGGGGAGGTGATGGCGAATCCTGCCGCCCACTGGCGATTGGTGGCCCTGAAAGGTCGGACTAGGAGGGTTTGGAGGCTGCTGCAGAGGGGGCTGTGGTGGACTGGCCCGCCCACTGGCCCCCAGAACCACGGTGGTGGTTCCCACGTCCCCGGCCGCGCTGGGGCTGAACAGCTTGCGCTGGCCTGTGGCTCTGGGCGGGACGTGGCGGGGCACCCCTTCCATAGTCACGAAAGGGGCGAAAGGCAGACTGCGCAGGGCGGGTCGTGGAGATGCCCAAGGACCTGGCCGTAGCCCGAGAGTCCTTAAAGCGCTCCAGCGCGTTGTCTACCTTGTCGCCAAAAAGGCGATGGCCATCAAAGGGCATGTCCATATGGGTGGATTGGACATCCCCTGAAAAACCAGTCGACCTCAACCAGGCGTAGCGTCGAAGGGCTACCGACGTGGAAATCGTCCTGCCTAGTGAGTCTGCGGTATCCAGCCCACAGCAGATGGTAAACTTCGCTGCGTCTCTCCCTTCGGCCACTGCCCGAGAGAGTACGGCCCGGGCACTGAGGCAGCACTTGTGCAACCGTATCCCACACGGAGTGGGTGTAACGGCCCAACAGACATGCGGTGTTTACCGACTGCAGTCCCAAGCTGGAGGAAGAAAACATCTTCTTCCCAAGATGGTCCAGCTTTTTGGATTCCCTATCAGGTGGTGCGTTAGGGAATGCGCCTTTGGATGTAGAGGCTTGGACCACCAAGCTCTCAGGGGTGGGGTGTTAGGAGAGGAAAGTGGGGTCGCCCGGGGCCGGGTGGTGGCGTCGGGCAATCATCCTATCCACAGGAGCCCCAGTGTTGGGCCTGGACCAGGTGCCCAAAAGGATGTCGGTGAGGGCTTAATTGAACGGCAGCAGGGGCTCCGAAGAGCTTGCTGCCGGCTGAAGCACCTCTGTCAGGAGGTTAGTCCTGACTGCCACCGTAGGTAGCTCGAGGTTGAGAGCCTCGGCCGCCCTACGCAACACTACTGCGTAAGACGCTCCCTCCTCCGTAGCCACGGTAGGAGGAGACAACATGCCAAGGTCTGGTGAGGTATCCAGACCACTGGCTTCCCCCAGTTCCTCTCACCAGTCCGGTTCACAGCCTAACTGGTCAGTTAAAGGGTCTCCAGACCCCTCCCAGTCCTCCTCACCCTCCTCTGGCTGCCAATCTGGTCTCAAAGAGCCAGGGTAGAACAGGGGCACAAAAGTACCCGTCGGCGTCGGTCGACGCCGGTCCGGCTCCGTGTCTACCTCGAGGTGGAGTCTGGGGTCGACGTCGGCTGGGGACACAACCGACGCCGGCTGCGGACGTGGTGCCGGTGGAATCGGCGCCGGGGGAGGTGTAACAAGGTCGACCGGCGCCGATCCGGATCCAGGCCTGGATCTAAGAGGACCCTGCGGTGCCAAGGCCGAAGCCGCGGGCGTCGAAGGCCCAGGGCCCCCAACCGAGTCCCCTGGGCCCGAAGGCACGCCAGCGGAGTCGGGCTGCCCAAAGATGGCGTGCATCGCTTCGTCAAATTGACGAAGCTGGGCAGGGGTTGCTCCGGGTCCCGGAAAGGGGGGGAAACCCGGAGTCCACCCTTCGGGCTCCGCACGCAGAGCCGCGGGAGGGGCACCACCTGCATCCCTCGTCGCGTCGGCCGACGGACGGGGAGAAATCGAAGAGCGACGATGCTTCTTCGACTTCTTCTTGTGCTTCGACTTACCTGACCCCGAGGGCGAAGACTTGGAAGAAGAGTGATGATGGCTCCGCGACCGGTCCCTCGACCTCCTACGTGACCGGGACCTCGAGCGGTGCAGAGCCGACTGCCGGGCCTCGAATAGCTTTCGGGACCGCTCCCGCAAAGACTTCGGATTCATGGTCCGGCAGTCGGAGCACGACTTGGGGTCGCGGTCGCGCTCCAGGCAGAAGAGGCACACGCGGTGCGGATCCGACATCAGTCGGCTACAGGAACCACAAGCCTTGAAGCCGGGCATCCCTCGTACACCAGGAGTCGATGGACTCAAAAACGATGTCGACAAGTCGAGAAAAAGTCAGTCAAAAAGTGACTGGAGGTACCACTCTCTCCGGATCTGCGCTTGCTGACGCGGAAAAAGAAAGAACTGACATCAGCACGCGAGGGCAGCGTCTATGTAGCTACTGCGACGTCATCCCGGCAACCACGACGCCAACGACGAACGCGGAGTCGACCGGCGCCACCTTCCGACGCGCAGGGGTACTGCTGACGAAAAACTTTTCAGATCCAGTCTGACGCCTGGGGGTAATTCTAAGGTAAGGAATCTATAACTGTTTCTTTCAGATTTCATGCCACAGCAACCTTGATCATGCAACATCAAATAACTCCCTCTAGAGAGTAATCTGAACGCCGGATGGATCACAGCCACTAGGGGAACCTTTCAAGTAGCAAGATAAGTTTTCCATGGACACGTTAGAAGCCCCATGAAGCGAAACGTCCTGACTTAAAGTGTTCTTGCAGTCAGAACTGCTAAGAAATACCTCAGTCTCCCTATTCCAACAACAAACTTCAAAGGCAACACCCATGACTCATGTACATACCCTTCTCCTAGTGCTTCATATCAGCCCCTTAATGGTGTTGTAGACAGTATTGAAAGTGAAAAGTCGATCCACACTCGGTCTGCATTGTTTGTTTGCCTTCCTCTGATCATCCAGCGGCATGTTATCATACTCAGAAGCTTTTTAAGAGGACATTGAAGGACAGGGAGAAGATCAGACTGCATGCCCTTCAAGAGAGAGGAAAGATAGGACCTTCAAGTTACCTTGGGGGTCTCAAACCTCCTTCAAAGAGCCCTCCTCTCGAGAAAAATCTGCACATAGGGAAAGAATGGAAAAACTACATGAAAAACGCCATTCCCCATTGCGGTCAACAGGTAGGCGATCGACATCAAGGAGCAAGGCGACGGTAAAACGTAGGAAAGCCTCCACAGGAAACCAGGTTTGCTCTGAAGGACTGCTGAAATCTTGAAATCTGCAACAGTTTAGAATTGAAACGGAGGACTTGATGATGCAGAGTTTGAAGTTGGAGATTGAATATTTTTCTTGAAGATAATTAAATTAGTGAACTGAACATCGAATAAATTGATATGAATTTTTAATTGTGCCCTGATGATGTCCTAAATAGGACGAAACGCGTTGGCTGATTCAGAAAGTGAAGTTTTGATGTAAATGATGGAGTTTAAAACAGAAATTGGAAATGAAAATTAAGCGTGTTTGAAATGAACTTTTGTGAAATTTTCAATAAAGAAGAAGAATTTTCAATTGAATCCACTGCCTAAGGACTAATCATTAGAAGGACTACAATAATTGATTGTATTGATATTGGTGCTCCTCCTTTATAAAATTTATCTTTCTATAATAGCTTGTCATACCTCGGAATCACCTCCGACCCCATACTCTTTTCTAAACCCCCGTCTCGCACGTTCTTTTACCACCGAGTTTGATCGTTTTTCTAACACCCTTTTCCCTCACAAACCTCTTCCTCTGCCTCCTGCCTCGACTCTGCATCAATCTTTAAGTGTACTATTATTTTTCTGGCACAACTCTGTCTTGCACGCTGCCTAATTGCCTCGCACTCCTTTTCCTCAGACATTCATTCTGGTCATCTATGAGCTCTTGTCCTTACTAGCTCTTAAGTCGCATCCCTCTTGCTTCTCATCTTTTTGACACTGTGCTGGCCCTACACCCGCGCCCTCTCCCCCTTCTGCCCTCCCTCTCATCTCATTCTTCACCGTCTCCTGTCTGTCTGCTTACCCCTGTGCCCGACGCACATTTAGACCGAATCGGAATTGCAGTCCAAGCCTCTCTTTACCAGCTCTGGGTCCTTGTTTGCATTTCCCTCCTGAGCTGTTGCTCGTTAGCAGCAGGTGTTGATCATGGACTAGTGACCTGAAAACCCCCAAGGGAAGGCGCGGTAAGCTCCACTATTCCCCCGCTCCTCGTCTCTCATTAAGAGATTAAGGGAAAGAAAAGAAGTGAAGAGAACGCGCAGGTATCTAAAACCCAGACACTAGCGCCGGCAGGGGTAAGGAGAGACGGCGAAAATCATCTCGAGGTAATATGAGAAAATAATCTCCATGGCTCCATGGCTCGCATTCTCGCAGTAACCATGGCCTGGCTGTTCGGCTCTCGCTCCAGGTACTCGTAGCCCCGACGGTGCTGCTCTCTCTCCACATCTCCAGATGGTTGTTCTCCCTCCAGGTGCTGTCCACTTTTTGTCTGTCTCGCTGCAGATGCTCCACTTGCTCTGTGGCTCCTTCTTGAGTGGTGCTAGCTCTGCAGCCTGCTCTTTCTCTCTTGGTATTGCTTCCTTTGTTGCTGGCTTTCGCTCACGATGAATGGTGTGCCGGCTCTATAGTCTTTCTCCAGGGTTTGCGGTTTCTGTCGAGGTTTGCTGGTTCTCTAGCTATGTCCAGGTGTTAATGTTCATTTTTTTTTTAAGGTTGGACTGCCACTTAAGTGTTGCCGGCTCTATACACCGCTATCTCCTGCTCTGTGGCAATAGGGTTTGCTTGCTTGCTCTCTTCAGATAATATGGTCAACTACTGCTCTCTAAAGGTAATACCCGTCTCTGTCTCCATTTGCCGCTCTTGCAAAAACCTTCATTTTGCATCACTTGACAGCAGCATAGGATGTGGCGGAGATAGTGCTTGTATAGTAACTTTACTAATTTCTCACTTGCTCCCCCTTTTATTTCGTTTCAATCCCATCTTCTGCCAGCATTGACTCTCTTCAAGCTTTATTTCACCTTGTTTCCTCAATACCACCCCTTGCCTAATTCTTTTCTGTATCACCTTTTTCACATTTCCGGCCATCCAGCTTCCTTTCATTATTGCTGCTTTCCTTGCTCCCCCTTAAACTCCATTAATTTTACACCTGCTGTGCTTTTCACTTTAGTCCATTTCACTGCCCTCCATTGCCTTAATGCTGTTGTTCTATGTAGACTCCTACTTCTTACTTACTTTCCCTCGATTTAGTGTATTGTTTATTGCCTCACCATTTACTCTTTTATTTTCCTTTTTTCATTTTCCCTAGATCATTTACCATCGTAGTTATTCCTTTTTAGGTGGAAGCCTACCAGACAGCCCAGCTGTCTGGTTTGCTCAAGACTTCTTGGGGAAATTCTGAAAGCTGGCCTAAGATTGCCTTCCTCTCATTGCTTCCCATTGGCTTTGTAGCTCACATTTGCTTAGTTTCTATTTGCTGTCTTTATTTGTTTTAGAATGTCCATGTCTTTGTCTCTCGTGTGGAGCAAAACCTGTTCACTGTATTCCTCCACGAGTGCTCGCTTTCTGTTAACTGGCCTTAAAACTTTGTTCTTATCTTGTCACATTTGCTGTGTATTCAAAGACCAAGGCCAAATGTCAGGCTCTTGTCTTTTGAGAGGGCTTGGTGTTTACTTTTCTTTCTCGGACTTCAAAGTGAGAGGCTTTATCTGGCAGTCTGGGGGTGGGAAAGGAAAGGCTTTTTTCCTGCTCAGAACTAAATTTAAATGTCTATAAATGAACTGTGCAAATATTTCAGAATATATCAGAATTAGGAAAGCACAAATGAAGCACATTTTTTGTAATACTGAAGTGTGATAGAAACGTATTTTAGTATGATCAAAACAAATCAATACACTGTGATGCCTTTTCAATTTTTTATAGTTTCTGCACTGTATAGTTTTTTCAGTAAAACTATGTCTGTGCAAATGTAATGGTAATTTTATTTGAAAATGTGATGTCTGTAATGGCAGTGCGCTACCACACCATGCATACTACACTACACTCTACTCCACTCAATGACACACTACTCCACTCTATGCCATTCTACTCTATGAAACGCCATTCTGCTCTACTTCACTGACTTCTGAACAGCAGCCACACTGGTGTACAACTTGGCTAAAACCAGGGCTTTAAGTTGGCCGGGTCTCACCGGTGCTGAGCACCGGCAGTTTTTAAAAGGGTGCCTCGAAACAGGTCTCTATAGGACCCCTTGGTTTTGTCAATGCTTGTTTATATGTCCAGCGCGATATTCAGTAAGGGAGAGAACCTTTGGAATGCAAGCTTGCAATTAGCAGAATGTTGAATTGCTTTTGTTGATGAAAAATGAAGCTTGGCTACTTGTAATTAATTCCCCTGGGCACGACCCTCGTCTCTCCACCATCCTGAACAGCTAAGCCATGCCTTGCCTTTTGTTAACAAGAAGAGAAGCAATGTTAGCTAACAAACATTGTCAAAACCAATAGCTCTAGCTAAACACTTATAAAGCCCCAAAGGCGAGACCTATTGGCTATGCCAATGCTTGTTTTGAGTGGTGAGGGCCATCCCTTACCTCTTGGTATGTTCAATGGGTTTGGAAAAAGTATTGCCTCTCTCTTTAACTCAGCGAAGTGTATGACAATATCCCAAACATACAGCTGTACACTTCTTTGATTCATTCTAGCAACACATTATTATTCAATATTCCCAGCTCATGGTTAATAAATACATTAATATAGCATCTACTTGGCAGGAGAGAAGCCACGGTGGGCTGCAATGCTTGTACAAAATACAGTGCCTTATAGTGGGCGCATCCAAGGTTTATAACCTAATCGTGCTTCAAAAACACAATGCATTGTTGTTTGTGAAGGAGAATCCTTTTCCTCCACCAGGGGTTGGTGATGACCTCAGCTTCCCTACCCTACTTTAATGCAAGGCTGGACAGCAAGGCCTGATCAACAGCCCGGATAGCGATCAAGCATTCCATTACTGCAGCAGGACATGAAAAGTATTTGGATACTGGACAACATATAGCCAACGGTTTATGTAAGAAACTGACAGGTGATTTCCTTATGTACATCAGAAGGTTTGTATTCAGGTAAATGCAGTCCTAGATTTATCACAATGAATGAAGGAAAACCTCAATTAGCATAAAGCAAAGAAAAATGTCCAAAAATTGTGTAAACCGTTCACATTTCACATGAGATTATTTTGGGGTGTTTGGCTCATCATCTTCGTGTGGAAATATTACCTTGCTTTGTTTTTGTACATTGGGGAGCTGGAAGCAAAATAGTGCCAAGCGCATGTGTAAGATTGTACGGAAACGAGAGATACCAGCTCAAACAGCCGAGGCCTCAAGTCACACTCATCATGAGTGACACTCACACATTTAGCAGTCAGATTAAGGCCTCTCTCACAACAGGTTGAATGTCGCACCTGGTGAGAAGGGCTGGAACCATAATTTAAATGTAGCTTTGATCAGAGGTCTGTCGCATGCAGAACTACCTCAGAAAGCTGAAGAGGATCCCTACAATGGGGAAGCACTCCTATGGCAACAGCTCGGCCCACAAACCCCTAGAAATTATAATTTTTCTTATGTCATTTGTACACTAGCACATACGATTTAGTGTGCTTTTAATTTGTGTGTCTATTCACAGGTGTTGGTGTTGTTTTGTTGATACACTTGTGTTGAGCATTTCTATAATTTCATCAATATGATAATTAGAGCTCATTCGTGACGGATGGGGCTTTTAACCAGCAGTAAAGGGAGCTTCGTTCCAGGGGCCCTAAACCCTAAGGGAACCTCCATTCGACGCAATGACAATGAATATCTGTGAGATATGCGAGACTCGGGGACCCCTCATCGCATTCTGCAGGAGGCCCCCATCATTTTGCGTTATGCCACTGCCTCCTTCACAGGCCATTGCTGCCTTTGTGTGGAGGTGTGAGATGGCCACATAAATCCCACAGCCTTTTGAAATGCAATCTTCTTCTACTGACAGGGAAGATGGGTTTGATGTCTTCAGCAAAGGGGACAATAAATAGAAGGTGTTAAAGCCTAGGGGAGAGGGGGCAGGGAACAGTCCAAGTCGCTCCCGCTGTCCCATTGATAACCCACAGCAGCACCCACGTCCACCAGGGATGTAAGCAGATATAGTCCCATCAATAGAGGGGTTGTTCACGTCCTAGGATTGCTAAACATATGTATTTGTATGATGTTGTATTCTGAGTAAATAGTAATGTCTAACAAGCATTTGCAATGCAATAGGTCTCGCATTCACGCGAGTTTGAGCTATTGACATTATAAATGACAATGCCTTTTATTTATGTTTTTAAAACATAAATAAAAGCCATTGTCATTTACAATGCCAATAGCTTAAATTTGCGTAAATGCGAGACCTATTGTATTTAAAAAAAGAAATCACCATTTTATGCACAGTGGCTTTTCCAAAGCCGGGAACGACACTCACACCATTTACGATTGGGCACTTTTCTCAACTTATTTAAAAAGAAATAATTTGGAGAGGTAGAGCTGAAAGGAGAGTGTGGGGCGCAGCGGCCAGAGCTCCCGACTCGGGAGCCAGGGATCCCGCAAAATCCTGCGAGTCTGGGCAAATCACTTACCCTCCTCTTGCCCATGTACAGCGCCTGGATGCCCTCAACGGGGATTATCAGCGCTATATAAATCTACAAATTAAACAAGCTCTGGTATATGCGTCCGTTACCTACGCCACATTTGATATTATTGTTTAATTGCGTTACATGACGGCTGACTTGAAATTAAAGTTTCTGGTGATGAATTAAACAAACATTAGGGGCACAGCCGTTCCCTCACCGAGCCCCCCCCCCCTCCCCTAGCTCCGTTGCAATCCCATCACGGCAGCCCAGCCACCGAAGATGGGAAAAACAAACACTGGGGAGAGGGCGTCCCCTCACTCACTGTCCTTAAACCCAGCCTCCGATCCGTCACCGAGAAGCATTAATTAAATGCAATTTATTCTGTTTTCGGTGTCTGACACGCTGCGGAGGAATGCCAGCTAATCAGAGGGTTAGTTGGGGCCAGCCAGACCCTTGGCTTCCCATTAAACACCGCCAGCACTTTCTGCAGGGAGCAGGTCGTGGGGTTTTAAAGACAGATAAATAACAGTTCAGGCAGGGGTCCTGTGAAGATGTGAAGGATGGACGCACCCTGTCAGAAACTGACAAAGAAATGCAAATCGCAGGCGTTTTGCCAGGAAACACTGGATAACAAGGGGTCATGTTGTATAATTCGATTTTGACAATTATGCCATAAAAAGACTAAACATAACCAGTATTTTCACGATTGTTCTAAATTGTTTTGAGAAAGCTTATTCGTGGAAAAATTGCAGCGCCTCAAAAAAAGCAGGTCCCTTAAGAGCTATGTCCTGCTTTTGGCGCACTACAATTTGTAAGCTTCTAAGCTCGTTTTTTTCCTAGACCCAAACCACTGAAAGCAAACGGGGGAGGGTTGGTGTAACCGTACCCCTTTAACGCATTATGTTGGAGATGGGCTCTTTGTGATGGTTTTCGTGTACTTTAACATTCTCCCGTCGGATTAGTTTAGTATTCTCTTCAGGTGAATGCGAACGGGGTAAGTGGCGTGCAATATGTACATAGAACACATTGCTGTGGCATGATGGGAATTGGACGTAAAGCTAAACCGCAAATATTCATGTACTGGCATTCTTCATAGCGCTTGGACGAGACAAAGCGCTTTTTTTGGGGGGGGAGTTTTTTTTTTATATAGCGCTAACTAGACCCGGAGGTATCGGAGCGCTTTACATGAGCACCAGTTACGTTACATACGCTCACACAGAGCCGGACTGGCCGTAGCGGGCACCGGGCATTTCCCCGGTGGGCCACCAGGGTGGGGGCCGGTTTTGGGCCCCTGGAGGGCCGTTTTTGTTACAGGGCCGTTTTTGCAGCATAGCTGCAAAATCGGCCCCTGTAACAAAATCGGCCGAAACCGGCCCTGGCAAACAGCTCGGCCGCACCCCCAACCCCCGGGGGGGGGGGCGGTCGAGCACTTTGCCAGGGCCGGATTTGGTTCCCAGTCCGGCCCTGCGCTCACACATTCATTTTTGTTAGGCACGGTTTTCAAGCTTTCAATGTGGACAAGTAAATATTGGGCACTAAACCGTCACACAAGCGATTCCAAGCTTTCTATAGCACTTTCCACGCATCCACCCCCGCACCAGAGTTTCCGAGGCAACTAGAAGGGATCTAGACACAGAAAGCGCTACATGCGATCTTTAATTCATTGCGCCCTGTTTAAGCGACCCGCCAGAAAAATACTGGGGGAGTCCCATTTTGGGGACCCACTCGTGCAGCCCCTTCGTTTTCCTGTCTGAAAGCGCCGGAGACTTGGAAAACAAACTGAAAACACCCCCTATCGGGCTAAGATGTGCAGGTCCGACGAAAAGTGTGGATTCAGCGCCGACTGCCATCAGGAGTGTGTGTGTGGGAAGGGGGTGGCGGGAAGGAGGCACAGGCCTTCGACGTTGGCCGGAAGCCCTGCGTGGGGCTAGACTCTGTTTGCCCTCTAGCGAAAATCCTATAATCCCATTTTGTGACTCCTTTAGACTGGGGCGGGGGGAGGGTGGGGTGCTCCATTTCAAGTGGCTCAATTCTAAAAGTTTAGCTTTTTGGAAATCTGTCTTCACTTTTGAGCTAATCCAGTCATCGTGTTCAGGTTTGCAGCTTTAAGTTAGTGCTTTATGCTGGATGTGTGCCCCTGAGCGCTTCAGGTTTTCGCAAATAAAGGAAATCGGGGAGGGAACTTGCCATTATCAAAGTTAAAGGTCGGCATGGCGCGCTGTTGGGAAAAAAAAGTTTTTTATGTTTATGTAGGCGAGCCGCACAGCACAAAAGAAAGGTGTGCGGCCACCTTGTTAAATTTGAATGGCGGTGTGTTTCATTGTAAACAAATTATAATATTTAAAGCGCGACGTCGCGGCGAGCGCTTTTTGTAAATATAAAACGGCCACACAAAAGGTGCTTCCACCATATTTTAAGTTAAAGTGCAACATCGCAGTGCGCTTTATATCAATATAAATGAGCCGATAAAGCGCACTGTCCAAAGCAGCTGTAGGCAAGGAGGGTAAGCAAGCAGTAAATGAAAACAAGCTGTCGCCATCACAGTGCTTCTGAATTCGGAGCATGAACCCGGGGGGTGTTGAAATGCTGCTAAATTAATGTTTAAAAAGGCATGGTGCTGAGTGGGGGTTCCGAGTAGAGCTCCAAGCCGGTGGAACGGGGACCTGCTCCTCCTGCCGCTGTCCGGTAAAGACCTCCGCGTCCGACCAGGGGCCCTACTGCCGCCTACGAGCTCCGAGCCGGTGGGACTGCCGGTTTTTGCGCCAAGGATTGGAGGACTGTTGCCGGGACTGACGCCGCCGCCCGGCTCCGTGTTGCTGCCCACTGAGGCAGAGCGCGTTGGGCTCAGCGGGTGAGGGTGCCCGCCTTCTCTTTGGAGCAGGAAGTGGACCGTGGCCCGGATGGGCTGCAGAAGCAGGCGGCTGCTGTTGGGAGGCGGAGAGCCGGTGCTGCTGCTCTGCCTCATTCTAGAACAAGCCACGCCAGAGAAATAAAAGGCGCGGCAGCATAAGCTCCAAATAAAGTTACGGCGCAGCTAACTTTGCCCGCCGCCTCGGGAAGCCCATTAAAAAAATGAACAGCGCAACTGTGGGAAAAGGATAAACAAGGCGGAAGAGACGGGGATTAGTGACTCGCCCAGAATCACAGAATGGTGAGCCGACTCCGAGACTGCTGACGTCGTGCAGGGTCCCCGGGAGCTTCCGAGATGATGTGGAGCTGACGGGGGGAGGGAGGGAAAGTGAAAGCGCGCGTTGCTCGCGTACGCGTGCACATCTCCTGTCCGGACAGGCACAGCGAGCAGGAGACAGGGAGGCAACAAAACATGCCTCCCTTCCAGTGAAAAGCACGCATTTGGGAGCCGCGCCAAACAGAAGCATGGGTGGAGCTTCCACCCCCGCTTCGGAAGCTAAATCCACGATAATAGATCTCGCAAGCGACGCAGCGCATGCGCTGCGTCGCTAGGCGAGACCTAACAAGCGTGCAGCGCATGCGCTGCGTCGCTAGGCGAGACCTAAAAAGCAATGTAGAATGCAGGGAAAGAATTGGAGATTAGAGTGTTATGATGTGAACGGGGAGTGACGGCTGGGCGGTCGGAAGAAGTCCTGTTGGGGTCCTGTATTGTACACCTTATATGCTTAAATAAACCTATTTTTCACTGATAAGAAGTGTTCTTTCACTGGCGACGAGGATTAACAGGGCCAGCAGGACCACATCATGCCATTATATCAAGGGCAGTCCCAGCGGATGTGACGGATGGTGTGTTCTTCACAATAGTAAGTTGTCAGCTACTGCATTGTTTGGTGTTGTGAGATTTCTTCGTTTGTATTGACAACAAAATTTGGACTTGTGAATAATATCCAGGCGAGGTTGAAAAGCATGATGATCATGATGATGAAAATCTTTATTTGACTATTATTCAAAAATTATAAAAGTACGAAGTACAACATAAAATCACCAAACTTAAAACACAAGTATTGAGATAAAAGAAAATACATTTCATAAAAAGATAAAAGTGATTAAAATCTCAAAACAAGAAGAAGCATATAAAATAGCCAGTTCATGCAGCTCATAGCAACAATTTTCAGCTTAAATAAAATGCAATTTATATATTCAGTGCTGCATTCAAGTGCAAAGCATTTTTCAAGAAGAACCTAACAGCAATTATAACAACAGGTTCGGCAAGCATCTGCAAATAGTAAAAGGCTGGTCTGTGCAGATACAAACGCCTGGATCCAAGGATAGGCAACAAGTATCTGCCCCGAGGAAAGTCATAAGCCTTACAGAATAAAATTAAATGTTCAAAGTCTGTAGCAATCTTACATCACAGGGGCAAATCAAAATGGAGGTGGGATCATATTGTCCAATTGGAAACCATAACCTATACTGTATTGCACCAGTCAAAACTTGGTAAACAAAGATCTCTCCCACGGGCTTCTAACTAGGGAGAGATAAGGCTTGGGCCAACATTGGTTTGGACAATCATCATACATGCCAACATTTTAGAAGAGAAAAGTAGGGGATTTCTAAAAAGAAAATCGGGAGAATGTATGTCCCCCATTGACTTCTATTGGGGCCTGAATTGGGTTACTGTTATGTATGGGCTTTGCAAGTCTGCTGCTGCAGGATCGGATATTTGAAACACAAATGTATGTTTTTTTTCTTACGTGTTAGAAGCACGGAGAAAGCGGTATGGCAGGCAGAGAGAGCAGGATGCAAGTGTTGTGCACTGGCCTGCAGGTTACTGGCATTGCATACTCCGAGTTACACAATACAAGGCCCTGTCAGCTGAAGCCCGCAGAGGAATCAGGTTTTTGCATGCAGGAATCGGGAGGCAGGAGACTAACCTTGAAATCAGTAGTCTCCAGCCTGAATCGGGAGGGTTGGCATGTATGAATCATGCAAGCTCTCAAAATTGGCTTGTCAAAGACAGCATTCTCCCTCTCCTCTCCTCTGCAGCCTGTTTAAGAAATAGCTTGTTAACCTTTTTTCCATCGCTTTTATTTATCCACTGAGGAGCATGGTACAATTTCTGGAGATCCCAACACTACAGCAAGATTTTTAATGTAAGTCAGCCATGGGATTTTGTGACCATATTCCAAGTCCCAACAACCTTAAATCAATTCCCTGTTGAAAGCTGTATGTTCCCTGCTTCAGACCGTTATACACATAAGCAATGGGGCTAGTTTTACATGATCTTCAACATACCCCAAGTTAAGCTTTTTGTGTACAAAAAAACTGGGGCTAGCAGGGCCCACTCCAAGTAGTTTCCTACAGAATCAGGTCTACTCCAGTTGTAATCTCATACACTTTTGATACCCCCAAATGGCGGCACCATTTGTGAGAACCGGTAAACATTTCATGTAATAAATTTGCAACAATGGAACAATTTGTTTGCTGTCTATCATTGAGGAGAACCGAAAGAGAGCACCACATGCTTGAATAAAATGCTGACTTTTATTGGCCATACAGGGGGTCCAATTATTCTGTTGATCAAAGGTGATGCCCAAATAAGAGAAAGAAATCACCCTTGAAATTACCTTCCCTTTGATGGGTATTGGTCTGGCTTTAGAAAGCTGCCTCCCACAGACGATATAATGGGTTTTGGTCATGTTCGTATCGAGATCAGACTCGTCCATAAATTTAACGAACAGGTCCACGAAACCTGTGAGACCGTTCGAGGTATGAGAGAGCAATGCCACATCATCTGCGTATAACAGGGACGGAACAAAGATTTAACTTTAGGCATATCCTTTCCATTTATTGCCAAAAATTTGTTCAAACCATTTATGTATAGTTGAAGAAAAAGAGGCACCAGGACATAACCCTGCCTGACACCTCGAAGGAGGCAGAAAGTCTGTGCATTCCCCATCCAGACCATACCTAACAGAAGCAGCGATATCTATGTGAAGAGCCCATAGGAAACCAATTCATGTCTGGGGCATTTCTAAATCAACCAGTAAGTTCCACAACTTTGACCTGTTAAGCCGGTTGAAGGCGCACTCAAGTCCATGAACGCTAAATAGATGGACCCTTTTTTCACCCCAACATATTTCCCTATCAACAGGTTGAGATTTAAACACTATTCCAGTGTTCTCCTACCCTCTCTAAACCCATACTGGACGGGACTCAGAAAGTTATTAAGTTGGGCCCAATCATCTATTCTTTTCAGGATTATTCTGCCTGCCACTTTGATTATTGAGTTTAATAGGTAAATGGGTCTATAGCAACATGGATCCTGCCTGTTTAGCTTCTTGAAGACAGGTACAATAGTAGCATCTTTCCAAGACATAGGGATACCCTCCTTGACTTCTGGATTTAAAACATTGGTTAATAAGGGGACCCAAATGGGGATATTCGCTTTTTAGAGGTCAACAGGGACCCCATCGGGCCCGGAGCCTTGTTAGAAGGACCTGTCTGAATGGCAAGGTTTACTTTCTCCAGCTCAAAGGTTATACCTAATGGGAACATTGGTACTACCTCAATGCAATCCAAATGTTTCACTGTTCCCACTGAATAAATCATTTAAAAATGTGTCACCCATTGTTCAGGGGTTATGTTTGTTTGTTTGTATATCATCGGACAAACTTGGAGACAACTGTTTCTTTAACTATCTCCCAAAATCATTTTGCATCACCAGAATTACAGGTATGAATCAATCGATCTCAAGCTTCCTCTTTCAAAGTTTGCGCCCTATCCCTAATGGCCACACTATAAGTTACTCTAGCTAGAAAAATATTTTTTTTAATTCTTAACCGGGTGTTTAAAACCTCTCTTAAAATCGCCTATTAGCAGCCCTGCATTTATCAACTAACCATCCGGTTATCTTGGTTCCTTTGGTACCCGATAGACCATGCATGATCAGCTTAACAGCTGATAGTTGTTTAACTATTGAAGAGCCTCCAAAACACCATCTGGGGATTATCTACTAGAAGCAATGAATCCATGAGCAAACCCAGATTGGTTCCAATAAGAGAGTTAAACAGGACGGGATAGAAATACTACTCCATTTAGTTCTAAGGTCTTTATCTTAGGCGGTCAAACCGGTTAAACCAGGGTTAATTTTACCACTTCCACCGGTAGGTATTATCATATCAACTTCAATGGGATTATGGTCACTGTAGCAGGTATCCAAAACACCCCCCGCTCCTACAGTTTTTCCAGAGACCTTTAGATAAAGACATAGTCAATAACTGACACTTTTCCACAGCCCACAAACGTTGGTTTTAGATCAAATGGTTGCCTCACAATAGCTCCTACATTGATGAGATCAGTCTGGCCATGGGCATTAATCAACCTCCTACCTCTTTTGATGGACAAAGAAAGGTAGCGCCTTGCACAAAAGGGTCAATATTAATAGAGTTCCGGCCCAACTTGGCTTTAAAATCCCCTCTCAATATCACGTTAAAACATTTTAGTTTAGAGAGGGATCTAGCCTCAAGAACGGACAACACCTCAAATAGAGTCTCAATCTGACACTTCAAATAGAGAGTCAATCTGGCAGCCAGGGTCATACATGGAATTTAAAAAATTTACCAAAGGTACACGAATGACCCTGAATAGCTTGGATATGCGGATCATGATAACTAACTAAACCTGTGCTCTCTGTCCTGGAATGGCTTTAGCTGGCACCCAGAAACATTCAAACTCATCCAGGAAAATAAAGTAATGCACCCATGTTTCCTGTTGCATTATCACATCATTCTGTGTTACAAAATTGAGCCACTCTGGGTCCGATATCTTGGATCTGATACCCGGTATGTTCCAGCTAACAAATCTTAATGTGGGATACTGATTTAGACACCCATTATATGTGGGTGTGTATACCAGCGAGGGCCGTTCCTTAAATATGCGGGCATGGGAAAGATCAGGAAGTCAATCATTATTGTCCAAACTAGTCAGGTGAAGAAATCTATTGTAGATAGGGATAGATGGTTTCTCTACTACTCTTGCAGACAAAGCCGATCCTACCCAGGAACTTGGGTGCAGGTGCCTATAAAAAAAACTAGCGGTACAATACTTATGCCCTCCTCCAATGAAAGCTGTGTATTAAAGCTTTGAAGCACTTGCCTTGCTAATGCAGGGTATTTACAGTAAATCACCATACAATCCCCCCTCAGATGTTAAGTAGCAGCCCCCCCACCCAACTCTCCTAACAAACAATATACCATTAAACTCCCTAATGTTAAAGTTGGTGTTACTACACAACCAATGGCAGACTTTATTTTGCAGCTGGGAGGCGGTCTCCTCTGTGTTAGGGATTAGTTCTGGAACCCCTGCCATTATGGCAACGTATGGACAGCATGCAGGTGGTAAATTCAGGGTGGGCATAGCTTTAGCATCCTGGATAATTCCTCTTTTCCTCCCAGTATGTCCCCTGTGTATCCCATTTTCCTTCCCCAAACTCGATGTTATGGCTACTTCTTTGCTATTGGGGGACCTGGTATTATATTGCTGTAAATTGAGGGGGAACAAAGAGGTAGACGGGCAGTGTATTTGCGCAGGTTTTGCCCCACAACTATATTGTTGTTTCTCAAAGCAGCTAGTTGGGCTATATTAGCAGGAGAATGACCCTTAGCTGTATCCAATTTCTTCAATAGATTTCAAAGCGCTGTCTCCAAACTTTGCAGTTTATCCACCTGAGGGGCTATGACGGGTTTAAGCTTATCCAAAATAACGTCCCAGTTTAATGATGCCCTGTCCCCGGCACCTTCCTTGGCCCCAGATGAATCCCATTTCCTCAAATTCCGGGTAAGAGGTCTCCCTGCAGCAGGTCACTTGTTTTTGCATTTTCTTTTTGCTGAAGGAGCGTTATCACTATCATTTAGAACATCTGCTCCACTGATCTCTGTTGGAACCACATCAGCAGGCGATTGCAGATTAGATGTAATAGGCTGTCTCTCCCTGGTGGTATTCTTGACTCAGTGGGCACAAAAGAGTGAGATTCCTCCCCCCCCCCCCTTCCAGGGATAGCTGTCGCTCGACAAGGTAAATTTATTTTGTGATAGCTCCAATCACGCGGGCTAGGTAGGAGTCCAATGCATTCCCATTAGGAGGCTTATTAACATTATCCTTATCCTTGTCTGCGTGCAACTTCCGCTTGCCCATGTTCTTAACAGTGTTATACCAGAAGGATTAAGTTTGTGCAATGGCAAAGATAAATGAATCAGGGCATCAGTGTCCTTTCCCCCAGACCAGGCACCCCAAAATTAAAATAGTCTCACCGTACAGTTCCCGGGAACACAGCCAAGAGGGGTGGCCCATCACGGCCTCCTCCGGGCGCTGACAGGTGCAGGATGACCCTGCCCTTGGCCCGGGCTATGCCCGGGATTCGGCCCGCGCCTAGATGACCTCAGGCACTATATAGCGCTACAGCGGCAAGCGGCAGTCCTGGCTCCTCCTCCTCATGGCTATGCAAACTGGGGCTTGAAGTCCCCAGACCAAGGGCAGCAATGCACACAGAGTTGTAAAGCTTATAGTGAAACAGCATTTGCATACCAAAGAGTGGCTCAGCTGGCAGACGGCTCAGTGTGTTTATTGAGATTTATCTGAAGTGGAAACTGTCATCCCAATATAATTTTGGATCTGTGGCGAAGACATGCATTTAATTTAAAAGCTGCATGGTGCAAAGATTATTTTGGGAAGCGGACGTTATTTGAAAAAGCACAGTTACAAGTGTGAGAATTCTTGTCGGAGGCTTGTGGGTGCTTGAGACAATTCTCTGATGTGTGTGCACAAATGTAAAGGCACTGTGGGAGTGAAGGCATAATCTGTGTGTGTTCAGGAGTGGACGCTGGTGCGTGACCCTTTCATTAACGCAATTAAGGGATCTATCTACAACAAAGGATCAGGGAAAAAAAGAAAAGAAAATGTATTAGCATTGACTTACCTGATCTTTCAGCACAATGCACATGGTCATTGTGTAACTAAATTAATGGAAGTAGGAAGTGATTTCCAACATTAGAAGCAAGTTTTTCCTGGAAATAGAGGTAGGACTGTAACAAGGAGTTTCACATTCAACAACACCAATCCAAAACGAAAACATTGCCGCATACAAGACTTCAGTGACTACTTTTTTTATATAAAAAAATTTTTTCCAGACAACGGTGACTACTTTTGTTATATTCTTTTATTCTTTAATTATTAAAAACTGTAATCTCATTTTATACATTTATAGTATATATGAGCCATGGAATCAATAACAGCATCACCAAAGTTTTTACAGCAACCTGGACAACATTCCATGCCATGGGAGGATTGGAAGGAAGCATTTGAAAATTACTTGGATGTTATTGGAGGTGATGTTTTTATTCTGAAGAGGAGATTAGCATTGTTGAAGCACAACTTAGGAACAAAGGGCAGAAAAATTTTAAGAAGTTTACCTATTACGGAGGATCTTGATGAAGATGATATTGAAATGGATATATGAAAAAGTGATTAAGGCACTTGATGAACATAATAGCAAAAAATTAAATTTAGTAGAGGAAAGGCATACATTTTTTTCAAGACAACAGTTACCCAGGGAGACAGCAGTATGTTGGTTGTTTACATGTACTGGCTGCTAAATGTAAGTTCAAAGAATTGCATGATGAAATTGTAAGTGATCAGTTAATTAATCGCACTAGCAATTTGAAAATTCAAGAGAAACTGTTAAGTATTGGTGACGCAACTTCAGAACAGGCTACTGCCATTGGAAAAAAATGGAGAGTACTTCATCGTATGTAAAGGCTTTGAATCCAGATAGGAAAAAATGATCGGTCTTAAAAGGGGATAGTAATCAATCTAAGTCACAAGAGGTAAATGTAATTACCAACAAGAAAAATGTGCATAAAGAAAAAAATGTGTAGGGACTGAGGAAAAAACAAAAGCCAGTGTTTTGGATGTGGAAGTTTTAAACACATTAAAACATCTAATACTTGCCCTGCTGTGAAAGTCAGATGTTATTAATGTACAAAATTAGGACATTTTTCAAGGGTAAATAAAACAGTCACAGATGAAGAGAAGGAGAAATTTGGCGAAACATCTAATGTACAGATGACTGAAGAAGACTCATCTGCGGATGATGAAGTAAGTGTTGGTGGTGAGTGACTTCAAGAGGGAAAATAATTCAAGTACTGATACTGTTGGAGAATACACAATGCTTATTGATGAATCATATAACCCTTCTAAATGCAGGGTGAACATAGCAAGAGTTGATGTTGACATGTGGGCAAACTCATGTTCACCATATACATTAATCGATAAAAGTACATCCAGAAAATATTCAGGTGTATATCTAGAAGGCACCAGTGCTAATACTGTGGATTATTGTGGAACAAATTACCCATTTTAGGATGTTTTAGTGCTTCCATTGAATTCATAGGAAAGTCAACTACAGGGAAATATATGTAGTAAAAAGGTGTAGATTAATGTTGGGCTGAAATGAGCAAAAAGAAATTGGGTATTACCTTAAATCCTAATTACCTAGATCAAGTTGTAAGTATGAGTATTATGGAAACTGACAAGTGGAAAGCTGAAGCTGAATCCCAAGAAGTATTCCAGAATAAGTTAGGAAAATTAAAGGGGTTTTCACATCGTATCAGTTTCAACCAACGGGCTAGACCCAAGGTCCATAAAGTAAGGACGGTTCCTTTGCCGATGAAAGAAGCATTGAAGACTGCGTTAGATAAACTATGTGCAGAAGTGGTTATTGAACCCATCGAATCATCAGAATGGCTTAATCCAGTGGTTGCGGCACGGAAAGAGAATGGAAATGTACATGTGTGTCGATCTACATGATCTGAATATATATGGATAGATCATCATCCATTACCAAATATAAATCAAATGTTAAGTCTTCTAGAGGAGGGCAAATGTTTTACAACATTAGATCTATCCAAGACTTATCAAATTGTATTGCTTCCAAACTGTAGACATTTAACATCGTTTGTAATGCCATGTGGGGATTTAAGATATTTAAGAGTGCCTTTTAGATTGATGTCAGCCTCTGCTGTTTTACAAAGGGTTATGATTTTTTTTTTTATCTTGGGTACAAAGTGACATGGTATTCCAAGATGACATTCTGGTTTACGGCAAGAATAAGATAGATCATTATACAACTTTGAAGTTAGTTGTTGAAAGATTGCAAAATGCTGGATTAAAGATTGGTGTGGAGAAATGCAAATGTGCAGTGCCTGAAGTTGAATATTTAGGTCATGTCATTAGAGCTGCGAGTATTAGACCAAAACTTATACTTTTGGAAGCTATTGACTGTGCACCTCGCCCGGTTAACAAAGAACAACTGAAGACATTTCTGGGTTTAGCAGAAAATGATGCGAAGTTTGTGAATCACTTTGCTGACATTATTACACCAATAAGATTGTTGCTGAAAAAGGGGGAGAAATTTGTGTGGAGTGAAGAATGTGAGAGATCTTTTATGTGTGTCTAACAAAGTATAGCTAAACCCCCATATATTAAAATTGTACAATCCAATTTTTAAAACTGTTTTGGTAACAGATGCAAGTGCCTATGCTTGGGCGAGGTTTTGATGCAATAACACAAAGAAGGAGAATGAGTCAGAGTTTGCATGAAGAACACTGAAAGGGGCTGAAAGTGGTTACTCAGTAATTGAGAAGGAGGCGTTGGCATGTTGGTGGGGGTACAATACTTTAGGACCTATTTATGGGAATCGAGGTTTGAATTAAGAACAGATCACAAATGTTTGGTGGATATTTTCACAACTAAAGGTGGAGCAAAGGCAAAGCCTTGTATAGCAAAATGGTTATTTAGACTTCAAGAATATTCTTTTGATATGAAATATGTACCTGGTATGAGGAATATCAAGGCTGATTGTCTATCACTGTTACCATTGCCTTGTATGGATGACTGTGAAACAGATAAATGGGCAGTAGCTAACGTGGTGATGCCACTGGATGGTGCGATTACTCCAGAAGAGTGGCAAATTGCTTTGGATTGTCATGAAAATGTATTGAAGTAAAACAAAATTTGATGGTTGGATGGAGAAGGGAATGTGCTAAAAAGGATTAACTTCGAAAATGTAATTGATTTGGTCAGAATTGTCAGTAGTACATGAAATTTTGTACAGAGGAGAGGGATTAGTGGTACCAGAGTCCATTCATGGGAAACTGATTGAATTACTGCATGAAGGACATGGTGGCATGCTAGTCATGAAATGTCAGGCAGGTATGAACTTTCGGTGGCTGATCATGGATTGGGATATAGAAAGATATGTGAGAAATTGCGAAACGTGCACTATCAGTGACAAATCTTGTGTAATTAGGGAGGTTCTGATTGTTTCAATAAAATATCCAGAAAGTCCATGGCAGAAACTGGAAATGGAAATATGCGGCCCTTTCAACTATGGTGGATTTAATGCGAAATTTGCTTTGACCATGATTGACTATTATTCCAAATGGCCTGAGGTTCGAATTGTGAATGAGAAAATTAGATAAAAACTGACAATTTAATACGTTTTTGTAGGGCTGTATTTGCAAGAGAAGAAATTCGTCATGAGATACTTACCGACAATAGTCCTCAGTTTTTTTCTGAAAAAAATTTCAGAATTTTTTAAATTTTTCTATATACAACATTACAGGACAGCGTTGTATCATCCACTGGAAAATGGTTTAGTCAAGAGATTCAACAAAGTGTTGGTGGAGTGTTTGCAGTTGGCTACTAGAAGTAATTTGGACTGGAAAAAGAAACATGTTGTGGAATTATAGATCCATACCTTACTAATGAGTCACCTTTTATGCTTTTACGTGGGAGGGAGCCTACAATAGTTACTTGTCCTTGGTGGGTGAGGAAAGAGATGAAGAGGGGACATGATGCTGAACAGGTAAATGAGGGAGTAAGAGCTACTAAGCAGAGTATTTATTAGCAAATGCCTAATGGTAAATTGAAAAGTGTACAAATTTGATATGGGTGATTGGGTGAGAGTCAATTTGGGTAATAATGTGAGAAATGGTGAATCTAAATGTTCGGGGAAAAATAGCAAAGTATGGGGTAACACTGTTGCTGGAAGGTGTGGAGAAATGGAATGTAAGGAAATTGGTGCGTGATCGCAGCATGAAAGGATGGGATGGTTGTGTTAAGGGAGCTGGTGTCAGATTTGCAGTACTGAATTCTAAAATTCCTGGTGAGGAGGAAAAGAAAAAAACATTATATCCACAAAGAGAAAGGAAAGACCCTATGTGGTTGAAGGACTATTCTATACACCGAATTTACCCTGAATTAGTTGTTATGTTTAGGTCAAATACCAATAGAATGTATACATTTAAGTAGAACTGCACAATCTCTTGTTATCAGGCGAGGATGTGAGGTATCCTGAGTAAATAGTAATGTGTAAAAAGCAAAACATCTTTAAATTTAGAAAGTGGGGCGAAAAATTGGAGCATGTTATGATGTGAACAGGAAGTGACGGCTGGACGGTTGGAAGAAGCACTGGTCAGGTGGGGTCCTGTACTCTACGCCTTATATGGGTAAATAAACCTATTTCCACTTATACATTTTTTTCTTTCAAATGAAAGTTTTGAGTCCAGACTTCCAGGGTGAATGACATGTTTTGTGGCCCCCAAATCTACATCCCTTTCAGCCATCCTCTGTGCTCTAAATGAAATCTCAGTTGGGCACTCTCAGACTCCTCACCTATCTGGCTCTTCGGATCTGATTATGTAAAGCGTACCCTTTACATAATCGTTGTATTGATTGTATTTGCGTATTTCTATTTTCAACAAGGACTACAAGATCTTTTTATGTATACCGTTTATTCGTTGTATTCTGTAACTCCGTTATGTCGCTGTGTAGGTTGTCCTGGTATTGGCGTTATTTCTAAATAATATAGAGCGTGTTTTTCTGTATATCTGATCTGTGGGTGGTCACGACCCGGAAGTATACTTGAGTTCTTCTTCCGGTATGTAAACGTGCTATTCTGATCAGTGGTGATTGCTGCTATCCGCTGTTGTTGTTGCTTGCTCTCTGCAACCCCTTCTTTGCGCCATGGTGAAGGTGAAGGTGAAGGTGAAGGTGGAACCCGGAGTGGAGGAGGCTGCTCCGGAGACGCCTTCTAGAAACTACTACGAGTTGGTGGTCCATCTGAATCCGATAGCGAAGCCCCTGGCGCCCCGAAAACTTTGCAAAAGAGTGTACAAGCTCGTCAAGAAAGGTGAGAACACTGCTCCACCACAGGGCAAAACGCAACACCGTGGGCAAGCCAGTTAAAAAGAATGCAAGTTCGAGGCGGTGTGTTAGGAATGGGCGCATGGAGTTTCTTCTACAGGCGTACAAGAAGCAACGGGCGCTGGATTAACGAAAAGCCGGGGGGAGGGGGGCTAGGGGCTTGTGAAACCAAATTAAAGACCAGTGTGTAATGTATTTATTTGATCGGGGAGCTAAGAACAGGTAACAGTGCATCATTAACCAAATAGTATTTACGTGTCTTTATTTTTACATCCCATAGTTAAATGTTACAGATATCTCAGTTGGACAAAGTGAAATACCTATGATCACAAATTTGCGACTTTCCGAGGGAGGGTGAGGGGCGCTAGAGGACCACCTACTGCGTGTCTCAGTCGAAGCGAAGGTTTTTGCTGCATCTAAATTAGTTTTTTCTCTTTTAGCGTCTAAACAGAAGCAGATCAGGAGGGGAGTCAAGGAAGTGCAGAAATTTATCAACAAAGGAGAAAAGGGGTAAGAGTTTAAATGTTTTACCTCATCCCTTGTGTAGGTAAAACAGTCCTGTCACCCAAAGTGTTGAAAGAACCAGTCACCTACCAGTGTGCGACAGGAGGGAGGAAGGGGGGGGGGGGAGGAAGACAAGCTTCCGCAGGTCTAAGACGAGCATCCCTTCCCACTGTGCATGAAGAGGCTGCAATGTTGAATGCGGGGCTTTTAGATCCTGCTCTGCTAGTGAGAGGGTAGTCCACCCCACGCCCCAGTATCGGGTTTGCTGCCCTCTACGAGTAGACTGGAGAGCTTGCTGTCTTATGTTGGTGTGGTGAGCATGCAGCCATCTCTTGTATCTTGTCTTGTGAAATGCTTGTAAAGCACATTTTCGAGGTATTAAGGCAGCTTCAAAGCACCGGGAGTCCGGCGACCTGAAGAATGGTTGTCTATTACAGAAGTGGACATAAATAGCTGAAACTCCGAGTCAGTAGGTGGTTAAGTGATGTTCAGACCAGATTTGAAATGCGAAGGTGGTGGTAATGACTATTGGTGGGAAGAAGAAAGTAGGGGGGTGGGGCAGATAGTATCTGCAGTCTGATTTTTTTCCATGGTGCTTCTCACTAAATAATATAGTCATCTGTCGGTTTACAAGTTGAAGATGAGATTGCCGAGAATGGCTGGGGTCTAATAAGCACACTGTACTTTATTTTCCTCTGGTGGTGGGAGGATGGAGGCAACAAAGTCCAATGCTTTTTTTGTCCTTATGTCCTGAACGCCATTCCATAGCACTCGTTAATGTTTTCTGAAGTGTCTCATCCTAGGTTGTCTAGATGGCTGCCATGCTGAAGCCCATATGATCTTGGCATACCTGACTAGGGTATTAACCCATTCAGTGCATGTTATAAATAAGTAGAGGGTGCAGGGCGTTGAATCCACATGATTTTGTTCAGGGGCAACAATCTGAGAAAGTTGGAGAATGCCCCACCAAGTGGTGTAAGAGCTCTTGCTCTATGTGATATGGTGCATCCGAGAGTTTTAGAAATGCTACTACCATGAGGATGGGGTAGGAAAGCTGGAATGATGGGCCTGTTATACAAAAGCATTTTGCTGTTGTAAAACATGCGTCTTGCAAAAGAGTAAGGTTTGCAATCACAAATTACTTTATTAAAAAAAAGCCTTTTTATAAAGCGGGAAACCCCATCCCTGTGCTAGAGTGGTAAGCGTTCTGCGGTAATCTCTCTCTGAAAAAGCTTTTAGGCAGTGTCTGGGGTTGTCAGACAGACGTTTGACCAAAGGATTACTGCACACTTGCTCCCATGTCTTTCCAGCAGCACACTTTTTTTTTTTAAGCAGCACTTGTTTTTTTTAAGGGAAAGAAGCTGCTTTAAAAATGTAGACATGCTGGAAATGCGAATGCAGGGATGGAGAACTGGTATCCCTCAGAGGCATCAATCCCTGAGTTCCGAATCATTTGTAGAGGTTTGAAAAATACAACCTGCCCGATTAATATGCAGGAGGTTGTTCGACCATCTACGAACAGTATTTTGCGATACGATTACTTACATCTGATAGATATCTGTGGCTAGAAGTCTTACCTTAAAATATCGCCACGCCAGTAGGTGGAGCTCAGTTCTGCCCCATCCGCGCCGGTAGTGGTGCGAGCGATACCTATACAGGCACCACCTTAATGCGCGGACGTCCGTTCTTTACTTTCTGTACCTGATAGCACAGACCTGGCCTGAGCTACCACTAAGTCACTTTTTGACTGTCTTTTTTTTTTTTTTTATCCGACATTTTGTTGAACTTTTTTGAGAACTTTCTCCTGGTATGAGACCCAAGAAACCGTCTGGTTTCAAACCAAGTGGGGCCTGTCACAGGCAAAAGTCGGTGACAGACCCCATCCTCCCCACTTGGTGCATTTGTGGTGCTTGGAGTGAGGCCACGGCTCCAATACCTGCGAGGGCTGCTGTGCCATGCATCCCAAGTTGCTGAGGGAGTGCTTCCTCATGCTCCTCGTCTCCTAACATCGGTTGATTCGGTGACACTCTAGGTCCCTTTCGCGCAGAAGTTCCCAGGACCCTTGGTGGAGCCCTTTGCGACTGTTGTGGACGCACTCTGAGACGTCGGGTAAGGCTCAAAGCACAAGAAGTTTTGCTGCATCAGTCGAAGTCTGCGAGTCGGCGGAACCTGAGCCTGGTCTCTGGACATGGCTGGGACATCAAGACATTACCCTGGTAGTTCAACACCTGGTGGGCTCTCTGAACACTAGAGTGGACAAACTCCTCCGAAGATGCCTAGCGGGTTAAAAATGTTGTCACCATTCGGAGGTGGTTCAATGTCTCAGCAGTTTTGCCAGCTGGGGATTCCAAGGTAACTATTGCTTGGAGACCCGTTTTGTCTTGAGTGGAGCTCTGTCTCCTATGTGCCTTTCTGCCAATACCACTCCTGCCCAGAGTTCTCAAAGATCAGGAACGATCTTGCCCAAGTCATTCTTGTGGCTCCAGATTGGGCACAGAGTCTGGTATCCCGAGCTGCTAAGCATGACCGTCGGTCCTCCAGTCAGGCTGTTCCTTTGAGAGGATCTTCTGTTGCAACAACAGGGAAGGGTTCTGCATCTAAATCTGTGCACCCTCCACCTTCATGCATGGAGATTGAGCGGGGACAGTTGACAGCTTTCGACCTTCCTCCTGAAGTCTGTACTGTTCTGGCAGCCAGGCGTCCCTCTACCAAGATGGTATACGCCTGCTGTTGGTACCAGTTTGTCTCGTGGTATGCTTCCCAGAATTCCCCCCCCCCCCCCCTCACTCTTTCTGCTCAGTTATCCAAGGTTCTATTGTTTGCTTTGTGGTTTGCCGCAGCAAGGCTCTACTCTGGGCACAGTTAAAGGTTATTGCTCTGCCATCTCAGCCTTTTTGCGGTTGCAAGACCAACCTTCTCTCTTTAAGTCACCTGTTGTGGCTAAGTTTCTCAAAGGCCTGTAGCATATGTTTCCTCCCTCTGCCATTCATTATGCTTTAGTGGGACCTCAACCTGTTCCATACCTCCTCATGTGTGCACCATTTGAGCCTCTATACAATTCCCTCTTAGGCTCTTGACAATAAAAACAGGCTTTTTATTGGCCATAACATCGATCAGCCAGGAAGGTCAGCGAATTGCAGGCAATTTCTGCGCACCCTTTTTATACAACTTTCTACCTTGACAAGCTGGTTCGTCGGACATGTGCCTCGTTTCTTCCGAATGTTGTGACTCCCTTCCATGTGGGCCAGAACATCACCCTTCCTATCGTCTTTGCTCCACCTCACACTTCCAAACAGGAGGAGAGATTCCACCATCTGGACCTAAAAAGAGCGTTGTCGTTATCCTTTGACCACACAAAAGGATTCCAGGTGGACAATAAAGTTTTCATGGGCTATGTAGGAGAAAGGAAAGGCAGTACAGAAAAGGACCATCTTGCGATGTATTGTTCTCTGCATTAAGGTCTATTGCACATTGGCCAAAAAGCAACATCCGAGGGTTTGTAAGCTCACTCCACGAAGCCAATGCTGCGACCAGTGCGTTAGTGCGCATCGTTTCTGTCCTGGACATTAGTCAAGCAGCAGCGTGGACCACGCTGCTCACATTCATCAAACACTACTTCCTGGAATGTCAGGGTGTCGTGACTGGCACTTCGCCCGTTCGGTCCTGCGGGGGTTTCTTATTTAATTGGGCTTGCAGTCCCACCCATGGGGAGGTATTTCTTGGGTATCTATTCAAAGGTAAGGAATCTGTGGCTAGAAGTCTCTATCAGATAAAAGTTACTTTGGTAACGCTTTATCTGGTAGAGACTCTAGCCACAGATTCCTCCCTACTCTGCAAACTGATTACGCTGTATTTGACACCCTTTTCAGGGCCATTGTTTGACAAACCAGTGGTCCATGCTGAACGTGGCTCCGCTTTCGTGTCGTGGAAAGTCGCAGAAGTACCTGATGTCAGCACGTGGAGGTGCTGCTTATATAGGTAGCGCACACTTCTCTTCCAGTGCGGACGATGCAGAACTGAACAATGCAACCTGCTCAAAAATCTTCAGGATCCACTCTGACACCTGGGGATTTTCTACGGTAAGGAATCTGCAGCTAGATGGAGTCTCTACCAGAAAAAGCATTACCGAAGGTAAGTAACTTGTTCGTCAGTCACATAGCAAAATGATGGGCAAGTTGCAGACTATCTGTGTGCAATTTATCCCCACTATATGAGATCTGCCAAATGACACATGGTACCTTGTATATAGTTGGTTCTGTCCACATAACTTCATCTGCTGTTGATAGCCAGACTGCTAGAAGAGGGCAGTGTGGTGGACCAATCGAAACGGGGCAAAACTGATTGACCATGATGCCGGTTCTTTATATGGGCTTTTGCTGAGATTACGAGATTGACGCTGTGGGTGTTAAAGTGCGTGAATGAATATGTACACTGTATCTATGAGAGGGAGGTTGATTGAATAGTGTCATGGGAGTGCCTACAGGTGGTGTAAGCATTTTTTTTATTTTGATGTCTGTTCTTTGCGTTATCCCTTCAGTATGCTGTGTATTACTCAAGTTAGAAAAACAAGAAAGGCTTGGGTCCCCCACTACCTGTCCTGGACCACTATAACATTATGAAACAAACATGATGGCCAGATCGTTTGAACAGAGTCGGTACCATTCCATCGCATTTACAACCACTGATTCAGTCAACGCTAACCTGAAGAGATCTAGTTCTGAGGAGAACCCCCTGCAAGTTGGGGTTCGAAACGCGTTGACTTTAGAGTACAGGCGTATAATTACAGGGTGTGATTTGAGGGAATTTGTTTGAAGTGGTGTCCCTCCCCCACCCTCCCGTTAGTCCACACCTGTTCTAATTGTGTTACCCTGTTACTCATGACATAGGCGGGACAGTAGGCGTATGCCATACATTTTTTAATTTAACAGTGTCCCCCTGTGCGATTTTGTAAATTGGGACTGGTCATTTGTATTGTCTAGGAGTGTTTGTGTATTTATACCTTGATGATTTGTTATTATGCTTTCTCACGTTTGTGGACTCTTTCTTTTTGTGTAGTATTTATGTAAATGTTTTATATTCAAAAAATGCATTTCACTGATGTGTTGCTCAGCTCATGACATGAAATGAATGCCATAACAATTGTTGCTCGTACAAAAATGTTATAAATAGAAGTGAAATAAAACACTAAGACTTTAGAACTAGCTGTCTAAGGTTGTATAGAATTCATGTTGACAAACCTATCTGGCCATCATGTTTGTTTCATAGTGTATTACTCAAGAGCATCAGTGTGTGTGGGGTGTTTTTTGGTCTGTGAAAGGTTTACAGGGTCTGCTTAAAAAAAAAAGGGGGGGGGTGGTTGGTGCATCATTGTGTCTTGGGGGGAATTCATTTTTGGGAGGCAAAGTATGGCTAGTCCCTGTAAAGACAGTACAGGGCTGCGTTTTAAAGGCATACCATTCCCTCCTTGCCTTCAAACTGGCATGGCCCTGACTTCAAGCTCTGCATTGTGTGGAAGAAGAAGCACAGTAGTTCTGTGTATGTTGAACATGTCAATATTGCTCTATTTTTGTATAGCGTTTCATACCTTTAATGCGATTACGAAGCCTTCCAGTTTGCATTGCCTCCTGGGTGCCCTTTTGGAGAGCATTTGTTGTTGTCGGGGATAGAGGACAACCAAAATATTCCTCTGTCTTCGTCTGTCCATTTCAGGATTGTGATCCTTGCTGGTGACACTCAGCCCATTGAAGTTTACTGCCACTTCCCGGTGATGTGCGAGGACCGGAGTATTCCATATGTATACATACCATCCAAATTGGTGAGTATTACTAGTGTTCATATTTCTGGTGAGACAGTACATTCATTTTGGGCTGATGTACAGTTGCTGTATTCACCCAAAGCACAGAGGCTGTGACATCAAAAAGTAATTTGACTGCTGGTGATAAATGTTATATCTGCCTGCCACGTCCCCTGCCTACTAAACCCACGCAGATTGGCACAGTCTCCAGGTTTGCCTTCATAAACTGTATAAAGCGCCTCATTGCTGGTTTGTTTATTAAACAGATGACCCCCTCCCGGATTTTGCAGCATGGGATGGCAAATTTTGTGGCAAAAAGCACATTTTGCGATCCCAAGCCTCAAAATTCGCGTTATTTTTGCGGCAGGCAAAACATGTGCTTATCACAAAAATACTGCTCGGCCATAGCTGGAGACTCTGATAAGTCACTTTCTGTGACCTGGCAGAGTGCCCAGGAGCGACACACCTCGTACCAAGAAGAGGGTGTCTGCTTTGAAATCTCTGCGCTCTCTGGCATCGGACAGCCCCTATTCCTAAGGTGCATGCACAGGGCAGCAAGGGGGCAAATGGAGTGTCTGGTACAGGGTCTGATTGGGAACCAAATTAGGCCCGGGCACCGAAGGAAAAAGTGGCCCACATTTGTGGATAATGACGTTTCATGAACCGTTGCCTAGTTTTGGGAGTGATCTGTGATAAATTAAGCATTCTAAACTCGTGGGGTCAGTAGCATTGCCCAAGACTAGACGAACCACTAGACACACCATTATTCCACTGCAACTCACCCACAGGTCTCCTCACCTGATCTTCAGGCCTATATATTTCTCTACTTTGGGTGCCTGAATGTGTTAGTCACCTATTGGTCCCTTAGTCTGTGCTCCTACCCCCAAAGATCCCTGAATATCATGTATTATATCAGGCCATGAGTCAGAGAAACATGGGCATCCTTTGTGTCTGGAGGCTTCTGTTCACCCTCAAGAACCAGAGGTCTTCCTCTTTTGGCTGTCACTCAGGAGCCTCTCTACAAGCATCTCTTTGGGGGATAGCATACAACTTCTTACTTGATATCTTTTGTATGTTGGGTAGAAAATTGATTTGAAACTGGAAAAGCTGCAGGAATTCACTCCAAATGCCTTTCATTCTCTCTGTCTCTATACCCCTTTCTCACTTGCTGTGCTCTCTCGTTCTCCCTATCACTTTTTGCCCCTCCTAGTTCTTCCTTTTTCTCTCATACTCTACTTCTTTTCCTCTCCTTGGTGTCTCTCCTTCTGCCTATGTGCTTCAGTCTCTCACATTACCCCTCTCTTTTCCTATATTTCTCTGTCTACATATCTCCCTCTCTCTCCCACTCTTGTCCCCTCGTGGGCTATTTCTTCAGTTATTTGTATATCTTTTATGCCCTTATTCGTTTGTCATTTTGTATCTCTCCTTTAAGGTTTATTTCATGTCTCTGTATTGCAAACCTTCCCTTTTTCTCCTGTCTTGTTCTCTCCTGTCAGTCTTTTTTCACAACCCTCTGCCCCTTGAATTTGTGTACTATACCTAAAGTTAGATTATTATGTGTCCCCTTTATTGCCTTGCTGCAGACAGTACCGGAAAGTCCTCCTTGTCCTGGAGGCAGGGTTTAAACCAAAGGAGAATCCACAGGTGGAATTTCCTTTACCATTCCATCCGTTTGATAAAGGAAATTCCACTGGTGGATTTTAATCTACATTTAGCACTACCTCCTGGAATGCCAGCAACCTCTAAACTAAGCCCTAGACTGAGGGAGAGACTTAAGATAGTGCATGTGAGGTAGTAACCATCCTTCTTTTTTTTCATCGACCAGAAAATGTTTGACACCCTCTACTGCCTTCTGCTCCTCTCCATCATTTCCTTTGTCATTCACTTTTATTTTTGGAGTTTTATAAAAAGCAAACTCTACCCAATGGTATTGGAGCGCTTTACATGGACACGAGAATTGCAGGATGCTGAGCCAATGCTAAGACTCAAGCCTAGTTCCCAAGTTGTCAGCTCTGGCTGTTACGCCACATCCTCTACTTTCCTGTCTCCCTCTTTTCCACTTTCTTTCCAGATTTCTCTCTATCTTTAACAATTTCTTCCTTCTCTCCAATGTCTTCCATCACTTCTTCTCCCTAATCTCTCACCCCTCCATCTATCTGCCTCTCTAGCACTCCTATCTTCCCTCCTCTACCTTTCCTTTCTTCCTCACTTGATTTCCTTTTCCTCTAAACATATTTTTGTCATTCTTCTTCACTCTGCTGTCTCACTTCTCCTTTTGTCTCTCCACGTTGCTGTGCCTGCTCAATCCATTTTGTTACTGTCCTCATGTCTATTTTCCCTTCCCTTTGTCATTTTGGCCCAGAATGAACGTTTTTCACAGTAATGTTTAACCAAAAAAAAAAAAAAAGTTTTGTTATGTCAAAAACATTTTTCTTTTTGCTCATTTTGGTTGTTTTTTTCCGTTCAGTGGTGAATAGGAGTCCCCTCATAGTTACGTAATCTGTCTCCCTGTTCAGCCCCTTTTACCCCATTCCCAGGTAACATTACTGCTAGCTGTGATGCTCAAAAAGAGCACACCCACTCCCAGTGGCCTCACTGTCACGCTGAGAGACTCTGGACAGGAGGAGACCCACCACATGCAGTGCCTGCTCAATTTGGCTCATTGTCCTACTGCATAAGACAATGAGCCAGACATTATCTGCACTTTGTTGTAATGGGCTCTGATCTTTCCTTTAAGGCTGCAGCAGCCCACGGGCAGGCAAATATGATTTTATCTCCATGTGAAAAACCGGCCCACCAGCTGGCCTTGGCCTCAGGCCCTTTGGGCAATGGCCGATTGCCTGCCCTGCTAATCCAACGCTGTCGGGTATACTGGTGACTTGAGAATGGGAGCGCAATGAGGGTGAACAGATGGGCCCATGAGAGGCCTGGGATTGTTGGGGGACGGGAGTTTCTAATGGGGGTGGTAGAGGAGGCACGGGGGGTGACATTTTAGAGTAGAGGTTGCTTTAGGGACAAAGTGACCAACTGCAACTGGGAAACCAAGGCTTTAGTCCCAGGGTTGGCTCAACATCCTGTGATTCTGGGCAAATTAGGAAACAGCACCACCTCCGAAAAATTACTTATTTAATGTAACTGGAGCACATGTAAAGCGCTCCAAGCTATATAGAGCAACTATAACAACAAACAATGTTTACGGGGCAGCAGGTCCCAGGGCCCTGGCCATTTTAAAGGCTGGCAACAGAGCTACTTAACACCTCTGCCGCCTGCTAACTTGTTACTTACCCTCATTTTATTGGCTAAGCACAGGGCAGAGCCTATAAAAGGAGGATCAGCCTCAATTTATTTAGAGTACCAATTTTTGCTGGCACTTTTTGATTAAACAGCTGATGTAGCAAAAACTATATACAAATAACTGAATATAAGACCTTTTTTTATTTTTATTAAAAAAAAGGCTGTTGTAAGACATACTGGAGCTTACTTCAGATGGTAAGTTGGTGGTGATGAGGGTCTTTCTAGGGCAAATTCTCAAGCAATAGGATCACTGTATACATTTGCACCCAGAAAGAAGTGGCACCAATGGTTTGTCACTTTCTGGGTTATTACATGTAAGGTGATCATCTGGAAGGGACTTCTGAATGTGACGTGGACTGCTGATCAGTTTTTTTTTCATGTAGTTCACACCAGTGGAAATCATTAAATTGCCTTCACTTGAAGGACGTGATGTAGGCCGTTGACACTGACACAGGTCCTTCAAGTAGAGACCAAGGAAGTAAAATCACACAAGTACTGTACAGAAAAGTGAGAGTTGTTTAATTCATTCTAGTGTACATAGCTCTTGGGACTCGTACACAATCTCACAGGATTGTGGTTTGTCTTAGTCGTCACACAAATCGAGTTCCGGAAGTAACATAGGCTAAGATCGTAGTGCTCTTTGGATGTTAAGCTACAGCCCCCTGGGATATGTGCTCCCTACAATTTAGGTTGTGACATGTCGTCCTGTATATTTCTTTCCAGTGATGTCTGCTGTTGACCCATGTTCTTGCATCTGACTTTTTGCTCCTTAAAAGTTGCTACCCAGGATGTGATGTAGAACCTCTTTGGGTGGGTTTTTGTGTAGCACTACTGTTAAAATAAAAAAGTGTCATTGGCCCCGATGAGTACTAAGTTATTGACTTCCAGCACTCCGGCAGCATAACCTCACAAGGCCCTCGTGCACCCGTAGCTCGGCCTCCTTTTCACCTTGTCGACTATCACCTAATTAACCATTGTAACACAGTTTTCCTTGCTTGCAGGATCTGGGTATGGCTGCAGGGTCCAAGCGCCCCACATGTGTGTTACTGGTGAAAGCGCACGAAGATTATCAAGAGGCATTTGATGAGTGCGTGGAGGAGGTGCGTGACCTCCCTATGCCTTTGTAAGCATGGAATCTGAACACCATCGCTTGTGCAGCTGGAGGACACTGAACCATCTTGTACAATTGGACAGATTCCCACTCGCATAGCACATACTGCTTATGTGGTTCCGTCACTCTCCTGAAGTTTATTTTTTATATATATTTAGTTTGATAATGGACTGAAATAAATGCCTCGAGGCATTTTATACGTGCTGCTGCTCTTAATAGTTGTCATGGAGAAGTCTGTTGCTTTGCAGAGTCTCTGTATTGAACCTTCAAGCATATCTGCCTTGATCCTAAGCATGTAAAAAAGATGGGCTTGTCTCTTGAAAATGTATGCCAAGCAAAAGCAATGAACTGGAAATCTTTTCCCACCCCCCAAATGAGTGGCAAGGAAGACCGATTGGCTGAAGATGGAAGCTGGGATGTCCAAGGCAGACATGCCTAGCTTAACCCAAAGGAGAACTCCATCTTGTGCAGGGCCCATACATGGGATCAAATACACCCTTCGATCCACCAGTCCACTTGTGAGTCATGCACAACAGGCAACCTTCTTACATATGCCAGATTTGGTGAAGAGGGGAAAAAACCATAACTATGAGTGGTGAACACTTGTTTTATTTAGTTAACTGAAAGGAGAGCTGCTAGGCAGCCTTCCCACAGTGGTACAGGTATAAAGAGCTGTGCCCCTAGATTATAATCTTGCTGCCACTGGAGGCAGCCATAACATAGCTAGAGCAGAGATGATGTAGCCAGACTTACTCAAAGGTACATGGGTTAGCTTGGGTATATAAAATAGAGAATGGGGCACACTGTAGGACAACAGCTTTTCAAAGCCATTCAGAGGTGCTTTCTGTAGCAACGCAATCATCTGTGTTCAGTTGTTGCCAAAAATGGTGGTCTGCACAATTAAAAATTAATGGTGACAAATTATTCTGGTTAGCAGGCATAGTTTGTGGCAAAGCAAGGGTCTGACAGAACAGTGTGTCAGTTCTGGTACAGTAATAAAGGAAGGAAAAATGTTACTTACTTGTAAGCGTCTGTTCATAGTGTATAGTGCTGTAGATTCACATGCTCTGCATATTCCTGCAATCTAGTGCTGGGTTTGGATGGTTGCAAGTTTTTCTTCAAAGCAGTCTTTTAAGTCACAATGTGTATATGGTGATTCCTCCCTTAGTTGGCAATGCACATGGGCACTGTCCTCCATGTTAGATGGTTTTCCAGACAAGGGATCAGAGAAGTATTTGAATGGATTGCCAAAAAAAAAAAAAAGTATTTAGTGAAAGGTGTCTGTGATCAGAGCCACTTGCTTCCAGGGAGGAAGCTGGGCACATGAATTTACAGTGGTACAAACCGATGCTTACAGGGTAAATAACATTTTCTGTTTATAGCAGGTGTTGCTGTAGATACACATACTCTACGTTGACTGTAAAGCAATACCACCCTGCTAGCAGTGGATGATGCAGATGTCAGAAAAAGGGTACACAGGACATACGCCATTCATAGCTTGTTGCCTGGCTACTATGTCCACACAACAATGTTTAGTGAAGGTGTGTGTGGTTGACCAAGTGTCAGCTTCAAATATGTCAGCTAGGGAAATATTTCCCAAGAAAGCCATGGTTGCTACCTTCTTGCAAGTAGAGTGTGCCCTGGGTGTGACAGAAAGGGCTCTTTTAGCTTTGTGATAACCGGTCTGGGTACACCCGACTATCCATCTGGCAATGCGGGTTTGGAAATAGGGTGACCTTTGTGTAGTTTAGCAAAGAAGAGATGGTCAGATTTGCAAAAACGTTTGTTTCTATTAAGGTAGTACATAAGACTGCGTTTGACATCTAAAGCTCTCTTTGCAACCAAGTCTGGTTGAGGGAAGAGGACTTGGAGCTCTATGGATTGGTTGAGATGAAAAGGGGAAGTCACCTTATGGAGGAACTTAGGGTTGGGTCTGAGTACTACCCTATCTTTGTGAACTAGAATGAAGGTTTCTTGAAGTGTGAGGGCCTAGAATTCACTAGTGCTCCTAAGAGGTTATACCCACAAGGAATGCGACTTTCCAGGAAAGGTACTAAAGAGATTAAGGGCTCAAAGGGAGGTCCCAGAAGCCTGGTGAGGACTATGTTGTAGTTTCATGCTGGAGCAGGGAGAACCCTGAGAGAGATGACCCTTTTGAGGCCTTCCATGAAAGTCTTAACAGCAAGTATGCTGAACAGGGAAGAATATTCCCTGTAAGCAGCTATGGCTGCTAAGTGTAGGCTTACTGCAGTATACGTAAGGATGGACTCCTAGAGTTTAAGAAAGTAGCATATAGTATCTGCTGGTCCAGATGTTTGGAACTGTAGTAATGGACGAATATTACATATTGCTGCATAGCATGCTCTTGTGGTGCACCTTAGAGATTCTCTAGGAATGTCAATGCATTCCTATGGAAAACACAAGTTGCCAAACCTAAAGATTGAGCTGCTTCGTGTCGGGATGCCTGATCTGACCGTGGTGAGGTTTGCCCTGTTTGGGAGCATCTTGTTGGGGTGGATTGACATCTAGAAGCGCAGAGTACCGCGGATGTATGGCCCGGGGGGCCAAGAGGACGAGATTCTGAGATGTTTGCTGCATCTCTCAAACCACATAGGGAGGATGGGCAGAAAAGCATAGGCAAAAATATCTGACCAGTTAATCCATAGTGCATTGCCTGCGGCTAGCTGGAGGCAAAGTTTGAGCAAATGGGTCAATTTGAGGAATGCCTGAAGTGTTGAAGAAGGTCTTGTGGTGGCATTCCTACTCATGGACTTGATGTGTCCTGCTGAGCAGGCCTGCAAGGTCGATGACCATCCCAGGAAGATACTCTGCCACGAGGTGGATGTGGTGGCTGAGAGCCCAGTGCTAGGTGTTCTGTGCCAAGAGGGGGGTGAATGCTGCAGTTTCTGTAGGTAATGCATGCACCATGGTCCCTCTGTTCTGATGAGGACTACTTTGCCCTGAATATGGGGAGGAAAGGCTTTGAGTTTGAGGCTTATGGCTAGGACCTCAAGATAGTTGATGTGGTGCCCCTATTGGTGAAAGCCCAACAAACCCTGGACTGTGGCATGGCAGAAGTGCTCCCCCAGCTGGTTTGAGAGGCATCTGTTGTAATAGTGACTTGCAGAATGGGGTCTAACAAAGGCCTGTCCTGTAACAGATTGGTGCTATTCCACCACTGCAGACGATGTACCCTGGTCTTTACCAACATCAGATCATCTGCTTGTGACCATTGGGCTGAGAAGCACTGTTGCAGCAGGCACATATGAGGCAGGCCTGGGGTACTATGGTGATGCATGAGACCTTCATGTCCAACAGATACATGAGCCTTTACTATGAGGTGATTTTTTTTGGCTGAAAAAGAGGCACGAGCAGCTAACCGGCCAGAACACGTTGGGGGTAGTCCTTGCCTGTGACCAAATTCAATTTTGCCCCTAGGAAGGGATGTATCTGCATGGGTAGCTGATAGGATTTTGTGGTACTGATGGTGAACCTGAGGTTGTGAAGGAGGTAGCCTAGGTGTGCACCAAGCACTGGCACTTGCTTGTAAGCATGACTGGACAGTTTTCTAGGTAGAGGAAGAAGTGGATGCCTCCCCTCCCTAAGTAAGTGGCAACCAATGCAGGCACTTGGCGAAGACCTTTTGGGCCAGTGTTGACACCAAATGGTAACATTTTGAACATTTACCATGAAGAGCAGGTAGCGAGAGTGTTCATGGGGATGTGAAAGTAGGCATCCTGGAGGTCTAACGCTGCATTAGTCGTCTTGTTGGAACAGAGGGATGACATCTTTTAATGTTACCCTGCGGAAGACTTCAGAGAGGATGTACCAGTTGAGGGACCCATCCTTCTTTGGGATGAAGAAGTAAGGAGAGTAAACCCCTTTGCCCAGATGTTGGAGCAGCACTGGCTCTATGGCCCCATTTTGAAGGAGGGCTTTTCTTCCTCCAGAAGGCGGAGATGCAGTCTTGTGAAATGTTGGGAAAGGAGTGTGAGAAGTTCTAAGCAGTAGCTATGTGGGACCTCCGCTAAGACACTGATCAGATGTGATTTCCTCCTGTAGGCTCAGGGTAGGTGACTTTGGAATTGGCCCTGCACTAGTGTCTCCGAAAAGAGCCTCTATGGGTCAAGGTCTAGAGGGCACCTATGGCTTTGGCAGTGTTCGCTCTTTTATTTTCCAGCATCTGGTCAACCTGTGCACCTACTATTGAAGGGCAGGTGGGGAAGATCCTGCTAGACTTTGGGTTTAAAACCTAAAATACAGGGGCGTGGCCAAGATGGCGGTGTGAGCAGACGTACTGCTCCCGCCGACAGCCTAACAAAGCACCGGCCCTGGGGCCGTTTTAGCTACTGTCGGCCCATTTTAAAGGGCAAGAGAGGTCCCGGTGCAGTTTGGGGCCAACTTGGAGCCGTGGCAGTGCCTGCTGTAGCATATAGCCGGAGTTGAGCAAGCAGCGCTCTGTGCCGACGGGGCCGCGCAGCTCCGCCTGGGATCGGCAGGCGGGACGGAGAGGGTCTGTTGCCGCGGAGTCTTGACCCCCGCTCGTCCGGTGGGAGCGGTGGCTTTTGGAGGAGACGCCGGCGCACCGACCAGAGGCTGGTGGACGACGGAGCAGTGAAGCGGCGGGAGGCCGGTGGAGTGTCGCGGTGGGAGGCCCAGCCCGCCCTCTTGAGTGAGTGGCGTTCCTGACCGTGGGCCGTGGTCCCTTCTGTGGACTTTGGTGCTCCCCCGCTGAGGAATTGTGGGGGGCCGCTGCCCAACGAGCTGCCAGAGGAGGGCGGCGAGACTCAGAGCGGCCCGGAACTGGACGTGGGCCCCCTCCCTCGATCGGGCCTAGTGGAGCACGAATGCCTGGAGGAGACGGGCCTGGCAGACCGCGAGGGTTCAGAGGGAGCCGCAGAGGAGGCGGAATGCAGTGCAGGCCTGGATGATCTTGCGGAGAACTGAGGTGAGCCGCCAGCCGGTTAATTGCGGAGAGCCGGGCGCAGGACTGAGTGTACAGCAGACTGGTAGCTGGGGGCATGAGACTGATAGACGGTCCAACCTGGTGGGCCCAGGAGGAGTGCGGCTGAGGAGCTGACGAGTGGCCCAGGAGAGGTTCTGTCGATCAGTGGGGGCACCGGGGGAGACCGAGCGCGGAGAAGCGGCAGAATCACACCCGCGGAGACCCCGAGAGATCTCCAAGAAGGAGAGATACCCGCCCGCCATTTTAGGACAGCGCCTTGGCAGATACTAGGCCCACCCACCTGCGGTAGAGCACCCTGCGGTGTCGTTGGCACCTCCCGGCCTGACCGGCCTCAGACATTGCCTGGATCCCTGGCCCACAGCCTGTCGCGGCCCGATCTCGGGGGCCTCACTGGAGCTATGTGGAGAGGGCGGACGGGAGAGGGAAGCCGACTGAAGCATTTGTGGTTTGCGGGGAGAAAGAGTCGTGTCACCGGAGGCACAGTCGGGAGTTAGAGAACGAGCAGGTGAGCGGATCCGCCATTTTGTGTTGGTACCGACGCGGTCCCTGATCACATACGGCTGACACAGAGGGCCCAGCAGTGACTTGGCCGTCCCCTCCTGGTGGTGCAGCTGTCTCCAACTGACGAGCGCTCTGCGGGCCAGGGGCTGTGTGGTGTGAGAGACGCTACGAATGGGCCTACTGGATCTGAAGGGCAGAGGGAAGTGTGGTCCGTGTCCAAGTCGAGACCCGATTCCTGAGCTGCTGCGGGGCCCTGAATGGGAAGGTGTGCGCTGGAGTGCGGCCTAAACAGACTGTGTGGCAGAGAGTAAGGAGTGCGCCCTTAGACGGACTGCAGCGGAGAGTGGGGACGCATGATACAAGCGCCGGCCTAGTCCCAGGTCTGTGTGACCACTACGAAGACTCCAGGGAAACCTGAAAGGGGCAGTGCAGTGCCCTTGAGGGGGGTACACGACCGGTGTGGTGGACAGGGGCCTTGGAGGGGCACCAGGAGGTGGAGAGCGGGGTGCTTATTGACTGCCACCTGTGGGCCGCAGAGGAATGAGACAGCAAATCTTGCTTTGAAGACGTTAGTATTGGTGGTGGGGCCGAGGAATTGGCTTTGGGAGAGTGGCCAGTGCTCATAGAGCCTGTTGATGAGAGCTCCGAACCACCGGTGGCGCTAGGAGTCCATCAACCCGAAGGTGAGCGGCCCAGATTACTGACAGGGACATACGAGTGGAGTCACCGCGGGACCCTACCCCGAAGGACAAAGCAACCTCTGGACCTTCCCGTTCCACGGACCGCTGCGCCCACTCATTCACTAACGCGGAATGAAATGAAACGGACAGACGCTGTAGTCCTGACGTGCACTGCGGCGGTGGCCTAGCTGTTCGGAAGTGTGTGTTCAGCTCGCAAGTCCTGTGGCGTCCGGAGTGCGACATGTCCACATCCAGAGGACGTAAAGATAAGACATTGAAAGACTTGTTCGCCAAGGCCCAAGCGAATCAGCAGTCTGCCAGCATGGCTTCGGGCGCTGCCCAGCCCGTATCTGAGCGGGAGGATAAAACAGAACCGATCACCAAGGCCTTCTTGGAATCAATGTTTGTCGCGTTGAGGGAGGATATTCACACACTCAAGAAGGAATTCACAGAAGAAATAAAGGAGGTCCGTAGAGACGTGGATAGTATAGGAGAGCAAGTTTTGGAACTCGAGGACAAAAGCGATAGCAAAGACACCGAAATAGCAGCACTGTAACAGGAAATCATCCGGATCCACGACCAGCAAGTTGATCTCCAGACTCATTTGGAGGACCTGGAAAATCGTTCCTGGCGTCATAATATTCGGATCCGTGGAGTGAAACTCCAGGAAGACACAAGGGACCTTTTCAACTACACAAAGGAGCTATTCAATCACATTTTAGGGACGCCTCTGGAGACGGAACTCCGTCTAGATAGAGCCCACAGGGTGGGCCCTCCACGTGCCTCCTCCGCCCCGCCACCGGACATCCTGGTCTGTGTGCAGGATTATCGCACCAAGGAAGAAATACTCCAAAAAGCCCGTCAGCTGCATCCACTGACATTTCGGGATCAATCACCGGTCCTGTATCAGGATTTGTCGGCTCTCACCCTGCAGAAGCGCAGAACCTTTAAACCCATCACTGCTCACCTACAGAAACGCAACATCACCTACAGCTGGGGCCACCCGTTTTGTCTGGTGTTCCGAATGGACAACAAACTTTATCAGCTCCGATCCCTGACAGAGGCCTGTCGATTGTTGGGCATAGATCCTCCTGCCGAGGAGAATGGCACGGCGAGCCCCTCAGCGGAAATGGACGACTCCAAACCGCGGTGGCATCAGCAAGGACGGCGGCGTGCTCGGAAGCCTCCTGTAGAAGAAATCATGAAGGGGCAGCAAGCCGCATTGGAAGCAGCGTCGACGGAATTGTCCACATCTCAACCTGGCTGAACTCACGATATCATACGGCCAATTGATTCTTTGTTTTTTTCCCCAGGCCGTTGGCAGGAGGGGGCTTTTCAGATTTCAACGGCCTGCCCAAATTCACTATTTTTCCGATCATCTACGGATGGTGGACAATGTTTTTGTTCTCCTTTTTTCATATTGTGGGTTTTCGGGGTGGGGGGCTGTTGGGGGGAGGGTTACAGTGTTCCTTGTCCACCTTACTTTTAGGGCTAGTGTAGGCCTGTGCACTATGGGCTCTTTAGAGCTGCTATGTCCTTGTGCCTCGATAGTATCAGACACGGTGTTGCACTATTGCTTTTAACATATTTACCTGAATGAATGCCGACCACCATGCTTAAAGTACTCACTTTGAATGTGAGGGGTCTTAACAACCCAGTGAAGCGCAGAGCGATCCTTTTGTGTTTAGAACAATCCCAAGCAGATATCTGTCTCCTATAGGAGACACATCTTTTGTCGAAAGATTGTCACCGTCTCCGGTCCCGGAAGTTCCTGCTTCAGTTTTTTTCTTCAGGTAATACTAAAACGGCGGGGGTTGCTATCCTGGTGGCTCAGCGGTTTAGGGGTAAGGTCCTACACAAAGAAGCTGAGATAAAAGGTAGGCTGCTGACCTTTAGATTTGCCATAGGCGACTTGAGGTTCACTATTGGTTTAGTGTATGCCCCCAATGACGGTCAAGAACGATTCTTCCACTCAGCTCTTACGGAGGCCTCTGCCACACCAGACCGCCACATCCTTTTTGGGGGGGGGGAGAGAGATCTGAACCTGGTCCTTGACAACACACTAGACAGATCATGTCAACGCACGCACCAAACAGGCACTCTCTCCACTGAGGGACTGACCCGTCAACATGACTTGGGATTTAGTGACTTATGGCGTAGCTTCCATCCCCAGGAACGGGAATACTCTTACTATTCCAATGCACACAAATCATATGCGCGGTTGGATTATCTGCTGGCGTCTGCACCCGTACACGCACTGACGACGGGGGTGGAAATAGGAGTCGCCTCCCTTTCCGACCATGCACCAGTGACTGCTGTTTTTTCACTTCCACCACTTCAGCACCCTACCAGGACGTGGCACCTTAGAGAGACATTACTACATCGCCATGACGTGGTCACACGGGTACAGCAGGTCATCACTGACTACATCTCTCACAACAGTAACACTGACACCACTCTAGCTACGCAGTGGGCGGCACTGAAGGCAGTTGTAAGGGGAGAGTTAATTGCTATCTCAGTCGCAGACAACATTGAGCGCAGGCGCAAACGGGAAGAACTCACCCAACAGACTAGGGAGTTAGAGCAGATGCACCTGCTAGCCCATAAGTTGCGCGAGACTAGACAGCACAAAATACAAGAGATTCTCCGAAAGGACGGTAAACGAGTCACGGAGGACGCAGACATGGCTGACGCATTTCGTGATTTTTATGCTGACCTGTATGCTAGCGCCCCACTAGAGAGCTCAACCGGGGAGTCCTTCCTTGACTCTGTTCTGCTACCGGCGCTAACTAGCGATCAAGCCGAATGTCTCGACTGAGACGTTCGACCGGAAGAGGTTATCTCCGCCATCTCGCGTCTTTAAGATAGCGAAAACGCCTGGACCGGATGGCTTTTCCGCTGTCTTTTACAAGACATTCTGTGCACAACTCATCCCTCTCCTCACTCGCCTTTTTAACTCCTTCTCGGAGCCTGGTGCAATTCCAGGGGATCTTCTGGAGGCCTCTATAGCAGTAATTCCCAAACCAGGGAAAGACAAATCTCAGTGTGGGGCATACCGCCCTATCTCCCTTCTCAATGTGGATCTTTAATTATATACTGGGATTTTGGCTTCCTGCCTCGCACCCCACATGACTGGGCTAGTTAACCCGGATCAGGCAGGCTTCATCCCGGAACGCCAAACCTCTGATAACACTAAACGCGCCTTGCATCTCATTGAAAAAGCCACAGGGAGAATACATGATGCTGGCTATCGACGCCGAAAAGGTGTTTGATAGGGTCCATTGGCCCTACCTGGAACTAGTCCAAGAAAGACTGGGGGTGGGCATGAAGTTTCGCACATATGTGTTGAATTGCTACAAGTTTCCGACGGCCACGGTTCGAGTCAACGGATTTACATCTCCCCGGTTCACCATCGAGAGAGGCACCAGGCAGGGGTGCCCTTTATCGCCCCTCCTTTTCGCTCTTTATATGGAGCCATTAGCACAGAGGTTGAGACTCAATCCATTGGTTACAGGGATCAAATTTGGCGGTTATGTCCATAAGATTAGCCTTTACGCAGATGACGTCTTGATTTCGTTATCTAATCCACGAGACGCGCTGCCCGCATGCCTAGAGGATCTAGATTTTTTCGCACGATCTGCCGGGTTCAAAGTGAATATGGACAAGTCGGTGGCCCTAGACTTGTCTTTAGAGAAATCCACTTGGGAGCATTTGCAGAGTTTGCTCCCTATCCAATGGACTGCGGACACGATTCCGTATTTGGGGATCCAGCTAGCTCCCTCCCGGAAACGGCTATTACTAACTATACCAGACTGCGGCAGAAGATTCGGCAGGAACTGGGGCATTGGAAACATTACCCTCTGTCGTGGTTAGGCAAAGTAGCCGCAGTCAAGATGACAATCCTTCCACAGATCCTATATCTATTTCGTACTATCCCTCTCAGACCTCCCGCTGGCTGGATTTGGCAAACACAATCAGAACTGGCTCAGTTCATATGGAATGGTCGGAAACCGTGTCTGAAACAGAGGCTGGCGACGCTTCCCCCGGAGGGGGGAGGACTGGGGCTCCCAGACTTATTGCTCTACTTCCAAGCTGCTCAACTGCGTTTTTTGGTAGAGTGGAGCCGATGGGAGTCAGAGAAACATTGGTTATTCCAGGACCAGGCGGTGGCTGGCAGACCTTTGCAGGAAATTCCGTTTCTTCGCAAACAACATAGACCCCCTAACTTATACGCTTCACATATCACAAGGGTCCCCATGGAGATATGGGATCAAACCAATGTTAAACACAAACTTACCACCTTCCCGTCCCCACTTACTCCACTAATGGACAACCCAGATTTCACTCCGGGTATGGATACGATGGCTTTTGCGAGGTGGCGACCCTCTGGGTGTCGATACCTCTACCACATGTATGCAGCTGAAGGAGTTATCCCTTTCCTCCAATTCAAGCAAGAATATGGCATGCCAGAATCGGAGAGACTACGATATTTGCAAGTACGACATTGGGCGCTAAGTGACCAGGTCTGTCCTGTGGCGGATAGACACCTCCTCCCCTATGAACACTGGCTTATTACACGCAAGACAGACAAAAAGCTGATATCAGATTTATACAAGATGCTACAGGTCAGATTCGCTCACACCTACAGCTCCGGGAGGGCGCGCTGGGAGAGGGAATTGGGCAGGTCACTCAGTCATAAGGAGTGGGAGGGCATATACTATAGAGCACGACATTCCGCATATCACATGGGACTCACAGATACCCTTACTAAGATTGCAACCTACTGGTACTACACTCCTGAACGTATCCATGCCATGGACCATACTAGAGATGCAACGTGTTGGAGGGGCTGTGGACAGGTGGGCACCTTGGTACATCTCCTTTGGGACTGCGTTCACCTCCAAGCCTATTGGAAACAGATATTAGACGAGGTAGATGTGCATTTTGACACGGAGATTCCACGATTCCCCTCATACGTCCTCCTGGGCCTCCCAAACCCTCTGACCTACCCACTGCATTCTCGCAGAGGCCACCTGATAGCTATAGCACTGGGCTCAGCAATGCAAAATATACTTACACACTGGCGGACAGCCCACGTCCTGACCTTCAATGGCTGGCTCCACCGTCTGTGGCAGGTACTTGGTATGGAAAAGCTTACGTTGACTATGGCAGGGGAGGGATCTAAGTATGTCGAGCTGTGGCAGCCCTTCTTGTCCTTGTTGGCCTCTGAATTCCGGGAAGTCACTTGCCCTCGATACCTCCGTTTACTGCGGCTCTCTGATACGGGGCAGATGACACAAGGCTAGAATGCACGAATGGCCTAGATTGTATAGGTGGTGGACTTGGAACACGGGTGGGGGGGGTGGGAAGGGTAGGGAGGGGTTTTCTTGGAGTTTTGTTTTATCTAGTTCTTTATAGCATACACAATGCTTTCTTGCAGTGGCACGAGCCTGCTCTAGTACAGATAGGCTTAGCCTGCTATAAGATACGATGGCCACATTTGCATGTATATTGGTCTTAGATGCTGTAAATTTTTCAATAAAAAGATTTAATACTAAAACCTAAAATGCTGAGTGTGGCACCTGATCAGGGCGCTGGTGTTGACACCCCAGGCAGCATCTACTGCATATCAGATAGTGGTGTTTGAGATGGTCTTTCCTTCTGTCACTAGCTACCCCCTCTGTTTGAACTCCTCATGCAAGTGTTTGACTAGTTCCTCAATTTAATCCCACAGTGCCCTGTCATCTAGAGACCAGGCCAACTGAGTTTGCTATTCTGCAGTGGGTGGTGGCTGCCCCCTGCTAGTCTTAATTTTATTTTTTGCTCTGCTTTTAGTGCAGGGCAGCATCACCCAAGCACTAAGAGTTGGCGCACTTATGCACAATGGATTCTGTGATAATCTGAGTCCGATGTAAGTGGGGTAATTGGGGAGGGCTTAAACCTTTTGTGCACTCTAGGAGGCATGTTTACAATAAGCTGGCAAAGCATGGTGTTAGTCCAAAATTGGTAACGCTGTGTTCAGTTTTAAAATGCAGGGATGTGCTGCCTTTACAAAAATATGGCGCACCCCTGCATTTCCGATGGTGCTACAAAAGCTGCCTAATGCCATTTTGTTATGGTGCCTGTGCTGCAGCAGCGATTGTTCATGTGCAGCAAGGGGCACCTTCCTGCACATAAACAATCTTAACAGGTGATTTGCTTTATCCATGTGTGCTGCAGAATGCAATATATATAGAAATAAAACATTTCTCCTCGTATCGCCTGTTTAAGGCAAGGTATTTCCTGGTCTTATTTTTGGCGGTGCCCCATACCTTCTAAATATGGGGCAGTGTCAAAAAGCAATGGGTATTGCGGCGGAAAGCCCACTGCAGCACCCATTGCATGCCCCTTTCACGCTAAATGCTCCGTAAATAAGGACTGAACGCCACCAGAAGGTCGCAAAAAGTGATGTCCTGGTGGGGTTAACTCCTTGTAAATATGCCCCTAGGTGTTACCTCCCTAGCCTAGACTGGCTCAATGAGGAAACCCCCGTCCTTGTGGAGGGCATGCATATCCACTTTGTGAAAAGCAGCAGCCCTTATGATGTGTAATTGTGTTGTCTGGGGGTGATGGCTTAACTGGATAATGATCCAGATCTGGAACCCCTGGGGGATTGACATTGTAGGCATCCCACGAGTTATTGCTAGGCACAGGTTCAAATGATGTATCATCCGGATGAAGGGGACTGCATTGTCAAGAAGTAGAGTGAGGAAAACCCTCGGGTGAGTATGGAGGTGGTGAAAAGTGGGGTGGATGCACATAGGGGATAGGGCTAGTGCCCCCTCCTTGCATGTGAGGTACATGGGAGGCTCCAAGGCAAGTGCTCTCGTCTAAGGTGGGCTTCTGCTTTCGGGCTGAAGGCTCAAGAGGAGGTCTTGTGGCAATCTTGCTGGTATGGGAAAATATGTTTTTGTCTCCCGTCCAGCTCCTGAAGCAGCGGAAGGATCACTTGCTCAGTTGTCGAAGCCGTACATGGAATGCATCATCGGCACCTATGGAGGCTTGGGGTTTTTGGGATCAGAAGCTGTCTTGGGCACCAATGGTGGTTTCAAAGCAGAGTCTGGCTTCAGTGTCAAGAGGATCTTCGGCCTCAAGTGTACTGGAGGCGTGTGGAGTACCTTCAGGCTCAATGGCCTGGATGGGAGCGGTACAGGCGCCAAGGGTTTTTGATCGTGGTAGGGCCCCAGAGGGCTGAGTCTTTGTTGAGGTGCTTGACACCCAGCCCTTTGGGGCGGGGCTCTACCTCGACTCCTTTTAGGAGGCCTGATGTGTTTCTGCATCAACTATACTCATGCTCCTTCTCCAAGGTCCAGAGGGCCTAAGGTCAATGCAAGCCTGTAGATCTTCGTGCTCAGTTAGAAAGACGATGGCCTCTATGCTAGGGGACAGCTGGTGGAGCAGTTTTCCTGAAGGGCTGGCCTTCTCCAGTGTCAGGACGTTCCCCAAAGATGTTGAATGTTGTTGGAAGACTGTCACTTCATTTTGTGGTGTGTCCACCGCCTCTCCCATCTATATCCAAGCCATTTCTTTGAATGGAAGTCAGGTGGGCCTCGCATGTGGTGTGGTCTGGCTGCAGGCAAAAGGGTAAACATCTGGTGGTGCTTGGTCCACAGGAACTTTGTGTGATACTGAGGACAGTTCTGAAAGAGCTTCTATTCTATCACCCATCATATATTCTCCACTGGCAATTTTAAGACCAGTGATACGATGCCAAGCGGTTTGGGAGTCTATTGCAAAACAGCCTCTGGGAGATGTCATTTTGAAGAGAAAGTAAGTAACTAGGTCTGTTTCTTCCAAATATCAGTTGAATAAACCGTTTGGGACTGACGGTAGCGTGAAAAATGCATCGAAAATCAGAGCCCTGGCCATACATGTTCAAACCAGATGGTGGTTAAAAAACAGAAAATACTAACATGGGGTTTGGTGCCTATGCACGTTGACAACTAAGGGAGGAGTCACCATATTCCTTGTGATACAAAAGACTTCTTGGAAGAAAAAACAACTTGCAAACATCTGAGCCTAAAACAAGATGGCAGGCGCATGCAAAGCATGTGTATCTAGAGCAACACACGAAGAACTAATTGTAACTTATTTTGGAGGTGGTTAGGCCATCAGTAGACCCACTGTTTCCTCATAGTTACATCCTTTGCAATGGAAGGTTAGAGGGGGTAATCATCTTCTAAAGGAGTCAAAATTGCCTTTTTATCTACAAGAGAAACAGCTAAAATGTTTTTTTTGTTGCAAGACCAAAGTCTCCAATCTTCTGTTCATCATAGTCTGCTTATCCGAAATTGGAGGGCCAGAAGCTCCTAAAGTGTTGGTGATTCAAAAAAAATTGTTTAAAAGACAAAGACAAATGTGAATTTCTGAAGCAAAGGGGCGACCACTAGGTTCTTCCAGTTCAATACATATAGAAGATTTTAAAATTGTTATTCTGACTCCTATTTAGAAATGTCTCCAGTTTGACTTTGGGTCACCTGGTTTCTTGTGTGTATTTGGCTGCTACAACACATCTGGTCTATGGTAGAAAGCATAAGTGACCAATATCGGGCCCTTCTAATTCAGCCACCACTAAACTTCCAGAGGTCATAAATTCCCTGCATCAATTGTTAAAGCTTTGACTTTATGCACTGCAATGTTTTCCTGGACTACCTGATTTGCTTCCTCAGTTAAGTGAGCTTGGCACTTGTGCAACACCATTGGAGGTGCTTTGTTGTTTCCTTTTTTTGAGTGAGTAGGTATGGCCTCCTCATTCGAGTACCTGAATGGTGGCAGAGCTGTTCTAATCAACAGTCATGTTTTTTTTTTTTTTTTTTTTAAACCTGTGCCCCGTGGGGGACACTGTTACCAGCTGTTTTAAATACAGTTCGACTAAATCTCCATAAGTTTGGTCCAGTCTTCATTATGTCTGGGGCATACATGAAGGGTGCGTGGGGGAGCAGAGAACTGGAGAAGAAAAATTTGCACCCTGGAAGAATGTACACCTAATAATAAAAAAAAAAAAGTCCACAGCACACAAAGTGCGGTCAATGCATTCCCCACTTTAAGAGTGAACTAGTCCAGAGTTCTACCTCTCAGTGCCCTACATTACCCCAGCTGTACAACGGTTAATTAGCAGCATTCAAAAACATTTAGGGGGTCATTTACAAGCCCTGAGCACTGCCAGAACATCACTTTTTGTGACGTTTCAGTGGCGCGCAGAGCTTAGCCATATCTGCAAGGCCACGTAAGCTACCCTGCGTGGCTTTTAATGGCCTTGTAGATATGGAGTGAGGCAACGCAGCGCAAGTCACTGTGTTGCCTCACTGCGTCTGGGAGGCGTGCCATGGGCGTTGTAATGGGTGTTCCCACACAACGCCCATAGGTTTTGACACATTCCCAGATTTATAACGTGGCATAAATCTGGGAATGCGTTAAAACCGTGTGCCACCCCAGGGGTGGCGTACCAAGGAAAAACAACATCCTTTCTCCTAGTTTTTCCTCTTTCCATGTGTGCTGTATTCTGCAGTACATATAGAACGAGGAAAACACCTCCAATTGTTTTTGTGCAGGAAGGGACACCTTCCTGCACAAAAACAATCATGCCAACAACACAGACACCCTTGCACAATGGTGCAAGGGTGCCTGTGTTGGAGCATGGCTGCTAATTGTGCACCGGCTGAAAGGACAGGCGTGTACTGTATCTTGTAAATATGGTGCATTCCTGCCCTTTCGAATTGGTGTAGGGCAGCACAGCAAAATGTCTTGCGGTTCTGCCCTATGCCAATTCTTTGTAAATATGCCCCCTTGTCTTTACTTTCATGTTGAGCTGATGAGCATTCGCACATGTATCTCTAGCATGGCCACAATTACTTTTTGTACTCTGGCCAGTTTCACTTTAAAGAAATGTGTTGAAGGTGAGTGAAGTACGTTCCTTCTGACGTGTTTTAAATAAATCTGGATTAGCTTCACAATGGTTAGCTGGCAGGTTAGGTTGGCTGACCAGTCTGTTTCTCATTTCACACTTTCAGAAACATCACACTGGCATCCCCATACAACATATCTCTAGGTGTATTTGTATGAGAGAGTAGGCTGGACAGCTTTCTGGTCGTATCACACTTCCTCCTCCTTTTTGATGGCTTTCCGCCCTATTCTTTTAATTGTACTAGCATAGCTTCTTTACAGAATTTCTGACTGGGTCACTTATATCCTTCTACCTCTGACATGAGGAGACTACTTTAGATCTGTTTCAGCACTGCATGGGAATATCTCACTTTTCTCTCTCCTGTATTCCCACCGCTTCATTTAAATTAAAAAAAAAAAAAAAAATCAATCATCTCATCTATCAAACTCCACCCCAGCCATTTTAGAATTGTAAGTTAAAAAGTGAGTGTGTATACGCAAAGAACAAAAGCGTTGGGAAAGCCAATAGGTGATCAGTTGCCTTTTAAATACATACTGGATTTGCAAATGCTGGTCGTAAGCATGACTTATCTCCCTGGAATGGGGAAAAAGGGGTTTTACTTTTCAAGTAAAACATTGGCTGGACAATGATTTATATATTTAACTGAGTTCCGAGTCTCTACGGACTTCACCTCTCTAAGTAAGCCACAGACTGCTCTGCCAAGTTGTCCTGAGGGTCCGGTATTAAAGGGGTGTACTTAGTGTTTGGTTTTGGTCCACTAGTAAGCTAAGCTTCAGGACACAAGAGAGGATAGGCTTCAACCGTCACAATTTGAGCTCAGTAACAGTACAGCAAACTCCTGAAAAACTTCCCACAAGATCACAATAAGCTGGACGTAGAGGAGTGGTTTCCACCAGAACACCCATGTTGCAGGGGACTACAAACATTACAGCCCACTGATCAAGACCAATTTGGTTGACTAGGTAGCTTTAGTGTGCATGTCTGATTTGATCCTCTGCCCATCCCCCCCCCCCCCCCATCCTAGCCCCAAAAGTCAACTCCGCTATGTATAGAACCCCTCGGCACATCATTATTTGGGGTAGGACAAAAAAAGAGAGGGAATTTGTTTTTAATAAATTAAGTAGTCTGGTTATTTTTAATTTGTTTTACTACCCTACTCCAACTTAAGTGCAAAGGCTCTCTCCAGAATGAAACGTAAATAACTTGAATGAGTCCTTGGGGGCTGGTTTGGGGCACCTGAAGAGCAGGACCAGAATACTTTGGCATGGGGGAGTAGATAAGCACAGTAAATAGTGCTTAAGCATCTGGACAAAAGTCATCTTCATCAATTCCGATACCAAAGAAACGAGTTTGGTCCGATCACTCTTTTATAAAGTCAAACCTTTGCCGTGTCCTTTATTTTGGAAGCAATAAAACAAGTCTCGAGATAATATTTACAGGTGTTTTAGGGGAAGGGTGAGTAAACAGTTTTCCAAGAGTCTCAAGTAGTCTTGAGCAAAAACCAGCACTGCAGAAGTCAAGAGAAGCACCAAGACAACTCCACCACATCAGTCCTGGCAGTAGGAACAAGGCAAACTAGCACAACAGCACCTCAGTCTCAAATTCAGCAAGCACCAGGTCATGTCAAGCATGTAGATGCCTTCAGCTAGGCAGACCTCAGATCCCATTCCGTTAGAACTGTGCTTTGTCGGAGTCCTGTAGAGCAATTTCAAAGGAGTCTTACAGACCAACGTGTCTCGCTCTACCCAGAGAGCTATGTGGAAATCAGACTGTATGAAATCAGCTGTCAGGGTTCACTTAGCTCCAGTTCCAAAACTGGAAATTCCGAGAAGAATTCAAGACTCCACAACAGAAACATGTGCAAATGCTCCAATTTTGAATGTGTCAGTTCCACTCCGTGTTATGGAACATCCTGCCACTGAAGGACAGAGATGGGTGCTTGTTAAGGTAGTAAATACAACACCATATTATCGGCCTGCACTCTTTACTCCAGTAAGAGGGAAGAGCCTGTGATTCTGAAGCCAGCATGTTTTCCCACCAGCTTGATTACTGTTCTTTTGAAGCATATGGAAGACTCAAAGCATCAGTATCAAAACATTATTCGTTTTCCGTCAGCTGGGTTCTGCTCCATGGGACAGTAGGGGCACTTCAGCCTGCAGCAGAAAACACAATGATAGACAATGTCAGAGCAGGAAGCAAAAAAAGCATTGGATGAATGGCATAGTAGGTGATGCTTCAACAAAAATGAACTGTGACAAGACACTGCAAAGCTCCTCCTCCTTTAGAACTGCTTTTGTCCACATGAATGAGCAGTGCCTTTATGTGATCAGTCTTTACAATTGAGACTGTTCAGCAGCTTCAAAGACAACAATCCGCTGCCCATCACTTTTAAGATGTGCGCCCCCTTGAGGTGTTGAGACTTATTTTTCTTACCAGTACTTGTCACAACATGTCCAACCCAGATGCTTTGTTCAACCAAACCTGGCACAAAGTAACTATGGCAGGATTGGTTTGAAAGCTTCAGTTCTAAAAAGAGAACTGATTTTAGTTTTTTTAATTTAAACAAGGATTTAGTCTTTGCCGCTCTGTCCACCTCCAGATCCTCAAACAAAAGGTTATGCACATTTTGATGATATTGCTTACTTACACAAGCCCACAGAGTGCAGAAACCAGTCAATAGCTCTCTAAATACCACCGCAAAGGCACATTCAAATCACTTTTACAACACGAACTGTCCAGATAAAATGCCATTGAAAAGCTCTACTGTGTCTTGCACGCAAGTATTTGCAAAGTAAATGAGCAGTGGCAGTGCAAATATATCTGGATTATAACTGAAAGTGCCTCTTCATTCACCGTGACTAGAGGCACTCAACAACTCACTATACACGCACACTCATTCACCCACTCACTTTTTCAAAGTAAAACACAAAGTTCTAATGTGGATGCCATGTTTACAAGCAAACTGTAAGCCATTTTGGAACAGTGAAACAATGATACACTATGGACAATATCTATGAAAGATGGCAGCTCAGTATGTTTTGCTCTAGGTACCATCTTGGAATCGGATTACACATAGTGTATCACCTTTGTAACATTCCAAAATAGCCAACACATGGCTTCTACACAGGGTGGCCAAATGGAACAGTTAAACAATGACACACTAAGAACAATTCCATTCCAAGATGGCACCTGGTTTAGAGGCAGTGGCCTTATGTGATGCAGTACACTGCAGATTAAACAAGTGGCAAGCAAGCATCCAAACATCTCAGCCACGGGAGCTACAGAGTGCTCTGAAACAAAAAAGGGGGAAGAAATATAAGAGGGGCAATAAAAGGACAAATGAAAAACTAAAGTATTAGCCCACTAGCCCTGGAACTGAAGCACACATTTTCTGGTGTCTGTGCACTACATTGCAATAGAGCCAATAACCACAGTGGGTTGCCCACCACCCCATGTACAATCTTCTACACTTAAGTGTTTTGGTGTTAGCTGCCCCCTCTACCAAACCCGGTCTACTATTCTAATCGGTGAGCTTCCACAAAAACAAATAACAAAATGCTTGTCTACTGTGGTAATCTGTAAGAACCCATTTAACAGAACATCTCAAGCGTTAGAAAATTGTAATGAATATCCACAGTGACTTTACCACATGCTTTTCACAACAAATAAAATCAGACCTACTGCCTTTGTAGTGACTTTTCATAATGAACAGATCAGACTTATGGCATCCAATATAACATTTTCAAATAAATAATTGGGCCTGTGGGCTTTATAACTGGGTTCTCACAGTAAAAGAACCAAGGCCTCATGTATGGAGAATCTGTTTGTCAACAAAGCAGTCATGAAATATACTATCTTAAAAATACAAGTATGTACAAAAATACAGCTGGTAAAACAATATGCCACCCCTCCAAAGAGGAGCAAAACTTATACTGCCAGAGTTTGTCAGAGAGGGGTAACCAACACCAAATCAAAATTCTTGCTTAATACAGTAATTTGTGATATTCCATGTAACAAAATACCCATCTACAGGTTTTAACCAAGTGTAATAAAAATCCATCTTTAAAGGCCTTCAACGTATGCTTTTCACAAATGTCATGCCCCTGACTTGGTCATAACGTTTTGTAAGAAAAGGCAAAACAAGCACACTTTCAGTGGAAGCACAAACCTACCGAATCAAAAGCTTGGAGAGGAAGATCAATATGTAGGCGAAGCCCAAGTTCCTTCCACCGTACTGTTTCTTAAAGCTCTTTTTCTAATGATCACAAAAGGTTTGGCCCCAGCTGTGCGGTCAAGTCAGACCTGTAAACATATGGAACAATCCCATCCTCCACCCCCAACTCTTGTCCTAATTTCAAGCCCAACATACATTAGGTCCTATACAAACATTTTTTCCAAAGAAACAGCTGCCGAGCTTTAGCAAAGTCTTTTGGTACTCCTGAGTTCTTAAGTCACAGTTTAAGACAAGATCAATACAGCCAAGGAGGTACTCCAGTTACTTTCTCTGCATTCATTTATTTATATTTACCATGATTTCATTCACCGTAGCGTCAATTTTCACTGCGTTGTGTTGAGCAGCACCATATCTACTAAGACTGGCCTGCTGCCAAAATCTTCTCTTATGCTGGCTACAATTGAGAAAGAGCTTTAGGCTTCATTGGGGGTATGGAAAGTGCCATGTAAATATCTAAACAATAAAACTGACAAAGGCTAAGGGAAGGAGGCGCAAAAGAGGGGGAATGCATTGAATTCCACCAGAAACGCATTTTATATGTGCTGGAGTGCACAGCACGTATCCAAAGCGTTTGATCCTTTTATTTATTGTCTACGTATAGGGAATTTTACTGGAAGGGTAACCATCCAGTACAAACCCTATGCAAGACAGCACACACTCGCCTTTATGCCATACTGAGAGGATCTGCATTTTAACATCCACATAATGTTGAAGGTGCTTTCTGTCACATTTTTGACCTGCTTTGCAAATAACAGTGCAAAGTCCATTTTCACCACCAACGTTCTTTACTTCAGTTGAGGAGGTAGGAGGAAATCCAATCTCAATAGGTCAATCTGTTTGTTGAGTCATACGTTTTCTAAATGCCACAAGTTAAGCTCTCTATTTCAAGGGATTTATTTTCAGTTCGTTTGCAGCATGCAGTTGTTCACTGCCTGTAGGCTTGTGTAAATTCAGAAGTCTCACCCTCTAATCACTTTGAAGACAATCTGGGTGTCATCTGTGTAGTTATAATAGATGAGTTTAACGGAATTTATAAACTCCGCCAGTGAGGCCACTTACGTGTTGAATAAGGGAGGGGCGATCAATGAGCCTTAGGGGACACCTACCTTTTGGTGGAATGGTAGTGATGGGTATGGAGGTAGAGACACTAGTTAACTTCTATCTGTGAGGCGAGAATGAAAGTATTTTAGAACCAAAGTATTGTTTAGTTTTTTGAGCATCATTTGGTGGTCCACAGTACCAAAAGCTGCAGATCGGTCCAGCAGGAGAAGAACATCTAATCTCCAAAGTCTACTTTGCTTTTGAGGTCATCCCAGATGAGAATTACTACTGATTTAGCGTCTCGACCAGGTCAAAAACATGTCTGTTGGTCGGAGAGAAAGTGTTTTTTCTCTACGAAATTGGAGAGCTGAATGAAAGTTGCTTTTTCAATTAGTTCATCCAGAAAGGGTCCGTTTGATCTAGGTCTGTAATTTTTTGGGTTCTTTGGGTCGAATCCATGCTTTTTCGGGATTGGATTAATAAGGTTTTCAGTTCACTGGGGAATTCTCAGGATGATAGTGATTTGATATTTGTTGGTATGGCCACAGAAGTAGCTTTGAGAATAAACCTGAAAATGTTTGGGAGCACAGGTCAACCCGTGATAAAGTGATGCTGATTCTCATGAGCACATTTGTTTCTTTTCTGAATAGTAAATTAGACCAGCACTGTTAGGGGTGTTTATCTATGGTCATAGTTTGGACAGGTTGACAGTGTGATGCAGTCGCTCACAGGCTTTGTTAGGAAGTGCGTCTTCAGATCAGTGGCTTTTAATGCCAAGTATTTGTGTACTGGGAAGCGAGAGCAGGCACAAGCATCTGAAAAAATGGATCACTGGTTACTTTCTTTTCTGCAACATCCATTTTTTCAGATGCTTTTGCAGTGTGTGCTTCCCAATGCTGCAGCACCACTTGCAGACTGTAAAATAAAATAGTCCCTCATGCACTCGAATGGAGGTGGAAGGACACCTAAACAGCCAACAGAAAACAGTGACTCCTATGGGCCGATCCAAGATGTGATTGGCAATATCATGTCAATGGCTGAAGATGCCAAGGCCAAACAAGCCAATGACTGAAGGGGGCTGACCCAAAACCCCTTAAAAGTAAAGCTCACAATACTTTCAACAATAAATAGTGCAAGTGACATAACGTAAAAAGGGGACCCTAGCAGAAGTTAGCTATATCCAGAAATTGACCATACCCTGCACCTAGGAGAAAGGACACAAGGATTTTTAGGATCACAAAGGAATACTGCAACTGGGCTCAGAAGGGGCAGACTCTTACAGACTGCTGCACAATCGGATAGCTGGACTCAGGCTTATGAGTCCTGTGTTGCAGCACACAAATGACTGCTCCATAACAGTAAGGTATCTAAAGAGGATATAGTCCAAGCAGCAGAAAGGCTGCCACAAACGTAGACATCATACACAGAAACCTTAACCCCCACCTCCACATGCCACTCCACAAGATTAAGTCAATGCCACTTTCAGGCTGAGCACTAAAGGATCCATTCTCCATCAGACCCTTGCTCCTCCACTTTTGCCTCAGACCAGGACAATTCTCAATCAATGCAAAGATTAAAACCATCACAAGGTATGGCAAAATGATAGAACAAAAGGAAATTCATAGTAAACAAGCATTGGTAAAGCCAAAAGGTTTAGTCTATATAAGACCTATTTGCGTTGTCAATGTTTTTTAAAGATGTAGCACAGCAGCACGAGCTGCTGTGCAACACGACTCAAATGATATCAAAACAAAGCACTATGGTGGGGCCAGTGTTGACAGCTGATAGTGCTTTTTAGGTCTCGCCTACGCAGCGCGCATGCGCTGCATAGGAGGGCCTTTAGCCGCCGCTCTGCTCATTTTCAAGCATACACTCATGCTTGTGGCGGCATCCACCTTGCGGGAGCGATCAGCGACGCGCATGCTAATTGGCTGTTGCTCGCTCCCGCAAGGCGGATGGTGCCACAAGCACGAGTGTGCTTGAAAACAGCTGCATTAGTCATTCCCTCGTGCACGGCTCTCTCTCCTGAAACCAGCTGCTGTTACACTTTTAGCATTAGTCATTCTCTCGTGCACTCTCTCGCTTTCTCTTTATTTTTTTGTATTCCCCCCTCATTCACTCTGTCTTTTGCTCGCACTCTCGCTTTCTCTATTATTATTTTTTTATTCCCCACAGGACAAGGCAACATGGACATAATTTACTAACAATGCTTAAATGTACTTTTGCTTAGCATAAAATGCATGCGCATGCATTTTGTTAGTTTTAAGCGCTTTTGAAAAATTGATGGAACCTTGAAACAATGCCAAAGCTGTGGTTTAAATAAATCTTCAACTGCAAGACAGCAGTTAAACAACCCTTTAACAAAAAAGACCAATTTTTTAAGTTGGAGGCATTGCTTTGTGCTGTCGTGTTTGTAAAAGTCTCGGGAAGTTATGTATACATTATGCTTTAAAGAAAATAAAACCGTGTTAAAATTCAACATGGAGGAACGGGGTAGGTCTTTTTCTTTTAGCGTAATTTTATTATCTTATTCGTGGTTTTTGCTTTGGGACTTTATAATTTCGTCCCTCGCTTTCCTGTGAGAGCGTGCAGATTCGTGTATAAAACATTTGCCCATCTGAAGCGTTTAGACAATTTTAAATATTTTTAATATTACTGCAAAGTGTTTATGAGTTGGGGTAAAACGGGCACGCATTTCTATCTTAAGGTCTCTATCTTAGGCGAGACATAAAAAACACCAGTTTTAAGAATTTGGAAAGTATGTGGCTTAACTGTTTGAGCTGCCAACTTTGGAACTGGGCAACTTGGTTTGAGTTTGTGAGTAAGCGTAATATCCTGTGCTTGTTGGCAAATAAATTCCTTAGTCGCCCATGCCTACCCAAAAAAAATGCATCCTTGTGTTACGTAACTGGTACTTATGGAAGGGCTCCAATACGTTTGTGTTGAGTTTGCACTATTTAAAACGATAAAAACAGAATATTGCATCAAGTGCAAACATGCAGATAGCGCCACTTCCCCGCAGTTACATTAGAATGCTGAGGTTAGAAGTGTCAGCAGGAAACAGACCAGCGGCGCCAGTGTGGCACAAGCCAGACATAGCCCTCCTCCTTTATTCCTGTTTCCCCTCAGCGGAGACTTTTGTTTATGATCACTTGATAACACTCCCATCCCCCCTAAGCCTGTCCTTTCTACTGCCACACCTTTACCACACTGTTATAAAAGGGGCTTAACTTTAGCCAGAGTATGGCTAAACGCGCATAATAAAATCCTCTAAATCATTACACATTACATAACACGTAATTGTTATGAAGGAAAAACAAATACTAAACATGTTAGGCTGTTAATTAAAACAAAATAACACATTTAAAGAAAAATACATATGTTCTGCTTCGCTCTACCTAGTAGTACTTATAAGGTCTCAAAAGCAAAACCTATTGCCATATACAATAGGACCTTATAAGTGTTTAGTTATCCAGCACAATATCCTTATTGCAACAACATCAACTGTTGCATAGCTAAACACTTATAAGGTCCCAAAGGCGAGACCTATTGGCTATGCCAATGCTCGTTTTGTTTACTTTAAGCCATGCTGCACAGCAGCCCGCACTGATGTGCAACATCTGTAAAAAACATTAATAAAGGCAAAAAGTTCTATATGAGCGATCTGTCTTTGTTAATGTTTTTGGAGATGTTATAAAGCAGTGCGGGCTGCTATGCAACATGGCTTAAAGTAAATAAATACGAAGCGCTTTGGCGTGGCCAACATTGATCGCTTCATAGCGCTTTGTTTTTATTTACTTTAAACATGTTGCACAGCAGCTCGTGCCCCTGTGCAATATGCCTTAAATTAGCGTGGGAGGGGGTGGCAAGCATCCCTCTCCTCTGGGTAGAGGATGTGGCGTAACGGCCATAGCTACCGACTGGGAACAGGGTTCGAGTCTCGGCTCAACATCCTGTGATTCTGGACAATTCATTTGAGCTCCTTGTGCCTAAAAAACAAAAATAAATGTATCCTTGTGTAATGTAACTGACAACTTATCGAGACACTCTTCAGAACACCAAACTTCTAGGACCTGACGCCACATTAAGCAAAGAGCTCATCGCTGTCGGACTAAAGTGACATAACCACACACTATTCTGCTAAAATCAGGGGAGATATAGTGTGGTAATTTGCGTCCTGTGTCTGGAACAGCGCACAGACAGTATTCGAAGCAGATAGGCACCAGGGCAAGTGAAAAACCGGTTTGCTCCTGCGGCAAACTCAGTTTCTCTCTCTCCTCGTGCATTTCATATGTTCTTGGTGATACAAGTTTATCTTACACCCATACAGTGTCTGTCATTGAGAATTTTTAAAGAGTTAGGAACTACCTTTAATGTTGGTGAGACCAGAAATAAACATAAATCGTTAAGAATCCGATGTCATGCACAACACACCAGACACTACCTTTTAACAAGTATCACTCTGCATGATCGGATATGTAGTCTCTACATTCCTTTCAACTCAGGGAGCTAGAAGGTCCTGAATGTGCCACCTAAGGTATGCTACATACTGCAAGTCCCACCCTATGTGGTAGAGAAACAATATTTGAAAAAACATGGAGTACACCAAGCTGGAAGTGGGAAGGAGTGGGACTCTGCTATCCTACTTACCTTCTTGCGCCTCTTTCTAATCCCACCCCAGTTTGCAAGTCCGGTCCCAGGCACTCAAATTGGTTTCTTCACAAAAACAAGCATTTGCAATGCAATAGGTCTCGCATTCACGCGAGTTTGAGCTATTGGCATTGTAAATGACAATGCCTTTTATTTATGTTTTGGGTTTTAAAACATAAATAAAAGGCATTGTCATTTACAATACTAATAGCTTAAACTCTCGCAAATGCGAGACCTATTGCATTGCAATAAAGGGCCTTCTCGACCACCTGTTAGATTGTAAATATCAGAAGTAGACACCGGCCTGAGACGTCTTCAAAGTAGTGATAAATAGTGCAGTGAAGAAGATGTGTAAGTATTGTAAATTACACAGACACAAAGCGTGAAGTGAGAGTTACATATGATCCGAGCTATAAACACTAACAAAGCGCTCCAACACCTTTCGCTCTGTGATTACACTGTCGCAGCTCAGGAGGAAGAGCGGTGGTGGGGGGGGGGCTATTTCCTGCCCTCTCCGTGATTTGAGTGTGCAGTGTGGCATTGCATAATGTCATTGCTATCTTTGGCCTAATAAAAAACACTCCAGCTGTAGTAGGGCCCTGGCTTCACCTCCTGGTGCAGGGCGGGCTGTGCTTTATGGCAGGCATGGAGGGATGGTCTCGGCTGCAGCTCCGGCCTCTTACAGTGCCCCTGCTATTACTAGTGATCGAGAGGCGTTGAGGTGTTGGTACTGGTGGTTGTGGTATTGGTATTTGTGGTGGTGCTATTGGTGGTGGCGGCATTGGTGGCGGCAGCATTGGTGGAGCGGTATTGTGGTGGTGGTGGTATTGGTACTGGTATTAGTGGTGGTACTGGTATTAGTGGTGGTACTGGTATTGGTGGTGGTACTGGTATTGGTGGTATTATTGGTAGTGGTAGTATTGGTGGTGGTGGTATTGGTATTAGCGGTGGTAGTGGTATTGGTGGTGGTAGTTGTATTGGTGGTAGTATTGGTGGTATTGGCATTGGCGGTGATATTGGTGGTATTGGCATTGGCGGTGGTATTGGTATTATTGGTAGTATTATTGGTAGTGGTGGTATTGGTATTAGCGGTGGTATTGGTGGTGGTGGTATTGGTGGTGGTAGTTGTATTGGTGGTGGTGGCACTGGCGGTGGTATTGTTGGTGGTAGTATTGGTGGTGGTAGTATTGGTGGTGGTGGCATTGGTGGTGGTGGCATTGGTGGTGGTGGCATTGGTGGTGGTGGTGGTAGTAGTAGTGGTATTGGCGGTGGTGGTGGTGGTATTGGTGGTGGTGGGATTGATGGTGGTGGTGGTAATGTTGTTGTTAATAAAACAGGCTATTGAAAACAACCAGTCAGGTGGCTTTAGTACAGATGACATGTAACACAGATGTGCTGTTGTCCGCTTCAGCCCATTAGCACAGGATTATGTGCTACCTGGAATTCACATGACTTAATTCACTAATCATTTCTAAATCCATAGATTTACTTGGGGGGGAGGGGGGTTGAAATAGACACGAGATAATGCTGGGTTAAAGTGATTGAAAGCAGGCGCCCGTGTTACGGGGGCGGCCGTGCTGTTTAAAAAAACACAAGCGGTTTCAGCTGAAGCAGCGCATTTCCGGCCTGCTGTAAGAGAAACTCAATAAAGTAAATAGTGCTTACAGACTAAATAACAGGTCCTGTGTAACAACCGAAGTAAAAGGGCCAGTCGCCATGGGAGGGTACAAATGAAGACAAGGCCGTACTAAGGAGGGACTAACAAGCCTATTAACGAATCCGAAGGCAGCATTTACGAAAGACAATGACACAAGCCAACGAAAAATATGGGAGGAGAGTGGGCGCAGCTTCTCTCCCATACTCTACTACAGCAGTCTTGCAACGCGAGCAGTGTATGAGCGCTGCCGCTAGGCTCGACCTAAAAAACGACTAAATGCTGTTTTGCTCTCTGTAACAAACAAGCGCAACTCATACGTGCAAGATTCAACCATGGCAGTGTTTGTTCTGCACTGGCAGAAATAGGATAAAATAACAGGCGACACGAGTGCAAGCACAAAACTTACGGCTATGTTGAACTGGTGCCATGGCTCAAGGATGGCAAGTCTTGTTGAAATCAACTAGAAAATAAAGTTTCGTCAAAATACCATAATAAAAGCAGACGACTTCAAACAATTTATGTTAAAGCTTACAAGAACTAGAAAAAATAATTTGGAAAGTGACACATCGGGGGGGGGGCAATGGGGGGCTGATACCACCATGGGAGGGGGGGACAGGGGGGGGATTGACACTAAATAAAAAAAACAAAATGAGTGTCTGCAGCCAGTTGAAGGACACTGGCCACAGGGAGCAGTAATTGGTCCATACTCCATAACAGGGACGAAGACTCGAAGCCCTGGAGAAAGCCGGGGCTGAGGAGTAGGTGTGGACCATTAGGAAGCAAGAAAACAAGTGACATGGGAGACAACCAATGATAAGTAATGGATGAGCTCTATGCCTCTTAAGTTTTTAAAATAAATTACAATAGATTTCGCAAGCACTGTGCAGGCGAAACCTAAATCGAGTTATGAGAAGGTAACAGTGTGTCCTGCAGGCTAATGCTGGTATTATCAAAATGCACATGTTCGAGGCTTAGGAGCTGTAGATCATATGCTTGTGCATAGATCGCCATCTAGTGTTGGGTCCGGATGTTTGCACTTTGTTTTTCTTCGAAGAAGTCTTTCCAGACACGAGGTAGGTGACTCCTCCTTTCGGTGATAGTGCGCATGGGCATCAACTCCATTGTTAGATTGTTTTTTTCCGCCATCGGGTTCGGATGTGACTAGCTGCGCTCCGGTTCGACGCCTATCCCTCGGTCCGTAGAACATTCACCCTTGATGGTATTGTTTTCGATCGCGTATTCCATTCTTCGCGTATCGTGTTCGATTCGAAAAAACTCTTTTGATCGGGAAACTCGTGGCAGGCCGTTGGGCCTAGCCACCTCAATTCGACTCGCAGTCGATGGAACGAACTCCATTTAAATACTGCCCTCGGTGCCACGCGAAATACGCGCACCGACTCACACGAGGTGTGTAATCTGTGTTTGTCACCAGAACACAAAGAACAGGACTGCGACACGTGTAAGGCTTTCCGTTTCAAGAAAACGCTTCGCGACCGTCGGGCTCGACGACGCGATATGCAGAGCCAACGCACAGGCTCCATTCCGGACCTCTTCGGACTTGAATCGGAAGAAGAAGCCGGCGACGCTATCGGGGCCGAGGAGGAGCAGGATCCAATCTTGGTTTCGGAGGAGGGCTCCGACCAGGAAGACGACATCCCGCATGGTCAACGTACTGTAAGTACAGTCCCTTCTTCGCCCCGACTCCCAAGTCAACCAAAAAAGAAGGCTCCAGACCAACCCGCGCCCTCAGGCCCCGGTCGGCACCAAGAATATGCTTCCGACGCCCCGCCTTCAGGCTCGGCACCGAAGCAGCCCAAAAAGCCTTCCGGCTCCGAGAAGCCCCACACCAAGACCGGCTCCGAGCCAAAGCCTTCGGGATCGAAGTCCACGTCCGGCTCCGAACCTCATCTCTCGGCACGAAACACACTTCGGACCCGAAGACTACAACCCCTGAACCGTCAGCACCGAAAACTTCGGCGCTGAAACAGACTATTACTCCAGAATCACCAAAAAAGCACCGTTTTGACGATCCGCTCGACAAACCGGACCCGAAACAGAAGCTGCTTTACATACATCCCACAACTGGACATATTTCCACCAAGGTGACTTTAAAGAGGACTGCTACTGAAGAGGAATATCACATTCCTTTAAAGAAGAGGAATATTGGAACCAACCCTTCCCCTCCTCCTCTTCCTCCTCCTATTCCATCACCACCTTCTCCTCAGTATTTACCTGAACTAACTTCACCTGAGCACTCTCCACCACATACACCTGACAATCAAGGCGATGGGGATGTTGATACGAATGATGATGGTCAACCAGGACCTACAGACGACTGGGATGACTACAACACTAACTCACCCACACACAATGACCCCGACCAATATCCTACTAGGCCCTCTCCACCAGACGACAGTGTAGGTTTTGTTGAGTTGCTAGGCAGGGCTGCCACTTACCATGGGGTGCAGCTACACAAAGAATCCCTTGAAGAGGATTTCCTTTTTGAAACACTCAACACTACACAAAGATCTACACACGTTACCCACGCTAAAGGGAATGATCAGGCATGTGAATGACATATTTAAGGATCCTGTCAGGGCCCGTATCCTTACCCCTAGGGTGGATAAAAAATATAAGCCTGCACCATCTGATCCAGTGTATATAAAAGGACAGTTACCCTTAGACTCGCTGGTCGTTTCCAATGCACGTAAAAGAGCAAACTCCCAAACTACTGGAGATGCTCCGCCCCCAGATAAGGAATCAAAGCTCCTTGATGCTTCAGGGAAAAGGGTAGCCTCTCAGGCAGCTAACTTCTGGCGCAGAGGTAATATACAGGCGTTACTGGCAAGATATGACCGTGCGCATTGGGATGAAATGGAACAACTCATGCAATTTCTACCCCAAGAACATAAAGCTAAAGCGCAAGATCTAATACGTGAGGGACAACTGATTGCAAACAACCAGATCAGGTGCTCCCTAGATGCTGCGGACACATCTGCTAGAGCAATGAACACTAGTGTTCTTTTGCGACAATATGCATGGCTGCGTATATCTGGCTTCAAAACTGAGGTGCAAACCTCCATATTAAACACACCCTTCGATAAAGAGCATCTCTTTGGGCCAGTGGTAGACTCTTCTCTGGAGAAGATGAAAAAAGATACAGAAGTGGCTAAATCAATGGGAGCCCTTCAATCTACACAAAGCCGTGGTTCCTTTCGGAGCTCCTTCTATAGAGCGGGCTCCAAAAACACTTCCTCGGACACGGCATCCACTTACAAGGGCAATAATCAACCCTCCAACTCTAAAAATTACTTCAGAGGGGGTTACAGGGGGAACAACGGCAAAGGTAGGGGTAGAGGTTCTAACACACGCACCTCTCCCTCCAATACAAAACAATGACTTGCCCACACTTCCACCCGAACATTTAACACCTGTCGGGGGAAGACTGTCACATTTTCTTACAAAGTGGGAGTCAATAATAACAGACAAATTGGTTCTACAAATTATCCATTCTGGTTACTGCCTGGAGTTCATCAGTACTCCTCCAAACATTCCCCCAAGGTCACACAAACTTTCAGCGGATCACCTACACCTCCTCAAACAAGAGGTACAATCACTACTGATAAAAGGAGCTATAGAGCTCGTACCACTACAACACCAAGGGTCGGGAGGGTACTCCTTTTACTTTCTAATACCAAAAAAGGACGGCTCTCTCAGACCAATATTAGAACTAAGAGAACTAAATGTTTACATTCAGTCAGATCATTTCCACATGGTAACACTGCAACAGGTACTACCTCTTTTGCAAAAAGGCGACTTTCTGTCTACTCTAGACTTAAAGGACGCCTACTTTCATATTCCAATCCACCCAGCTCACCGCAAATTTCTCAGGTTCATGGTAGCAGGTCAACATTACCAGTTCAAGGTACTCCCATTCGGAGTCACCACTGCCCCCAGAGTCTTCACAAAGTGCCTAGCGGTAGTAGCTGCTCACCTAAGACGACAAAGCATCCATGTCTTCCCATACTTGGACGACTGGCTCATCAAAGCCAACACGTACCAACAATGCCGCAAGCACACTTCCGTAACCATTCAGTTACTTCACCAACTGGGGTTTACAGTCAATGTGTTAAAATCATATCTTCAGCCAGCCAAAGCTCAAAACTACCTAGGGGCTACTCTAGATGCTCAAAGGGCTCTGGCGTTTCCCAACGCAGACAGAATTCGAAACATTCAGGCGTTAGTTCTCCAGTTTCAAGCCAATCAGTCACTTCCAGCTCGAGTTTTCATGCAACTGCTAGGAATGATGGCATCCTGCATCATAATCGTTCCCCATGCCAGGCTGCACATGCGTCCACTTCAAGAAGGCTTAGCCAGTCAGTGGAACCAGTCACATCTAGTGTTGGTAAGCGGCCGTACTCATCGCTCTCTGCAGTGATGGAACACACAAAATTTGTCAAAAGGACGGACGTTCATAGACCCGGTTCCACAGATAGTATTGACAGCGGATGCGTCCCTAACTGGCTGGGGAGCTCATCTTCAACAACACACAGTGCAAGATCTCTGGAGCCGCCAGCAAAGGTTGCTCCACATCAATCACTTAGAGCTAATGGCAATCTTTCTAGCTCTCAAAGCCTTTCAAGATCACATGGCTGGCAAAGTTGTCTTGGTAAGAACCGACAACATGACAGCTATGTATTACATACAGAAACAAGGCGGGACACTCTCTCCAACTGTCCCACTTAGCCCAAGACATCTGGAGGTGGGCGATTCACCACAATATTTATCTCCTAGCGGAACACCTCCCAGGAGTCAACAACCAGACTGCGGACCTCCTCAGCAGGCAGAGGCACCAACTACACGAATGGGAACTTCACCCTCAAGTTCTCCACCCATACTTCCAAGCTTGGGGAGTCCCTCACATATCTGTTCGCAACACCCCAAAACGCAAAATGCCAAAGCTTCGCCTCCAGGTACCCACACCCATTATCCAAGGGCAATGCTCTATGGATGAACTGGTCAGGGATATTTGCTTACGCTTTTCCGCCTCTCCCACTCATTCCATTAGTGGTTCGGAAACTCGGGCAAACGTCTCTCACACTAATCCTAGTAGCTCCAACATGGGCACGCCAACCCTGGTTCACAACCCTGTTGGAACGCTCTCTGGTACCACATCAAAAATTACATTTAACTCCCAGTCTCCTCACACAGAGCCATGGAGAAATCAAACACCTAGATCCCAAACAATTGAACCCCGCGATCTGGCTCCTGAAGTCATAGTTTGGTTATCTGAACCTTCCACCAGACTGTATGAACATTATTAAGGAGGCCAGAAGGCCTACCACAAAAGCCTGCTATGCAGTCAAATGGAAACGATTTGTTATCCATTGCAATAACAATAACATCAACCCTCTTGATGCTTCCATACAAAACATTATCTGTTATCTATTACATTTGCAGCAGACATCCTTGGCCTATACATCCATCAGACTGCATCTCGCTGCAATTGCAGCCTATCTTCAAAATAGGCAACATTTATCGCTATTTCGTGTGTCTGTAATCAAAGCCTTTATGGAAGGACTCAAAAGAGTTATACCACTAAGGAGTCCACCTGCCCCGGTGTGGAATCTTAATATAGTCCTCACAAGGTTAATGGGCCCACCATTTGAACCCATGCACAGATGTGAACTACAGTTTCTCACTTGGAAAACAGCTTTCCTTATTGCAATCACTTCATTAAGGAGAGTGGGTGAACTTCAGGCACGAACCATAGAAGAACCTTTTTTCCAGCTTCACAAAGATAAAGTGGTTCTTCGTACCAATCCCAAATTCCTACCTAAGGTAGTATCTGCATTTCACATAAATCAGTCGATTGAATTACCCGTTTTCTTCCCTCAACCTGACTCAGTTGCAGAACGAGCTCTACACACCTTAGATGTTAGAAGAACACTATTGTATTACACAAAAAGAATGAAATCTTTTCTTAAGACTAAACAACTCTTTGTTGCTTTTGCACCACCTCACAAGGGCAATCCTATATCCAAATAAGGTATTGCTAGGTGGATTGTTAAATGTATTCAGATTTGCTATGCAAAATCTAAAGGAATCTAACAGTACCCCCTAGAGCACATTCCACTTGTAAACTAGGGGCTACTATGGCTTTCTTAGGGAACATCCCTATTACTGACATCTGCAAAGCTGCAACATGGTCCACACCACACACATTCACCAATGTGATAGCCAGACAACTTGCTAATGTGGGCCAAGCAGTTTTATGTACACTATTTCAAACCACTGCAACAGCTACAGGTTAGCCACCGCTTTGGGAGATAACTGCTACGTAGTCTATGCACAAGCATATGATCTACAGCTCATATGCCTCGAACGGAAAATGCTACTTACCCAGTATGCATCTGTTCTTGGCATATAGAGCTGTAGAGTCATATGCGCCCACCCGGGTACCTATACCTGTTGCAGCAAACATCTTACTTAGATACATGCATTCATGGACATCTCCTTATACTACTCTTACTAACTCCATTATCACCCTCTGCGGGAAAACAATCTAACAATGGAGTCGATGCTCATGCGCACTATCACCGAAAGGAGGAGTCACCTACCTCGTGACTGGAAAGACTTCTTCGAAGAAAAACAAAGTGCAAACATCCAGACCCAACACTAGATGGCGATCTATGCACAAGCATATGACTACAGCTCTATATGCCAAGAACAGATGCATACTGGGTAAGTAGCATTTTCCTTCAGAGACAACGTACAAACGCCGAATTCTACATTAGATATACATTATTCACAAACATAATGCCACTTGTGTAGGCGAGGTGGGTATCCCTGAAAGTTATCAAAACCAAGAGTCAAATAAACTAGCCATAAAGAAAAATAAATCAGATGCAGATCGGCATAAGCCCCACAGATTGTGTTCACGGATACTCAAAACGTTAATAGCCCCTCCACCACCTGATGTTAACAAATGTTTATAAAGAAAATTATAAAAAAATCCCTTGCCATAGGCAAAGAGAACACTTCAGCCTTTGCTTCATAGGTCACATCCATAGCAACAGTGGGGCGCACCAGCTCGGCCTCCACATAGTGTGCCCTTCATCGAGACTGCCACCATCAAAAGTGGAAAAAGAGCAGAATGTACCTCACAGTGGGATTGAAGATTCTGCTAAATGGAACTTTACAACCTGCGTCTCCGAAAGTGTTTGTCTGATGCATTTAGTCTGTGTTTCACAATCCCAAGTCAAACAAGCATTAGCAAAGCCAATAGGTTTCACCTATGTGAGATCTATTGGCTTTGTCAGTGTTTGTTTACAGTGCAGTGCGAGCTGCTGTGCAACATGGCTTAAAGAAGAAAAAACAAGCATTGGCATAGCCAATAGGCCTCGCCTTTGGGACCTTATGTGTTTAGCCAGAACTTTTGGCTATGTTGTAGAGCATTGTGGCTGCTGTGCATTATGTTGAAAAGTTATAATAAAAAGTGTTAAGCATTTTTGTTACCTTCATACAAACGAAGACGACATTACATACAACTGAAAAACCGGATTAAAAAAGATTTTAACATAAAAAATGTCTTCTATTTTTTTTGTACTTGCACTGCTGGCAACTTCTTCCTGCCTGTTCTCATGCTTGTTATAACTTTTTTTGTTATGGGGGAGCGGGACAGAAATAACGGGGGAGTGGAGGTTGGAAAACAGTAATTTAATTAGAACACGAGCAGCGGACGGACACTAGGGGAGAATCAACAGATGCCAGATTGCGGGCGGCGAGTGGGCCGAGTCTGCGTGCGGGCAGCGAGTGGGCCGAGTCTGCGTGCGGGCAGCGAGTGGGCCGAGTCTGCGTGCGGGCAGCGAGTGGGCCGAGTCTGCGTGCGGGCAGCGAGTGGGCCGAGTCTGCGTGCGGGCAGCGAGTGGGCCGAGTCTGCGTGCGGGCAGCGAGTGGGCCGAGTCTGCGTGCGGGCAGCGAGTGGGCCGAGTCTGCGTGCGGGCAGCGAGTGGGCCGAGTCTGCGTGCGGGCAGCGAGTGGGCCGAGTCTGCGTGCGGGCAGCGAGTGGGCCGAGTCTGCGTGCGGGCAGCGAGTGGGCCGAGTCTGCGTGCGGGCAGCGAGTGGGCCGAGTCTGCGTGCGGGCAGCGAGTGGGCCGAGTCTGCGTGCGGGCAGCGAGTGGGCCGAGTCTGCGTGCGGGCAGCGAGTGGGCCGAGTCTGCGTGCGGGCAGCGAGTGGGCCGAGTCTGCGTGCGGGCAGCGAGTGGGCCGAGTCTGCGTGCGGGCAGCGAGTGGGCCGAGTCTGCGTGCGGGCAGCGAGTGTGCCGGGTCTGCGTGCGGGCAGCGAGTGTGCCGGGTCTGCGTGCGGGCAGCGAGTGTGCCGGGTCTGCGTGCGGGCAGCGAGTGTGCCGGGTCTGCGTGCGGGCAGCGAGTGTGCCGGGTCTGCGTGCGGGCAGCGAGTGTGCCGGGTCTGCGTGCGGGCAGCGAGTGTGCCGGGTCTGCGTGCGGGCAGCGAGTGTGCCGGGTCTGCGTGCGGGCAGCGAGTGTGCCGGGTCTGCGTGCGGGCAGCGAGTGTGCCGGGTCTGCGTGCGGGCAGCGAGTGTGCCGGGTCTGCGTGCGGGCAGCGAGTGTGCCGGGTCTGCGTGCGGGCAGCGAGTGTGCCGGGTCTGCGTGCGGGCAGCGAGTGTGCCGGGTCAGCGTGCGGGCAGCGAGTGTGCCGGGTCAGCGTGCGGGCAGCGAGTGTGTTGGGTCAGCGTGCGGGCAGCGAGTGTGTTGGGTCAGCGTGCGGGCAGCGAGTGTGTTGGGTCAGCGTGCGGGCAGCGAGTGTGTTGGGTCAGCGTGCGGGCAGCGAGTGTGTTGGGTCAGCGTGCGGGCAGCGAGTGTGTTGGGTCAGCGTGCGGGCAGTGAGTGTGTTGGGTCACTGTGTGTGTTGGGTCAGTGTGCGGGCAGCGAGTGTGCTGGGTCTGCGTGCGGGCAGCGAGTGTGCTGGGTCAGTGTGCGGGCAGCGAGTGTGTTGGGTCAGTGTGCGGGCAGCGAGTGTGTTGGGTCAGTGTGCGGGCAGCGAGTGTGTTGGGTCAGTGTGCGGGCAGCGAGTGTGTTGGGTCAGTGTGCGGGCAGTGAGTGTGTTGGGTCTGTGTGCGCGCAGTGTGTGTGTTTTGGAATTACTGGGCACGTGCGAGCTTTGCCTTCATTGTTGCTGCGTCCCTGTGCCCATGTAAGAGGCTGCAGAGGGCTATGTGCCGACTTCATACTAGCAGTGAACGTGTTTTGGAAGCCTGGGCCGCGCGAGGTGTTATTTCTGGTGGGTTTTACCCCTCTGACGTTTCTAGGGTCGATGTAGGGCAACGCTTGTGCATGACAGGCCAGGGTGTGTCTTTTGCCTCCAGTGTGGTTGTACCCTTGCAAGAGTGTTCAGGCATGGGGTTGTCTACAGCGGTGAGTGCTGGGAAGGCTAGAGTGAGATGGCTGTCTCTCGTGGGTGGTCTCGGTACATGCTGGACTGTGGCTGTGAAAAACTGCGTCTGTGAGATGTCCTCTCTGGTTTAGCAGCCCCCTCTTACGAAAGCTGCAGGGGACATTCACAAAAGTGCGAGTGGGATTTGGCAAGATTGTGGCATGTGAACTGTTGCCTCTTGAGGGCCGTGTGAAGGTAGCGTGTGTGTGCAGCTGTAAAAGGCTGCAGAAGGTTTTGTGCAGCAGTGAGTGTGTACCCCTTTAACAGCATGCGGCGGTTGTGTGCAGGCAGAGAGTGTACCGCTATAAGAAGGTGCAGGTAGTTGTATGCTCGCGCTGTGTGCGTACCATGATTGTAAGAGGGTGCAGATAGTCGTGTGCGCGCGCTGTGTGTGTACGACTTTAACAACCTGCAGGGGCTGTGTGCAGGCAAGTGTACCGCTGTAAGAGGGTACAGATAGTTGTGTGCAGATGCTGGGTGTGTACCAGCAGTAAGAGAGTGCAGATAGTTGTGTGCACACGCTGTGTGTGTAGCAGCAGTAAGAGGGTGCAGATAGTTGTGTGCACACGCTGTGTGTGTACCGCTGTAAGAGAGTGCTGCCTGGCAGTGAGTCTGCGTGTCGTCAACCCTTGTGCCAGGGCTCCAGTGCCACTCAGGTTCAGGCTGCCGGTCACTTGCAGTCTGTGTCTCCGGGGATGCCAGTTGCATGTTAAGGTTGCCAGGCAGGCCCTTAAATTAATTATCCGGTATAAAACTCGATGGAAGTCACTACCCCGAGTACTGTGGAGCTAGGACCCGACGCAGCTTCAAAAGCCGTGATTTACGATCCTGGTTGTAAACACAAGCCTCAATGCTCCTGCTCAAAGGTACACGACCAGATCATTTGGAAACCCAGCAGAGTACGCCGAAGCACAAAGAAATTACGGATGACCTCTACCTGGGTACGACAGTTCTTCTTCACATAATCTTGAAGAAAGGATTGCTGCTGTTAATAAAAAACAAGTGCCCGATGTTCCATATTTCCTGAAATTATTTCTCTCAATCTTAGACTTTAAACTTCTAAGTCCTCTGCAAGACGACTGTATCGGAGTTAGTTACTGCCCCAACACTGTAAGAATGCCTTTAATATTTCTGCGCAGCATGGGAAAAGTCGGTCATCGCCTCTAAAAAGACGTCAACTTCTGCCATACTCCACAAGCATCTGCCATATTGTTCTACAATGTGGAAAGCCCGCCATGGTCTCAGAAAAAGACACAACTCGCCATCTTTCTTCGGACCTGGGTGAACTTGCTTCCTTCTCTCAACAAGCCCGGGAGTGGTGCGCGCTAAAAGGAATTTGCACCAGGGCCAGCGCGACCGCCATCTGTTTCCAATTAAGATAATTGGAAACAGATGGCGCTGCTGCTCGCTCCAGAGCTGCCTAGGCCAGGGCAGAGAGAAGGCGGGCCATGCACCCGCCTTTGGCCAATTGCGTGCTGTCTTTCTTAGAAAGACGCACGCAAAGGCCAATAGGTGTGCTGAAAAAAAAAAAGCACACGCACGAGCGTGTGGTGCGAGTTGAAAAGCCCTTACTAGAAGCCTCGCCTCGCCTCGCAGCGCATGCGCGCTGGCTCAGGCGAGACCTAAAAAACGAACACACTATGACGCGGCTGGCATTGACTACTTCATATTGCTTTTGTTCCCTTTAAGCCATAATGTACAGCTGCCCACAATGCAGTGCAATATATTATATATCTCCAGCACAGGTGGTGGCGGGGTGAGGGAGGGATGTCAAGCAACACAAAGGAGGAGGGTTTGGGAAAAACCAGATAGTGGAAGGATTGATATAGAATGGACAGCGGGAGGAGGGCAGGGGGTGGGGAAAGAACCAGCAGCAGGAGGCGGGCGGGGGAAAAAAAAAAAGCAGACATCCGGAAGACAGTAGGGGAAAAGGACAGTGGGAATGGGGTGGTGGGGGAAAAGAACAGACAGCAAGAGGATGATGGGGGAAATGCACACATGCAGTAGGGATGAGTGTAAATGTGCACATGCAGAAGGGTTGAGTGCCCACATGTGGTAGGGGTGAGTGCCCACATGCGGTAGGGGTGATATGAACAAGCGAGATAGGTAGGAGCACACATCTAACATGGTGAGTCATGATCATATTTGGAGATATGGGGTGCTGTAGACGTGTGAGGGAGCTAAAGGCACACATCTGAACTCTGAAACTATAGGTGCACTCAATTCTACCCATCCTGCTTCCAATTTTCAGAAAACAATGTTACATTTCACTGAGGACACGAGTCAGTGTTATAAAGAATACCTGAGTGAGCACACTTTGTGTGATGTAGCTCTACTAGTTGAGAATTCGAATTCCACCAGGGAGAGCTCAGCCATGTCTCTCTGAGGTCAAGGATGCGATTTCCCACTTGCTCTGATCTGCCCTGCATTTCAGCAGTCGCAAGGACTATGTTATTATTATTCAGCTATACCCTTGAAGCAGAGGGTGTGGGACCTAGAGCTCCTACACCAGCCAGTGGCCGCTATGGATCCGATGTTATTTGCATGCTCAGAGAGTTGCACGTCTGTTCGGACTTTGATGAAATTCTTAAATGGCGATGAGAACTTAACAGGCATGTTTAAAAGCTGTTTAAAGGCGAGGGGGAAGAGAGATTAATCATCAACCTCTCCCCTAGAGTCCTCACACCAGTAGAGGAGATGGTCCTCCAAAAAGGTCTCGGTTATGTTCCCACACCGAGAAATTTCGCGACATTTGTGAGGTCCAGAGCTTCTTTCGCAAGATTAGATTGCAAGCATTCTTTCAGGATCGTCTTCCACCTCCAATGGACGACTCTGGTTTACATAGACCATCTACTTTCACACCGAACAGCAGCATGATTCCCAATGAAGTGCTTACGTTCGAACAGGCAGTACTGAAGGATCTGAACAGTACGACCACTCCTGCTTCCTACCACAATTTATCATCAAGCGAGGCCGCCGCTATCAGGGATTTGGCAAACGATGTGGACATCACCATCAAACAAGCCGATAAGGGCGGGGCGACTAATCATGTCCACAATGGACTATGATATTGAATGTCGCAGGCAGTTGTGTGATAGGAGATATTACACCCCTATTAGGGAGGATCCGACTCCCAGATTGAGTAGGACCATATCCTCTATGGTCTTCTCTGCAGAAACTGAAGGCTGGATTACCAAGGAGGAAGCAGAATTCCTACTAGCCAAAGAACCCAAGACTCCGTACTTCTACTGCTTACCTAAAATCCATAAGGGGGTCACCCCGGTGCCCGGACGCCCCATTGTGTCAGGGATCGGGTCCATCCTAAAACCCCTGTCCAAATTTGTTGACCACTTCATCCAACCACTGGTCAAAGCAACACCTTCCTTTGTCAAGGATACCACAGACATCCTCCGCCTACTGGAGGGGGCCCAGCATCCAGAAGAAGTGGATCTACTGGTCACTCTGGATGTTGAGGCCCTCTATACCAACATCCCACAGAGGGCAACTCTTGAAGTGATTGAGGACGCACTCAGTAACAGCGAGTGGGCCTCACCAACCCCGGTGGCTTTCATAGTAGAATGCGCAACTATGGCATTAACTGAAAACTTCTTCGAGTATGAGACACAGCTCTACCACCAAATACAGGGCACATCAATGGGCAGCACGTTCGCGCCGAGTCTAGCATGTATGTACATGTCAGCTTTCGAGGACAGAGAAATCAACAACCCCAACAATCCATACCAGGCGAACGTGCTGCTGTGGAAGAGATTTATTGACGACATTCTGATCCTATGGAAAGGAGAACGCACTAAATGTGAGGAGCTCTGTACATGGATCAATACATTGAATCCATTCCTGAAATTTACCAACACGATTTCAGAGACAGAGATCCCGTTCCTTGACCTACTGATCAAACTAGAAGGAGATAGGATCACAACTACTCTATATCGGAAACCTACTGACAAAAATAGCCTTTTGCTATTCAGTAGTCATCATCCAAGGGCTTTGAGACAGAATTTGCCCTTCGGGCAATTCCTTTGCATTAGAAGAAATTGCAGTACAATGGCAGAATACCAGAGAGAGTCGGCCACCCTGATGAGAGATCTGGTCAGGCGTGAATACCCTAAACAAGTGGTTGCCCTCGCTCGGAAACGAGCAAGACATAACAACCGTGAAAGCCTGCTGGAAAGTGTGACCAGAGAGCCAGACCGCACGATCACATGTGTTACCACTTTCACCCCTGACTCCAACCGAATTAGAAACATTATTCGGAAACATTGGGACATTCTCAACACAGGGACGCTGAGCTTACCGACACCAAGGTTTGCGTTCAAACGAACAAGCAACCTCAAGGATCTGCTAATACATACGAGACCTAATAAGCAACACAACAGTTCACAGAGAACATTATGGGATCTTCCACCTATTAAGGGACATTACCCCTGTGGCTCCTGCTCAGTGTGCCCCAGACTAAGATCAGTAAAGAGTTGACGTTCCCAAACGGGGTAACCTGGAAGATGACGACACACACCAACTGCAACTCATCAAACTGTATCTATATACTGAGTTGCCCATGCGTACTCCTATACATAGGAATGACCACAAGGCAGGTCAAAGTCCGCATGATGGAACATAGAAGTAATTTCAGATGTCACAAAACCAATACTAAGATGACTGCACACTTCCATCAGGAACGGCACGCCCCCGACTCATTCCAATGGGGCATACTTGAAACACATCCGGGCATGCCAAAGAAATCGCTGTTCCGCCTTGAACAACGTTGGGTTCTGCGATTAGCGACTGACAAGGGTGGGTTAAATGAAGATATCCCTTGGAGCCTCCTCACGTAAATATATTCAGTGAGATGACAGTACATCCTCACCCTCATATCACTAGATCCATTTCCCTCAATTGGATGCCATCCTACACTGCTATGATCAGCACTGACACCTAACCATGGACATTCCACTGTTTGGTCATGACCCACCATGACATCCATTTGTCTGGGTTCTCTCGTAATCACACATAAGCTACCATCATGGTAATAAGTCTACCCTAGTTATTATTATTTTTTTTTTTTTTGGTCAACTAGACTCTGTAACCCGGATGTGGCTGTATCAGGCGGTGTATGCACTACTACCCGGGGCCTGTCCAACATGGCGCCCGTGGGGCGGGGTTAGCGTTCTAGCCCCACGTACAGTCCCTTACGGAAGTTCCGGAAGTACCGCCCCCTCTGCTCGTCCGGCCATAACTACACGGGCCTCGCCACATTCTGAGCAACCCGGTCCGGTAGAGCGAGGGGTAGGAACACGGATGGTTCTTGATGACGAAACTAAGTATTGGGAGCGCACGCTACCCTCCGGTGGCTCTCTGTACATGGGAGGTGTTGTGGCGGTCTTGACTGACTCCTAGACTGCCGCGGGTGATTGTAACCGGGTCCGTGGTGAATCTACCTAGGGAGAGCTTGATCCTGCGCATTGGGCAGAGTACAGATGATTGTGGGATCTGGCATCTACTCTTAATTTTGCACTCATAGACGTTGTGGCAATGCTCCGTGTGCTGTTGTGTTCTATACTGCAATGGTCAGTTTATGGGGATGCGGGGGCAAACATACTCGGTGGTTGCCGGGAGTATTCCTGATACTTACCCTGGTTGGTATTGGGGGTGTAACCGGCCGGCGCCTGTGTGGGTTGTTCAACGCTATCCACATATTCACCACATCAGTACTTCCACTTGGAGTTTCCCCTTGACGCCTGCACATCACCACGTTGAGACACAGGCGGGGGACCCTAGACGCTGGACCCTGGTCCTAGCGCTGCCCACTGAACACCAGATCTGGGACCTGGTGTTCCAACATTGTCTTTTCTTTTTCTCATTAGGACACTACACCCTAGTGTCTGCCTCTACCGGTACACGATGCCGTTAGCCTTTGACCCGATTAGGGTGAGTTCTAACAACCAGGCCACCACCTGTTTGTTGACCTTGATGTGTTCTCTGTTGCATTATCTGCTGCCTCTTAATGTTTTTATTATACCCAGATCACAGTTGATGCATGTCACAACTCACCTGTGTTCTGCATGCGTGTGAGGCACCATGGATGTTTATTGGTGCACCCAACACATTGCTATGACTCTGATATGATATTATAATGTTGTCATATTGTGTTTTTATTGCAGGCTTTGGTATAGATCTACAGGTACCACTTTTTAGGGTGCTGTATTGGTGGTCGTTTGTACACTTCACTGAGTTCCTGACCACCACCAAAAAGTGTAGGTAGATCTAATTCTGGTCCTGACGAATTGCAAGTTAATAGTTAACAGGCAAGAAACATGTTTACCTATTTCAGTAGCATAGCTCCTCACATACCTTAGAGTGAGAGTGTGCGCCTTTTCTGTTTTTAGTCAGGGTAGTGACCACAACTCATTAAAATTGTTCTGAGTGGACCACTATTCCCTGTTTTACTTTCACATCCTTACACATCATCATCACCTACACTATTTTTTAGGGCCCTCACACGCACTGCACCCAACGGCATTAGGAATAAAGATCTCCGCCAATAAGGCCCCATCACGGGTGCCGATTGGGTATTGCAGCACCGACCCGATAAGGAGCAGACCCGATGATGAAGCAAGACACCTAGCATGCTGGGTGTGTGAGGGTCTTTTTCCGAAAGGAGGAAACTCTTCTCCTGCCCATCTTAAATATCCACCTACTGGTTAAACCCTTCGATCACATACCATTACCTGCACGACGTGTTAGGAACGGCATACTACTTCTGTTTTCATGTTTAAAAGCTGTTCTGCTAAAGGAACCTCAGATAGCCCATGACTGTTTATATGATGAAATATCATCCCTTCTCGGAAGAAGTGAAGAGAGTTCGTAGTGTTTAAATGGCTGCGCTGTAATTGGAAACTAAGACATCTCTGTAAATCTTTAAAATGATGCACCTTCTCTGATGATATGCGCAGATGAGATATGGCACAGTCTGTTAAAAGGCCGTTCAGCCAGGTGAATCTCAAGCAAGCTCAATGATCCTTTGAAATGCCAGCCTTTCTCGGATAACATGCTGTGAAAACAGATCGCTGTGCATATTAAACGGTGACTGACCCCAATACTACAGCCGATGAGAGGTATGGGTGACGAGTAGGGCTTGAAAACCTTTATCATATAGATCAATAAAGTCTGTTTCAGTTGCTTTTTTTCCACCCGAAGGTCCTAAAACAGATCCTACCATATTGGTATCTCTCCTGCAGGGTATCTCCAAGCACTGTAGTTATTGGTGTTACCATTATTACTGAAATCAGCAATAGTAGGTGAGTTCATCGGTCAATGCTTTCAGTATATCAAAGCTTTCCTGCTCTATGAAGCTCACATTTCACCTCCCTTCATTGGTTCCTGCCTCTTGTACAATCTAGTAAATTGTGCCATGTGCACGACTTTGCCATTTCTTCAGATCAAACTGGTGAAATATCAGGAGTTTACTTGGATTTCTACCACAGTTAATTCCTGCAGATGGTGGAAGTAAGGGTTGAGTCTCCTACATTTGACCACAGACATTGGCTACTTTTGATACCAGGTTCCTGACTAGAAAGGCCAGTAAACCTGTATTATATCAGGCTTAACTTAATGAGTGCAAAACTTTGACACCAGACCTTTCTTAGTACCAAGAAATCCAACAGAGAATGAGCACACTATAAGCAATCGTAATTACTTGTTGTAAGATAGTAGAAACGAGATCTCCCTTGGAGCCAAGTGTAATGATTCCCCTTGGTTTGTACCTAGTTGGTATTGGGGTAGTGGCGCCCTTCTCTGGTTTAGGGTCTTGCGTCTCCCTATACCATAAGACTAAGGGCACCTCTGCTGTTTCCATGTGCACCAATGCCAGACAGCTGATATTAGCACTTATACACCCTCATTTGTACCTCTGCTGGGAAGCAGAGCTTCTGCTAAAAACCAGAGAGCACCTGTGCACCGCCTCTGAGGTTACATCCAGTTTTGAAGGCACTCCCATTGCTCATGGGGCGTTTGTTCCCACTTTGGCAGTGCTGCCATTCCCACTTGGTATTACAAGCATGAAGCACAAGGTCCAACTCTGACATTCCACTTAGGAATTTATATGCCTGAAAGCACAACTCTAAAGAGCCAGTGCTGAAGGGCTACCGGGAGGGAAAAATAGGAAACCAACTAGCTCACCACCAAGAAGCTATCTGCAATAGGCCATAGAAAATAATGCCTTCTTGGTCATATATAAAGTAACAAAAATGCTTCTGACACTTTTTTATTATAACTTTTCAGCATGCCGCACAGCAGCCACACTTCTCTACAGCACAACTTGAAGACATTGGCAAAGTCAAAAGCTCTGGCTAAACACTTATAAGGCCCCAAAGGCGAGACCTATTGGCTATGCCAATGCTTGTTCATCTTCTGCAGCAAGGCATTCACTGCTGGGCTAAATAGATTTTCACCTGTTAAAAGCACATTTAGAACCACTGTGCACCTCCAGCTTGAATCCCGAGATTCTTGGCCAATCAGGTCTTCTTAAGGGGGTGCCCTCGCACAGCTGTCTGTTGTATCCGCCACATCCAATACTGACTTGGGGCATGTCTTGGAAATTACTTTGCCTTCCTGAATGTGCCTATTTGCCCTGCCTTGGTACTGCTCTGGGAAGTGTTGCATCAGCTCCTCCATCTACTCCCACTGCTGCTAACTATATCTATAACAAGGGCGTTAGAGTCTGCGATGTCCCATTGGGTGGACACCAACCTCACAATTTTTCGCCCCATCTTCTTGCTCGCTCTGTCTGTTTTGGGGGGCAGGGGGACCTGTGGTACTGGGAGCATGGCTCTTTTTTTGTGTAGTGGCCACTATGATGGAGTCTGGCCCCACATTCCCTTTGATGTAAGGTGTATCTTTGGAGGAGTGCTTATAGTTTTTTTTCCACCCACAGTGTAACGCTTTGGTTGCAGCTGGTCCCCTGAAGGCCTCTAATCCTTGATCGAGGAATCTCTGAAGTATTGGGAGGAACTGTTTTTCTCCTGTGCTGGGAGGAGAATTTCCAGGATAAAACACAATTCAGTCTGTTCCTGCTTTAGTTGCACCCCATTTGTTTCCAATGCTCTTTTAACCAGGATGTTGTACACTGCAATGTAGTCGGTGGGGTGGGCTTGAGGGGACTAAGTGTCCACCCCTTCTTTGGGGGGGAAATCACTTTCTATGTTCGGCCACCCTTCTTCCTCAGAGTCTTGCAGAAAACCTTGATCAAATTGGCCATCCGTGTTTTCCCGCTTCTTGAATAAAGTTTGTGTTTCTCCTCTAGGGGTTCTGGTGTTGTCAGTGGCTCTAGATCTACTTGCTCTTTTTCTTTTAGGGGAATGCAGTAGCCCTTGAGGGAATCATAGAAACTTCCATTTTGGCTCAGAGCCATAGTTTCTTTCTCTCGATGTCAACAGCTCTCTCTGTTCGACATCAAGCTCTTCCTCTGCAGTGATATGGCCTCCTCTCAGGGTAGTTTTTCACATGCTCCAGATCACCTTTCGGAGTCAAGGCTGGTTTCGAGGTTTTACCGCCAATTAGGTCTTTTGCCCTGATGACCTGAAACTGTGGGGTTCCTTTTGTTTGTGCTTACCCTTGGTCTGTGTTGTCTTTGGTGTCGGGGTAAACCAAGACTGAATGCTTCATCTCAGCCCTACCTTGTCCTCTGTTACCTGGCCCTTCTTCAACTCGTTGTCCTTCGGTGACTTCTCCCTCTCCATTTTGACAACCTCTTCGACATTGGAGCCTTCTCACTGTACTATCTCTGCTTCCTCTGGGTCTTCCTCATCGCTGGCCAGCTCAAGTCATTTGGCATTTTTTTTTGCAAATGTGCCATGGCATACTGAGCCTATTCTGTTTCTCCCTCTTCTTCAGGGCCTTGGGTTGAAACTCTCTACATGTGTCACAGCCCTCTGTGCTGTGGTCCTTCAAAAAACAAAGGTTACAAACATAGTGGCTGCCCTTCTGTCCAAACTTGTGATGGCTCTTAGGACAAAATGTAAACGGTTATGCTCTATCCCTAATGTACATTCTCTGACCCTTGAGGTCAATGTCCTTCCGACCCTGCTCTAAACCTTGGTTTTCCTTCAGGATTCTTGGTGTTTGAGTGATATTCACTCAACAAAACTTTGATTTTTCCGCAACAATCTTCCGTGTTCTCGTCTGCAACCATTCCCAACAGCGGAAAAAAAAAATCTGAAGGTGGCGACGACGTAAAGGGGCTTCCGGGCCAGGCATCTGACATCACAGAGGGATGGACAGGACACCAAAAGGTCGACGCCACCCAGGTTATTTAAAAAAAAAAAAAAAAAAAAGTACTGGAAAAACCAATAAGTATCGCACCTGTGAGATCTGAGTTTTTAAAGCTCTCCAGGGTCATGGACCAGCTCCCCTACAAAACAGAGTAAAAAGATACTCCCCAGGGAGGTGCCTCCGCTCCACCACAGTCAATTTTATCTGTATCTCTAAATTCATGAGTTATTTCTTGAATAATGTGTATATATTACTATTTTTGATAACATATCGATTTAATTGCATTTTTGGTTCTGTTGTTTGTTTTGCCTCCTCTCTCTCTTTTTTCCTCGTTGTGATCATTTTTAGGGTCATTACACTATGAACAATACTGTGTAGTCCATATGAATTTATTTTGTTTTATGAAAGTTTCCCGTTGGGTCCATTTTGTTGATTGCATCAAAGTATACCCAGCTACTATGGCTTTAGGGTAACCCCATATGTTTTGTAATGGCTTTAAATTGATCCGAGTAGCAAAAGTAACGCGCTGTGGACATATACTTATATAAAATTGGGGACAAGCAACAAACAGCTTTTACAAAACGTTATTATGTTGCACCAAAAGGCGGAAGGGGAGAGAATGGAAAACTAAAAGCAAAAACACAAGAAAAACAAGAAACAAAAAGGTTGCCCAGCAAGCATAAGCAGCAGGACACTCACAAAGAAATGAATCAGTGTAAATCAGTATTTGCTCTGTGGTCCACGGAATTGAGAAATGCACATAGAGAAAGTGAAGACACCTACGCTGACCAAACAAAAGCCAGCAAATAAGTGACGATTAAGCCAACGAATGGTAAGCAATGGGTGTGATCTAACCCCTTTTAAGTTAACAATATGTATCACAAGGGATAGCGCATGCGATGTTTCAGGAGAGGCCTAAAAGGACTACAAAGACAATTCTGGACTTAGCCACTAGATGGCAGAATAACGCACAGCATGTGAATCCAGAAAAGATTCCGGTTGACAAAATGTAGTAACTTAAGAGTTCACATTCATGTGTCGATTGCTGTAATAAGCCATTTAAAGAGGGCAGATTGTTGCCCAGGTAGTATAATCATCCCCATTTGATAAGAAGTGGTACAACTTTGGTCTGCAGTAGGAAACAAAATATTAAATACTAAAATGTGATTTAAACAGTGTGAATAGAATGATTCCTTTGTCATTTACAGACACAGTTCTCAGAACTGTGGTTATTTTAACAGGGCTCAGACTTTAAAATTACAATAACGGTGAATCTAATTTAACATCCTCTCCTACAGAGATAAATACATATTAAGTATGAAATGTACTATGCTGTTCTGCAGAGCGTTTTTTTAAAAAATTTTTATGGAAAGCAGTGCTGCATGGTTTACCTTTCCTTGCTGCATTATATAGTCAACACTGTCGTATAATTTGGTCATACACTGCCACATAATTCCAGCGCCCCCGGTTAAGAGTGAGAAGAGATGTGGAGGCAGAAAGGGGAGTATATTGGAGACAGCAATGGGAAGGGGCAGAGGAGTGGTAGAGAAAGCATTAGTGAGTGAGTAGGGAAGGAAGAGCTCACCAAAAACCATTGAGGAAATAGGGATGGACCAAAAACACTTACTTGCCCCCACTGATGAGCTTGTTCAGGGCATCGCGGGAGATTACATGGCCACACATGAGCTTAGTGGGTGGGTTGGCATCAGATGTTTGCTGCCGCAGGATCGGACAGGCGAACACCGAGTGGTAGCCACACTTCTTCCCAAGGTCGACTTCAATCTGACAAGAGAGGAAAAGATAAAACTAGTATTATGATGGCAAGAGAACAACAAAGGGAACAGATACAAACATACAGCAAAGATCACAAAGCAGCAGACGCAAAACGCACCGGCAGCTCGTCCTTGTGACTCCAGACTCCAGAGCACTGCCTCTGCTCAATAACTGCCTTGATGTTCATAAGCACTGGTAGTGCCACCGACCCTGCAGCAAAACTACATAGAAGAAAAGGTGAGGGCATCCTATACGGACAAGGAAAGAAATTAAGGACTAAATTGCAAGACGAAAACTAAAAAAGCAGAGCACAATGAGGCTTTGGGGGATAAGAGTACAGTGGAAGAAGACAGCGATGGCTTGAGAAAGGGGCAGAACGGAGACCATAGTGAAGGGGTACGAGGAGTCAGTTCTTGAAAGAAGGAGATCATGGTCAAAGTGGAGCAGGATAGGATTAGTCGCAGATTGAGGAAAGTTGATGAGGGAAGGAGAGAGGGAAAGCAGTGCAGAGTGTGGTCGGAGTCGGTTATAAAAGCGTGAGCGGAAATAAAGCAGGGCTAGGAGTTAGAGGGGGGTGTAACGAGCCAAAGTAAAGATGGACGAGAGAGGGGGCACAAAGAAGTCTGTTGGTCATGTTGGAATGAAGGACAAATACAAATTAATTGGTGAGAGAAGAAATCAAGGACAAAACCGATAGGGAGATAAATTAAGGGTTTAAAAAGAGCAGTCAGTGACAGAACAAGAACAGAGATGGAGAGAAAGAGGGCAGAGTTGGAAAGGGGGGGGGGGGGAGTATTCGCAATAGAAGAGGAGTGAAAGGACAGGCAAAAGGAAATCTGTAAATTGTAGCTCTGTCCATACCTGACACTAAGGGGAGACTCCACCGAAAGTCCCAGTAGTGCGCAGGCATCACGCGTGAACTGCTCACTGATCTCAGCCCACCGCTCAGAGTCCAAAAGATGTGAATATGGAGAATTCTCAATTCCATTACGCAGGTACACCAAGCTGCCCATCATCACTTGGATATCTGGGGATTGCAAAGAGAAGTGTGAGCTAAACAGCTTACATGCACTTGCTGACAGTGATCCATCAACACATCCACAATTAAAAAGGTCAACCCCGCTAACACACCTTGGTTATATGCTTCTACAATGGTGACTCAACAACATAAATTTAATTACCAACTACAACCTATCAACACTCTGATTAACACACCATTACCAATGACGACCAAACAACCACCTCTAGAACCATCACCCCAAGGTATTACCTACAAACTTAGATATAATCTCATTATCTAGTGCTACCTTCAATATACACCATAATCTTAATGGTAATCCATAAATAAAATCAATTTACATGTTGTCCATAGAACACACTAAGAATACTGACCACTGCTCACAACCTAGAGCATACACAGATCAATTAACCATTTATTATGGAAAACCATCTCATAAAAACATACACGGCTACAATGATTATGCCCTTTATCAAAAGTAACCCAAATACTGCCCAAAGATGCACAAAATTAGTGGAAAACCGCACCTTGCGCAGGATAGACTAAGATCCTTTAATAGTTAGAAAGGTGGCTACATTCATCCTAAATGCAAACCCCTCCCAAGTGCCACATCCTTCAGGTTGATATCCACTGGCCCCACCTCCACACCAGAGTTCTCACCGCGCTGGTGCAGCCTGGCGAAAGGCTGGAAGTGTCGAGCATAGCTGAGTGCTTCCAACTGCTTCTGAGCACCACCTCCCAGGAGGCTGATAAAGTGTAGGCGGTGAAGTTTAAACTCCAGGGAGCTGTTCAATTCTAGCAAGTGCTGTCTGTGCGACACAGCCCATCTGCAAACACAAAACAGTGAGAGTTGTGGCAGCACTACAGGGGGAGTTGGGAAGACGTAAGTAAAGCAAAAGAGAGAAGGAGATCGGAAAAGATGGCTACATTGCAAAGGGTTGGGCACACCAGATGAAGGGCTGAAAAATCATTGGATGGCTGGGAAAGCTGTGCCACTACATCCCCATTTCACTTTGCTTGGCCTTTCCTGTGATTTTCAATTCGCTGACTGAACAATCTTTTGGGCAGTGTAGGGTGAAGGGGCTAAATCCAAAGAGTATCACAGTTGAGGGTGAATATGCAGCTATGAGCCCCACATTACAACATAATGGCTCCCTTCATGCTATCACTGCCCTTTCCAGTGGACATGGCAACCTACTTTCTGCCATCACTGTGAACTGCATCAGAGACCCTGTGGATGTCGGAAAGTCTGAGGAAAAGTACACCTGTTTTTTAGGTCTCGCCTAGCGATACAGCGCCATGCGCTGCTCGCGTAGGCGAGATCTATTGTTGTCGACTTTTTAGCGATGCGGGACAGGACATGTGCACGCGTATGGCAAGACAGGAGATGTGCACGCGTACGGCTCGCGGCGTTGTCACAACTCCTGCTCGCACCATACGCGTGCACATCTCACGGCGCCCGGACAGGCCATGTGCACGCTCACGGCGTCTCTTTCAGACAGCCGATGTGCACGCTCATGGCGTGTCCTTCAGCGTGCGCCTTACATGTCTCACCGGGGCTCAGAAGGTCTACAAAATTGCCCCCATGATGGAGCGGCCCGCTGTCTAGCGGGTCTGCTAAAACAATGGGTGCCGGCAATGCACCCAGCCAAGCCCTCACTCACCGCTGGTTCAGGAGGGCGTCTCTCCTCGGTCTGCAGGTTCCCTAGCCGTCTCCTCGGCACGCCGCGGGGCTCTCCTCACCACTCGGGAGCCCCGTCTTGCCTCTGGTGCCATACAGTCTGCCTCGCTCTTCGTCCGGTCCCAAGCCCAGCTCCGCCGGCCCGACCAAGCCCCCGCCAAGAGGAAACATGGGCACTCGCACGCTCACGGCGTTGGACAGCTGATGTGCATGCTCGCACGCTCACGGCGTCGGACAGCCGATGTGCACGCTCGCACGCTCACGGCGTCGGACAGCCGATGTGCACGCTCACGGCGTCGGACAGCCGATGTGCACGCTTTGGCTGTGGGCTTATGTGTCTTGGCGATTTAAGTTTGCTTGTGCTGCCACCCTCGGGTGGAGCACAGAGGCGCTCTATGACGAGGCTCATCTATATCGGTTCTCACAACACACAGACGTAGGTACTCACTACCTCCGGCTGGTTCCTCCTCCCACCTCAGCTCCTCCTTCAGCAGAAGCATGAACCAGGGGCTGGGCCGGGCTTCTCTGTAGGCTGCAGCGCCTCTCCTTCTGTTAGGCTCCGTGGAGTGAGTGCCCGCCCGGAGCTGTGAGCACTAACTGCCTAGGAGCCCTTGCACCCCAAGAAATAAACCTGCGCATCTGGGCACCAAGGAGCCCCTGTACCCCGAAAGTTACACCTCTGCAAGAAGTCCCTGTAACATACAGACAGGCACGCCGTCGCCAAGAAGAACAGGTAAGGCTCGCCTGAGTAAGGATTTGTGCTTATTTTATGTCCGAAAAACAGTTACTTTACTGTGTCTTAAACTACAACACCTTTAGCAGGAAGGCAGCTATGTGCCTTACAGCGAGGTCATGCTTTGTGGCGCTATATAAACGCACTGATAAAGTAATTAACATCCGGATCATATCTACTTACTTTCTGTAACTGATCTCGGTATACTATCAGCATGTGGTCTCAGAGCTGGAATACAATGGGGGTGCTGCAGGTACAGTGGGGCGTTGTATATAATGGAATGGCGGGGTGGGGCAAGTTTTGAAGGAGGTGCATTGGAAAAGCAGCGTGTTGTCTCAGAGCTGCAGGTGCACTAGGGGAGCTGTATGTGGTGAAATGGCAGGGGTGGTGAAGTTAGGAAGGAGGTGCCTCAAAAGAACAGCGTGTTGTCTCAGAGCTGCAGGTACACTGGGGGAGCTCTATCTGATTGAATGGCAGGGTGGGGTAAGTTTGGAAGAAGGTGCATTGGAGGAGCAGCGTGTGGGGTCCAATTTGCAGGTAGACTGGGGGAGCTGTATGTGATGGAATGGCGGGGCTGGTGTAAGTTAGGAAGGAGGTGCATTGGAGAAGCAGCGTGTGGTCTCAGAGCTGCAGGTAGACTGGGGGAGCTGTATTTAATCTAGGTGGAATGGAGGGGGTGGTGTAAGTTAGGAGTGAGGTGCATTGGAAGAGCAGCGTATGGGTTCACAGCTGCAGGTACACGTGGGGAGCTGTATATAATGGAACGGCAGGGGTGTACGTTTTGGAAGGAGGTGCATTAGAAGAACAGTGTGTGGTATCAGAGCTGGAATCAAATAGGGGCTGCAGTCCAGGATTGAGATGCACTGGGAGAGCTGCGTGTGGGTCTTTGTGGCATGGCAGGGATGGCGCAGATCAGGATTCAGTCACACTGGCAGAGCTGTAAATTAGCCTCACAAGTACAATAGCAAGGCTCAGGATTGAGGGGCACTGGCAGAGCACACAGTGGGTCTTCAGCACTATGATACAACGGTGTTCTTGTTTCATTACTGGAATTGTAGGAGTGTTGCAACAGTGGACTCAGGTGCTCGTTCCAGTACAAGAATAATAGGGTAAGATCGAGGCGCACTGGCGGAGCTCTACGTGTCTCTCTCCTGCAATGGTATTGAGCTACTGGCATTGTAAATAACAAACCTTTTATCTATGTGTTAGTTTTGAAAACAGATAAATAAAAGGCATTGCCATTTACAATGCCTTTTACAATGCCATTTACAATGGCAATAGCTTAAAACTTTGCTAATGCGAGACCTATTGCATTGCAAATGCTTGTCTTCTAGCCAGCTTCTGCCAGCCATCTGAGCAACCCCCGTCTTTCCTTTTTTAGGTCTCGCCTAGCGACGCAGCGCATGCGCTGCGCGCCTTGGCGAGATCTATTGTCGTCGGTTTTTCGGCGGAAGAGGGACAGGAGATGTGCACGCGTACGGGTCATGTGTACGCGTGCACATCTCCTGTCCCTCCCTGTCTCCTGCTCGCTGTGCCTGCGCGGATAGGAGATGTGCACGCGGAGACAGCTTTTTTAAATTAACTTTTGGTTAAGAGGATGACCTGTATTATTTATAAGTAGATGGGTGCTTTGCTGTAAGGTTTTGTTCAGTAATACGCCCAACATTTGAGAAAGTGGTGCTTCTTGTACATTTTGAAGGTAAAATTTATTTTTCGGATGAACAAAACATGTTGACATTCTTTTAAAATCTGCAAGGGTTGCTTCAGAAAACAGCACTTTGGGACTGACTACTGTGTGTGCGTCGTACATAGATCGGTAGTGAGTTTAGGTTTTATTAGCATGTTTTTTTTTTTTTTTTAAACGGTGTTACGTTTCTTTCCTCCGTGTTTTTGGACTGGCACCAGATCAAGAACAGTGCTCAGTTTATTCTCCTGCCGCCTTTCCTCGGCTGCCTGCTTACAAAGGTACTCATTCAGGGATCCGTGAACGATTTTTTGTGATATATTTTAAAAACCTGATCGACGAGTAAGTACTGTTATATTTCCTCGTCAGTTTGACACAAAGGGGTTTATGGTTATGCATGCCTGCCCTTTTTATCCCCGTGGTTTGTTTAAATAAAGAGGAAAAGGTGTTTTCCGATGACCAAAGCATTTCTGTTATGCGTTTTCCTATACTGGATGGAAACTCATTGAGGAACCAGGGAATGGCCCTATTCTAAGCAACAGGGGTCCATGGTCATTGATTTTAGATTGCAAGTGGCCGTCCTGTGGAACTGAGCTCTGCATCATTTGACACAGTCCTACTTCATTACTCTTGTGGAGTTTAATTTTACCTGTTGCATTAACTTAGACTAACCCTCAACAGTCTTAAAAAAATTACCTCTGAAGTGAAATTTAGCATTAACAACCCCTTTCACCTCCAAATACCAGCAGTTTGACTAACTAGGATTGTTTTAGTGGCCGTAAAGTAATGTGGCCACTTTGAGGTCGAGCCCCGTTGCTTTCTCGTCCTCTCTGGCCCTCCCCCATTGCTTTTCTCTCTTCTTCAGTGTTGCTTCGGCGTAATCTCCACCCTTCCACTTTTTTGTTATCGATCCACCTGGGATCGGTAGTTACAAAGCAAAAACAAAGCATTTTGTAGGCCGAGTCAAAGGCTTTTATTTGTTTTGTGTGTATGCCCCACCTGCTGGCAGCTCACATGCGCTTTGCTATGGCGACGATCTTTTGTGTCTTTAAAAAACAAGCATTTGCAATGCAATAGGTCTCGCATTTATGCGAGTTTAAGCTATTTGCATTGTAAATAACAATGCGTTTTATTTATTCAAAAACAAATAAAAAGGCATTGTCATTTACAATGCCAATAGCTGAAACTCGCGTAAATGCGAGACCTGTTGCATTGCAAATGCTTGTTCTGTGTTGTACTGGTGGCCCTGCAGCAAGGAGGACACCCTGTCCAACACACAGACTTCAGTAAAAATCTAATCCACATAGCTTGGGTGCTTGGCCAGTTGCTACAGATGCTCTTCAGAGCTTCCAGAAAGATTGGGGTGATGCACTGTCTTGACTGGAGGAAGATTTGAATTTTCAACTAGATTTGTATTTTGTTTTGTCCTGGCTTCAGGCCAGAATAAACCCTAGCCCCTTCAGCCCACTACCTCTCCTTCAACAACATGCATCATATCCCCAATTGCCAGGGATGCCATTTAATGCAGTTTACTAGGCTGAGGAAAAAGTCTTTTTTTGCAACCTTCCCTGGAATCAGATGGAGATGTAAAGCTAGTATCTGGAGGATAGCAGGCTGTATTTAGGTCATTTTGGGTAGTAAGAACAAGAACCTTCCAGCCAGTCTGATCAGAACGGACTTCAAAAGCATCTTTGTGGCCAGAAGGTCGAGAACCTGCTGAAAAACATACCGTGAAAGTGAATTGGGGACATCGGGGTGGTCCTTGAATTTGCTCAGAACCATTCCTGACATAGTGGGAGCTATTATCAGCTTCCATTCTACTACCAGACATATATGAAAGAGCCTAGCGTTCCAAGATTATGAGTAGTGTCCCATTGGCTTCTGTCGGTCACCGCGGACCATTATTCCAGAACTGTTTGGAATGCTAAGGGCTAGAGATCGAATTCAAAGATGACAACACTGGACTTCGCTATAGGAAGCTGACTCTTTATATAGTGGACCAAAAAGAGGTACACTGTGTAATGAGTCTAGGCAAACCCCAAAGGAATTGCAGAGGCACAAATGATACCCCAAATGCGCTTTTTTGTGGTAGTGTGGGCGACCAGTTGGGCATATCAGAGGCTAGTGCTAAGCATTTATTGCACACAAAAAGGCAGTAAGTGAGACACACTCAAAGAAATCAAACACCAATTTATAAAAAGTATTTACAATGCAACCGGTCTTGCCTTTGTGAAAGTTAGAGCTCTTGGCATTGAAAATGACCATGTTTCTGTGTCATGAGGGGTTGGGGTCGAGTAGTATTTTCTTTGCATATGCTGCAGTACCTCAGGATTTGATAGCAAGTGTAACGGCTGCTCCATTATCTTGTTTAGGGGTTTGTTGGGGGGGGGTCACGCGGGTGGCTCGGCAGAGTACACGCCCTCCTTAGTTTAGATGAACAGGGATTACAAGCGCTCTGCCAATTGGGGGGTGGGCAGTTTTGAGTCCAAGTTGCAGGGAGGGGGGGGGGGGATCCAGGGTTACGATTTGGGATTTTTGTGATTATTTGAAGGTTTTTTATTCATTTTGTTTTACTTGGTGCAGTTTCTCGAATAATCTTTTTTGCAACACGAGTTGGGTCCTGGGTATGTGGTTTTTGCGAGTCTCAACGCTCATTTGTGCTGGCTTTTCATTCTTGTGTCTCCTGTGCCAGGGTGGAATGCTTACTCGTGCTCCTTCACCCGCTGGGGGTGGGGGGCCTCACTTTCACAGATTTTAATGAGTCAAGACTGTAATCCTGTTCCATCCAGGGGCCGCCTCAAAATACTCTCGTGGAATGTAAACGGATTGGGAGACCGCATCAAGAGGGGTATAGTGTTGCAATATTTAAAACGCCAGTCCCCAGACTTGATTTTGCTTCAAGAGACGCATGTTCAGGGTACCTCCTACTGCGCACTAAATAGGTGGGGATATAGACTGATTGCACATGTGGGCTATACCCGTGGATCCAGAGGGGTGGGCATTCTGGTACGCACCTCCCTCCCACTCCAGGTGTCTAAAATCACTTCCAACCCCCTGTGTAGATTTGTCTCGGTCTCTGGGCAGTGGGAGGGGAGGCTTTTAAATGTAATATCCGTTTATGTCCCCCCCCCCCCAAGCTTCATTCTTCCACTCTGACCGACCTTGGCTCACACATGCTCAATTTACCGGAAGGGGATATGTTGGTGGGTGGTGACTAACGCGGCCCTTAGTGGTGTCCTTGATCGTTTACCGCCTAAACGGGAGGGGGAGTCACCTGGCAAGCACTTAATGGAATTTTTAGACGCCCTAGGCTTGATTGATGTATGGCGTGTATGTAATCCAACGTCCAGGCAATACACTTTTCACTCCGGGGTACACGGGAGTATGTCTCGCATTGAATATTTGTTTTGCAAGGCAACCCAGCTTCCACAATTTGGGGAGATTACTTTTCTTCCGAGGGGTATTTCCGACCATTCACCTATTGTTACCCATTATGGGGGCATTTCCCCCCCCAGCGGCCGCGAAATGACGCTCCCGCCTTGGTTACGCGCCAAATTGCTGGACGCCACCCAAAATTACTTTCGTGACAACGACGGTTCTGTCGCCTCTGACGTAATCCTGTGGGAGGCATATAAGACTGTGATCCGTGGCTGCGGAGTGGCAGCGGTGGCAGGGCATAAGAAGGAGAAGTGTAAACAACTACAGGATATAGAGAAGGAAGTGACAACTCTAGAAGCCGTTATGGTCGCCTCTGCATCCTCGGAAGTCTCCCATACATTGGCTATAAAGCAGAAAGAATACCGAGACATAGCTGAAGATGCCGCTAGGACCCATTATCGAGCCACTCAGCACCGTCTTTACGATATTGGCGATGTACGAGTTACTTACCTTCGGTAACTATGTATCTGGTAGAGACGTTATCTAGCCGCAGATTCCTTAACTTAGAATATCCCCGGGCGTCAGACTGGATCCGGAAAAAATCTTTGCGCAACAGTAACTCTGCGCGCCGGGGGACGGCGCTGCCTGGCTCCGCCCTGACGTTGTCCCCGGACATGACGTCAGTGGAGCTACATAGGACACCCCCCGGCGCGCTGACGTCAGTTTTCTTCGGAGGAACTTTTCCGCGCCACAACGCGGAGCCCCCAGCAAAACTGTGAGAGTATGGCAACAGTGTGCGAATAAAAAAAGAAAATGGGTGAGAAAGCACCATGAACAACAGTGAGAAGCACTGTTGACTGAAAGGTGTTGAAAAGGAAAGAGCAGAGCAATACATGGAGAAGCTATTTCGCAAAAGCGAAGTGAATGTCACCCCTGAGGGAAAAAGATGTATAAAAAGAAGACGGAGGCAGACGACAGAAAGTCTGCACCAGATGAAGGGATGAAAAGCAACCCCACAAAAGCGAGAGAATGCTCTCTCCTGAGGCAAAAGGGGGTAATGAAAGGAGCCAACAGCGACAGGCAAGAAAGCCCCAACCCACAGGATTAAAGAAGAAAGAAAGAAATAGGGAGACTGTCCCCTATGATAGAACCACTGGAGTGAGGAACGGAGAAGGTGGGTGGGAGGGTAGAGAACACCAGTAGGCCCCATACTGGAGGAAACTGATGCGAAAAAACGCAGAAGGACACCTGAACCTATCGCCCAAGCATGAGAGTGGGAGAAGCAGAACAAGTAAATCCAAAGAATAAGCCTAACGGGGAGGGTGGCGAAAGACACCGCCCGTAGAAGGACAAGCCACTCCAAGGGAGGCGAATGCAGAAACCCCACCTGAACAGGTCCTCGCAGATCGGGGAGGATGGATGGGCGTTAAGGAATCTGCGGCTAGACAAAGTCTCTACCAGATACATCGTTACCGAAGGTAAGTAACTCGTACATCTGATAGAGACATCTAGCCGCAGATTCCTTAACTTAGAATAGATACCAAAGCCATACCCCATAGGAGGCGGGTCTGCGAGAGAACCCCACTAAGTTCTTTGGGGAACAGAAGCGTTAACCAGCCGGCTAAACACAGTGGGGGCAGGACTGCCAGATTGGCCAACACTGGACTAGGATACTCCATAGGGAGTGGCCAATAATGAGAGGCAAAGGCATTAAAGCTGCCGAGGCGGCAGGAAATCCCTGTTGGTGAAACAGAGGAGAAAGTGAGCACAGAACCAGAAGGGTAGTGTGGAATAAAAGTGGATACCTTCTGAAAAAGGGGAGGAACCAATTGTATAATATGAGGGATCCACAGGATCTGATGGACCTTCAAAAGAGAAAGGTCTAGCTAGGGTACAAGAATGGACCGAGTCCGAGCAGGCAGGACGGACATGCAGAAGCACCGTGGAAGTGAAAGACCTGCTAATGCACGATGGCCCATGCACCGGACATGTGAAAGGGCGGGCATCAAAACCATAAAGCGCCACGAGCAAAAGCTGAGACTGGAGAGACGCACCAATAGGTGTATCGTGTGAAAGAGAGCCGGCAAAACTAACACACGTAGAAGACTTGCGCTCACGAAAGGGAGGAACAAGACCACAGTCACCGCAAGGAAGAGTACGCCTGCGGGAGGTCTGGGTGTGTGTGTAGTACGCCGGACAGGACTAAAGAAGACAGGGCCCAGCCCGGTAGATGAGTTGAGAAAGAAAAAAACACCATAGTACCAACAGCTACGTAGCAGTGGTACCCGCCGAGAGCCAGACACAACAGCCACAGGCGGTAGGAAAGATCCACTGGCTACAGTGAGATAGACAGGGAGGCTGAGCAGTACTGGAAGGAGACAGTAACAAGAGTGGATATACGCACAATACTCCACCAGAGAAAACACTGCTCGGAGGAGAACACTCCCGCTGAGAGCAGCAACCGCAGCTGGAAGGAAAAACAGGACAACACCTGCGCGGAATGCAGCAGGGAAATGGAAAGCCCTGGCAGGGGAAGTGGCCAAAAAAGCAAGGCACAAGACAATGACAGTATCAACGTCTGGGGCCAGAATGCCACCACGGAGAGCGAAGTCCAACCATGAAAGGACTACGCAGCACGGGTATAGGAGAGTAGAACAATGCAACGGAAAGGTGCCCGAAAACGCACCAGCCTGTGAGAGCGAGCATACTAGGGAGCAGTCACTGTACGTAATAGAACACAGCGACAGGGCCCTGTGATAGGCAGTCCGCAGATAGAACGGCCGCAGCGAAAGAACCAAGACGAGACATTAGGGACCCGAAAGCCCTTCCGGCCTGAAGAAATGGATTAGGGAGATGCAGGGGAGTGCCACAGACCAGCAGCAGCCACCATGAGAGCCCAACAAATGGACCGCAAAAAGGGCCCCGGGAGGGCCCGCAGCAGCAGTAAAAGGGGTACAGGCACAGCCGCAGGACAACCTAGTAAAAAGGGCCCCACCGAAGCGTACAAAGACTGCTGTGGGAAGAAGGCAGCTATACAATAGCTAACAAATACCCCACATAGGGTAAGCATCAACCCGAACAAGGGGCACCTCTTGAGCGTGAGCTCATAGACAGAGGACGTAAATTGGGAACACAGAAACCACAGGTTCCGAACACATAACCCTTGGGGGAAAGGTGTGCAATCTGAACCACTAGGCCATAGTGACTCAGAAAAATAAGCAGCTGACCTGCTGCATGAAAGAAAGCAAATACGGCGAGAAGCCGCTTAAGCCATTCAGGCATCCTAGCATGAACCCAGGGCCAACATGAAGCAAGACACACTACGGAAGAGTAGACAGAAGGCGGTGAACCGCAGAGTCCGCATGTGCATCAAACAGGGACACACCATCAAATGGTAAGTCCCGGAGACTGTCACGGACATTTTCGGGGAAACCCCCGACGCGCAGCCAAGCATGGCGGCGCAAAGCAACGGACCTCGCCATTGCCCGACTCACCAAATCGGTAGCGTCAACGGCGGACCGAACAGTAAAGCACGCCATCTCTCGGCCTTCGTGAAGGAGACGAGCTACGTCAGTGCGAGTACACTCAGGGAGGGCAGGCAAAAGACACTCCACCGAGTCCCAAAGGGCAGAAGAAGCCCGGGCAAAGACGCAAGCCGTGTTCAGAGCACGTAAGGCTGAACTAGAGGACGCAAAAATGCCGCGTCCACATGCCTCCAACCAACGAGACTCCCTAGTAGGAGGGTGCAACAGAGGTGGAGAGGAAGGTTGCGTGGCCAAAGACACCTGCACTATGAGGCCGTAAGCCCCAGGCTGAAGGGACAAACAGGCTGGGCTCTCAGGGACCGGACGGTGTCGATGCGCTATAGCCCTGTCGACAGCATCTCCTGAAGAGGGCCGTGCCCATGTCCCGAGAAGGGCGTTGAACAATAAGCCACTAAAAGGCAGCAAGGGCTCAATATCTACCGCACCCTGGTGGAGGAGATCCAATAAAGGGTCGGAAGCCAAGGACACAGAAGGAGGGTGCAAATGTAAAACAGCTGCAGCCCTACGAACACCCCTCAAAAACAAAGCACCAGCTTCAGTGGGCGTGGTGGGGGGTGACAATAGCCCATCAGTAGGAGACGGTTACAAGCTGACACGCCCCACAGGAGGAGGAACAAGGGCCCACTGCCCCCATGGCATTGGAGGCAACTGGCGAGGAGATAAGTCCGGGCCTACCCGGCCTGTGTCCTCCGGAGGCGGAGAACCGACAGGTGCTGGCGACCGCTCCGACGCCGAACGACGCCGTAAAGGCGTCGAACCCACCATGGAGAGGCGCGGAGACAGAGCCCGAGGACCAGGTGGCGACAGGCACGGCGCCGGCGGCGCCGCTAATACCGAGGTCGACGCAGGGAGCCGCCAGGGGCTGTGCGGAGACAGGGCAGAATGGCTCGGCGGGGGCTGTCTGAAGCCGGCACGACTCCGGAGCCGAGGCACTTGGCCGCTGGCACCGATGATACCAATGTCGACGCAGGGAGCCGCCAGGGGCTATGCGGAGACAAGGCAGAATGGCACGGCGTGGGACTAAAACGCCCATCGGCGTTGGCACCCGACGCCGGCACGGCTCCGGAGCCGAGGCACTCGGTCGGCGCCGAGGGCGAACCCGCCGGCGGAGATCCGACCTGAATGCCTACCTCCACTGTGGGACCCGAAGGCGCACCAGGGAGAGGAGGTGACCCGAAGATGGAGTGCAGAGCCTTGTAGTAGGCTTCCATCTGGGGCCGAGTCGCGCCAGTACCCGGAAAGGGCGGGTAAAGGGAGGCTGACTCCGGGGCGCACGGCTCCGTGTGGGAACGGGAACCATGGCCCCCATTGTCACATGGAGGCGAGGACCTCGACTTCCGTGACTTTTTCTTCAACTTACCTGTAGAGCGACGTTCACGGGAGTGACTCTGGGAGCGGGCACGGAGAGAAGACCCAACCGGAGAACGTCGGGGAGACGCCGTGCGGGTAATCCGGGCGGCTAAGAGCTTCATCCGACGCTCCCGTAGGGACTTTGGGCGCATCTGGCGGCAGGCGTCACACTCCACGGAGTCATGGTGCGACCCAAGACACCACATACAAATGGCGTGCGGGTCCGTCGCCGACATCTGACGCGAACAAGTTTCGCACAATTTAAAGCCCGAAGGCATCGCACACTGTTCCGACGCCAAAGGACGTCGAAAAAGGGCCTGAAGAAAAAACAGGCCAGAGGAACAGCTGAATCCCGGATCCGCGTTGGAACGCGAAAAAGAAGGAAACTGACGTCAGCGCGCCGGGGAGGGGGTCCTATGTAGCTCCACTGACGTCATGTCCGGGGACAACGTCAGGGCGGAGCCAGGCAGCGCCGCTCCCCGGCGCGCAGAGGTACTGCTGCGCAAATTTGTTTTTCCGGATCCAGTCTGACGCCTGGGGATATTCTAAGTTAAGGAATCTGCGGCTAGATGGCTCTATCAGATAAAGCTAGTAAGTTGTTGGCGTGGCTGGATAGGAAGGAGTTGGCCAATAGATGGGTGGCGGAGATTTTAGACCTGCAGGGTGTCCGGCACCATGATAAGCTCGGGATTGCAGAAGCCTTTGCCAATCACTTCAGGGCTGTTTATACCCCCTCATCCACATCCACCCAGGCCGCGGCAGCTGAATTGCTTTCCACGTTACCCCTACCACAACTGGATCCGCAAGAGGTATCAGACCTTGACGCCGATCTGACCTCGGAGCAGGTTTCCAAAGCCATTGGGGCGTTACAATTTGGGAAGGCCATGGGTCAGAGTGACCTCCCAATCGAACTTTATAAAATTACCGCCTCCGTTATTGCGCCCTTTTTGGTGCGTATGTACGACGGAGTATCCCTCGGTACTTTGCCAGCTACACAGCGATTAGCCAATATTTGTCATCCATAAAACGGGCAAACCACCGGACCGCTGCTCCTCATATAGACCGATCTCTTTTAGACCCTGAGGTCAAGATATTGGCTAAACTCTTGGCTCTTCGCCTCTCCCCATGTCTTCGCAAACTGATCCATCCGGATCAATCTGGCTTTATGCCAGCCAGAAATACCGCGCTCAATCTGCGTCGTTTGTTTGGGGTGCTGGGCCGGGCCTCCACTATTCAGGAGGATTCAGTGATAGTGTCTTTGGATGCTAAGATGGCCTTCGATATGATTGAATGGCCCTTTTTGTTTGCGGTGCTGGAGAGATATGGGTTCGGCGCTCGTTTTATATCCTGGGTGCGCCTCCTTTATGCCGCCCACTGGCCCAAGTTACGGTAAACGGAGGCCGGTCAGCCGTTTTTGAGCTGGGTTGGGCACGCGACAGGGATGCCCCCTTTCGCCTCTTCTTTTTGCCTTAGCCCTAGAACCCCTGGCCATATGGATTAGAGGCGACCCCCTGATCCGTGGTTTGAATTGGTCACCAGATTGGACGGTCAGAATTTCCCTCTACGCCGATGATATTCTACTTTACTTGGCCCGACCCCGGTATTCAATCCATAGAGTGCTACACATTTTTGCCCTTTTCCAACAATATTCCGGCTACACGATCAACTGGGATAAATCTCTGGTTTATGTCTTGAGCGGTGAGCCACCGATCCTCCCACTGGGTTGTCCGGCCCAGATCGTCAGTGAAGGTTTTCGGTACTTGGGTATATATATCACCAAAGATGAAGGTGTTTTCCACCGTCAAAACTTAATTCCTCCGCTCCAGCGGTTCCGTGCAACACTGGAAATCTTTACCCCCCACACTCCTGGGTAGAGCCGCTCTTTATAAAATGATGGCACTTCCCCGCTTTCTTTATGCATTGCAGAATACGCCTTTTTTGGTGTCTACCCAATATTTTCTCTCTATTGAGTCCGAGGTACGTTCCTTATTATGAAATAACGGCACACCTAGAATCGCTCTCGCCAAGCTCACTAAAAGCTGGTATGATGGGGGCATAGCCCTGCCTGCCATTAAATATTATTATTGGTCCTCGCAACTAGTGGTTCTCAACCACTGGGTGCATCGGCCCATAGCTGATCCGGCGTACACAATGGACAGGTATAATTTGTCTTCGGGTAATTTTCTCAGGGCGTATGGCGGGAAGAAATATGCACCCAAGTACACTCAGACTTCTACTACGGTTTCTTTATGGTACTCGGCCACTGCGGGGTTGGATTGGAAAGTTAAGATTACGAAGGCCACCCCGTTGCTTGAGTCTCTTCAGCTGGGCATGCTCTCGAGGTCCCCAGGGTTGGACAAATGGGACTTAATTGGCCTCTCGACGGTGGGTGACCTTTGGAATAGGGGGGGGGGGGGAAGTCATCCCGTTTAGTGATTTACAACAACAATATCATCTTCAGGCGGGGGAAACTTTCCGGTATCTTCAGGTGCGTAGTGCACTACAAAGGGCGCTACCTAGAGGCTCTGACCTGCCGGTTTCCTCACCATTAGAAGATAGATTACTGGATGATTATCTCCCAGACCGGGCGATTTCCCTGACGTATCGTAAGATACTTAATAATATGCCTGACTCCATGGGTAAATTACGGGCAAAATGGACTGATGAGGTGGGAGAGCTCGATGACGAAGAGTGGAGGGAGGCCTTGGCATCACCTCGGGAGGTGGCGATCCGTTCTCGTTTTAAATTGATACAACTTAAATTGCTGCATAGGGCATACTACACTAGTTCGGCACTCGTTAAGATGGGTCTCTTGTCTTCTCCGGAGTGCCCCCGGGGCTGCGGACAGTTGGGTACTTTTCTACATCAACGGTGGGATTGCCCCGACCTTCAGAAATATTGGGGAAAAGTGATCTCCGCCATGTCCCAAATATGCCATAAATCAATTGATGTATCCCCACGTCTGTCTTTTGAATGTTTGGGAGGCCACTGACCTGACCAGGTTTGAACGTCTTTGGGTTACACTGGGATGTATGCTCGCCAAACGCAATATTGCTAGAACCTGGAAGGGGGGGGGGGTTGTACTCAGACACGCGGATTGGGCATCGGACATGGACTGGTGCATGCAAGCGGAGAGGGCGGTGTACGAAAGCAGAGGTTGCCCGGGTAAATGAATTAAGGTGTGGGGCCCCTGGAACGAAAGTAGATGTTATATTTGTGCCCCAATTGACGAGACGACCGATGTAGTTGATAACGCAACACCATAGGCTGGCTGTCGCAGGGATTGTTGATATCATTGTGTTTCCTTTGACCCAATTGTATTCCTTGGTTTCATTCATGTTTCTTGCTGTCCTCAGGAACTGTATTTTGTTTTGCAACTGCACCAGATTTGTTTTTATTTGATTTGTTTATTTTCAATAAACAGAGTAAAAAAAAAAATTAAAAAAAATGACCATGTTTTTTACTTTTGTTTCTTTGTATGCAGTGGAGTGATGATATTTGCATAGCGCTATTGCCATTCACATGACTTTGCAGCGCTGGAGAACCAGAAAATGGGAAATCTGTTATGAGGGAGGAAAGACCAGAGTAATATGCTGGCTGGAAAAAAAACCCACATTAAACCATTCTATTCCCTGTAGGAAGCGGTGACTTGACTTGCGCCTTGCATTTCATTAATACTCTATAGAAAGTTTTCAAAAATAACATTAAAACAGAAATAAAGCAAAGGTGAAAGCAATACAGAAAGTGCTATGAAAAATCTCTTCAATTAATACAGTTGGAATTTTTAACAACACAACCCATTATGTTTAGCAACATGTGCGATATCACGGTGCACATATCTGAAGTTAAATAAATACATAACGGCTCTTCAGGCTGAAAGCAGTGGGTATCGTGTCATGAGTTGTGTGCACGGACTAGGAATATTTTGTGGTGAAAAAACACTTTCATCATAAATTCACAAGATGTCAGAACTTAACCTTAAAACATATGGTCCATGACATCTATTGGATGCAAGATTTAGATTCCTTTCTAAAGAAAAATAAGAACTGCTTCAATGATGTTCTTCTCAGGAATACATATTAACCCTAAAGGAAATCACCCTCCCAGCTGTAGAGCAAAAAGCTCCAGCCATGGAAGAATTCAAATGCCTAAAAAAAAGAAGCTGGGGATGTGATGATTTCGGGGTCCCCCCCCAACCTACAGTGAGGACCCAGACGATCTGAAAAACAAGAGCATGTCGTGCTGGACAGTTTAGTGGTGGTCCCATCATCCTAGGACCACCACAGGTGAAGATATGGGCAACATGATTTTTGAAATAAAAGGCCCTGCAAAGCATAATGGGGTAAGTCTCCGTTGTGCAGTGAATTTTATAGCAGCGTCTCTCTCGCTGTGCCAGGGAGAGCAGTGAAGAGGATTTTCTTTGGTTTTTCCCTATTTAGCCACCGGTTCACACCTCAGTTTCATTTTTCTTTGGGGGGTTTCAACAATACTAAAGCAAAAAAAGGTCGCAGATTAAGTGATATGCCCAGAATCACAGGATGTTCAACCAATGCGACTAGAACCTGGTTCCAGTGCTCCAAAGTCGTCAACTCTGGCCTTTACACCACATCCTTTCCCCTATAAAACGTATAAAGCAGAAATCTTGGTAAATGTAATAAAAAGAGCAGAAGCAAAGAGCGAGCCCGCCAAGATATACATGTTGCTGCGGCGTTTCCTTGTGTTTGTCCATCGATGCGTGCTGCTGCGATGAATCATGTTATGCTGCATTAGTCAAGTCGTGGGGAAGAGTGTAACAGTTCATGATTGATTCCACCCAACATACATTGTTCATGGAGCTTCGTTTGCTTGGGTTTCTGCAGAGAAGGGGAGCCAACATTTTTAGCAGCTGCACTCAGTTGTAAGGGCCACGCAGAGTGCAAAACACACAACCACGCCAGTATTGAGTATCGAAGCACTCATGCCCTATAATACCATCTACAACATGCTGTAAAATGTTGGCGTTATAAATGAATTGTTCTTCTTTGTGCAAATTTCCATAATAAACAGTTCCAATATGTATGCACCGTGTCCCAGATTTTTTTTTTTTATATTAGTCGACTCTTGACATAATGAGCAGCCCCGCGCTCACTGAAAGTGAAAAGGAGAGTGCAAAAGCAATCCGGGGTTGCGCATGAGTGAAGCACCGCCGCATATTATGGAGTGGTAGTCATGAATATCAACAGGCTAAACAAAGCAGACGGAGTGAAGAATTAATAACAGATGCTCAAGTAAGGAAGAACGCCTAACGACCACTCTGCACCTGTCGCCGCTGGGTCTTGGAGAAGAGAACCAAAGGTTCCCCCCCCCCGAGCATCTCAAGGCCTGAGCCCATTTGCTGGTTCAGCCCGACTGGTTTCCTAGCCAAGGCCTGCAGCCTCTTTTTACAGAGCCCGATCCCCATTGAAACGCATTGGGCTCCCGACGCTGGTTTGCACGTTGCACCCAGCCACCCTCGTGCCACTGGTGGTGTACTGTTGGTGCTGCCTTGGACCTTGCCCACCACTCACCTTAACTCCTGGAGATTGGTCCTTAAGTCGATGTACTGTACCTGTTTGCAGAACTTGTTCTCCCTTCCATAAGGTAACATTGCAGAACTCAGAAATTGCACAGTGCCCACTTTAAAGTGAAAAAAATGTATATTTAAAAATTTACTTACCTAAACAATTTTTCTGGGATGCCTAAACATATATAAAGAGATTTGCTATTTTTATAAATTGGTGTGTATCTCCTTTTTGAGTTGTGTTGTCATTTATTAATCATTGTGTGTATTTGCAAATGTCTCACACTCCTCTGTGTTAAGCCGAAGGCTGCTCGACCACACTACCCCCTAACAAAGCACTTTGAGATTGCATAGCAAGCTCTGTCCAATAGTAAGGGAACCCCTGGACTCTTTACGCGATATATCAGATTACGGATATATCATATCTAGATCCAGCTTCTTACAACCAGTCAGTCAGCACACTAGAGGGATGGTAGGTTACAGGGAGTACCTCTAAGGTACTGTTTGAGTGCATGTATTAATAAATCCATTACTGGAATCAGTGTGGGTTTATTAATACGAGGTGGTTGATATCAAAGACCATATGTTTCAGTGAAGCCATTATGTAGCTGGGGAACTCGTTTTGACCAGTGTCCAGTACATACCTTAAGATGGCTTTCCTGCTCACTTGCAATATACAGTAATAGAACTAGACATCACTGGGGCATATCTGCTCATGCAGATATGTCCTTACATAAAATATAGTGCAGCCTGCCTTAGGGCTCAAAGGCCTGCTGTAGGTGTGACTTACATATATTAGATGCAGTGACTTTGGCATGACACACAGGAGTATGCCATGTCATGTTTTCACTCATGGTTTGCACCATGGCACACAGCCTGCAATGGTAGTCTGTGTGGACTTTGAGTGTGGGTCCTTTAGGGTGGCATAAGATATGCAGCAGCCATTGAGACCCTCTTTAGCACTCATGCCCTAGGTACCTGGGGTACCATTTACTAGGGACTTGCAGGGGTGCTAAAGTCCTTAGCCAACTGTAGCACAATCAGACAATACCTTGTTTTCGGGAAGGAGCACTGGCACTGAAGTCTGGTTAGCAGGCCTCAGTGCACGGTCAATAGCCAAAAATCAGCATCTAGCAGCTAAAAAGGGGCAAAAAGTGGGAGGATAACTGCAACTAAAGGCCAGTTTCCTACATTCGCTGCTGGGCACAAACTCCTTATCCACATTCCCAACTAGTGAACCAGTGGTTCCAACAGATGCAACTCAAACTGAAACTCTTGACCATGCTGAATCAGTTTTGAGATTTGGGCACTTCACAATTCAGCAACCTACTCCTAGGGGCGTACAGCGGATGCTAGCCACAATCAAGCACAGTGCTCAGTTTTTCTTAAACTGTGACTCCGAGACCACTTTAGAACACCCTGGCTCCAACTGTTCCTTCGTTAATTTTAATCCAGTTGTGGAAACAGACTGGATTGTCTGTAATTACGCTAACTATATAGAAACTTTGTTAACCAATCCAGTTGCCACTTGAAATTTCACCAATGATTTGGGTGGCACCCAATTTATTGGAGTGCTTTCTTTTCTTTGTTTACTTTTGACCACTTTTAATTCTATGTTCAGCTACATGGATCAGATCCACCCAACTTGCTACATTACAAAAATCTGGCACCTCTGCCTAATTCATTGGCTGCAGTAACAGATCGTAGGAATTCATAAGTTTCCAAAGGCTGCACATGCCACCTGAACCATTCCCACACAAAGCCATATAGCCCAATGTTATTTGTTTGTAGCACCTTCATGCTTAAGCGCTCTAATTGTTTTTCAAGTCGCATCTTAGTCGCTGAAGGTATTAGCATCTTGTTTTTTGTGTTCACCTGTCCTCTAACCTACCCGTTAATAAAATACCTCCTCACAAAGAGAAAATGGCTGGACAATTGTAGACTTATCCAAATTCTGAACTCTCTACCTCGTCATGGGGCCATAACTTCGAACTCTTACAAACCTTAGAGTTAACTGTATAAGAGGAGTAACGCACAAGTTACTACTTGTGTAACGATATATCTGTAAGAGACATTAGTTAGTGATAGATTCCTTACCTTAGAATATCCCCAGGCGTCAGACTGGATCTGGAAAGTTTTTCGTCAGCAGTACCCCTGCACGTCGGTAGGTGGCGTCGTGCGGCTCCGCGTCCGTCGCTGGCGTCGTAAGCGCCGAGATGACGTCACGGAGACTACTTAGGCGCCACCCATGCGCGCGGACGTCAGTTCTGCACACGACTTTCCGCGCCAGGAACGCAGAGCCATGCAAGAAACCGACCACTGGTGCCATGAAACTAGGGCCCTGAAAGGGATGACCTTAACCCTAGAATCAGTTCGCAGAACGGGGAGGATGGGTGGGGCGGTAAGGAATCTATCACTAATGTCTCTTACAGATATATCGTTACACTAGTAACTTGTGCATCTGAAAGAGACACGTTAGTGATAGATTCCTTACCTTAGAATAGATACCCCAGCAATACCAACCCCGGTGGTGGGTCTGCAAATAGATTACACCAGAAAGTCACGGAGAACAGTACGGCCAAAGAAGCAGTCTCTCCGGACTTGACTGTCAAGGCAGTAATGCTTGGTAAACGTGTGCAGCGAGGCCCACGTAGCTGCCCGACAAATATCCTGCAAGGGAACGCCGCGTCCCAAGGCAGTAGTGTCTGCCGTCGCCCTGGTAGAATGGGCACGCAGCCCCACAGGAGGCTCCTTCTTAGCCAACGAGTAACACGCTTTGATGCACAGAAAGACCCGAGAGATGGTTCGTTTGTGCACGGCCCGACCTTTTCTGGCGCCCACGTAGCCAACAAAGAGCTGGTCATCCACCCGGAACTGTTGTGTGCGCTTCAGATAGAACGAGAGCGCACGTTTTGGGTCCAGACGGTGGAGCCTCTCTTCCTCTTTTGAAGGATGCGGAGGCGGAAAGAGGGTGGGCAAAGTGATGGTCTGCCCGATGTGGAAGGGTGTGACAACATTTGGCAAGAAAGAAGGAAGGGTCCTTAAAACCACCTTGTCCGGATGAACAGAAAGGAAAGGAGGTTTAGAAGAAAGAGCCTGGAGCTCACTCACTCTTCTGGCAGAGGTGATAGCTACCAGGAAAGCTGTCTTTAGAGTAAGAAGACGTAAGGGGCAGTTATGAAGGGGCTCAAAAGGAGCGCACATCAGATAGGTCAAGACAAGATTTAAGTCCCATTGAGGCATTATGAAAGGCACGGGAGGAAACGTGTGCGTAATGCCTTTCAGGAAACGGTTAACAACCGGGGACTTAAAGAGAGAAGGCTGATCTGGAAGCCTGAGAAAGGCGGAGATGGCCGAAAGATAACCTTTGATAGTGCCCAGAGCAGAGCCCTGCTGGGCCAAGGATAGTAGGAACAAAAGGACCTCAGAAAGAGGGGCAGAAAGGGGATCCACAGACTTTGCTGTGCACCATGCCACAAACTTGTTCCACCTGCAGGCGTATACCGTCTTAGTGGAGGGACGCCTGGCTGCCAGAATGACATCACAGACTTCGGGAGGAAGATCGAAAGCTGTTAACTGTCGCCGCTCAATCTCCACGCATGGAGGTGGAGGCTGGACAGGTTCGGGTGGAGGACCGTCCCCCGCTGCTGCGACAGAAGATCCTCCCGAAGAGGCAGTCGGATCGGGGGATCGATCGCCATGTTGAGTAGCTCGGGATACCAGTATCTTCGTGCCCAATCCGGGGCCACAAGGATGACTTGGGACCGGTCGCGCCTAATCTTCTTCAGCACTCTGGGCAGAAGTGGTATAGGCGGAAAGGCGTACAACAGACCGCAGCTCCACTCGCGACGAAAAGCGTCGCCGAGCGAGTGCCGCCTTGGAAATTCCAACGCGCAGAACTGATGACATTGCGCGTTCTCTTCGGTGGCGAATAGATCTAACCAAGGCTCTCCCCACTGCAGAAAGAGACCTTGCGCCACGTCCGAGTTCAGACGCCATTCGTGATCCATCAAGCACCGGCGGCGGAGTTCGTCCGCCCTGGCCTTCAGAGAACCTGCCAGGTGTTGAACCACCAAGGTAATGCCTTGATGTTCCAGCCATGTCCAGAGGCGCAGAGCCTCCTGACATAGGGTCCACGACCCCACCCCGCCCTGTTTGTTGCAATACCACATGGCGGTGGTGTTGTCCGTGAACATCTGCACTACACTTCCCCGGACAGAGGGAAGGAATGCCTTCAGTGCAAGTCGGATCGACCGAAGCTCCAAAAGATTGATATGGAGCCGGGACTCCGCCGGAGACCAGAGGCCTCTGATCTCCGCCTCTCCCAAGTGGCCACCCCATCCCAGGAGGGACGCATCCGTCACCACTGTGTGCTCCGGTTGGGGAAGGGAGAGGGATCTGCCATTGACCCAATCGCGATTCGTGAGCCACCACCGCAATTGTCGTGCAGTGCCCTCCGAGATCTGGACATGATCGGACAGGTTGCCCTGATGCTGTGCCCACTGGAACTTCAGGTCCCACTGCAGAGCCCGCATATGCCACCTGGCATGTTGCACTAGCAGAATGCAGGAGGCTATCAGGCCCAGGAGCCGGAGGGTCAGCCTGACTGAAACCCGGGATAGAGGCTGAAATATCGGAATCATAGCCTGAATATCCCGGACTCGCTGCTCGGGAGGATAAACCCGAAACTGCGTCGAATCCAGAACTGCTCCGATGAAGGGGAGCTTCTGAGAGGGACTCAGGTGCGACTTCGGCACGTTGATGGAGAACCCCAGCAAATGCAGGAGGTCGGCCGTAGTCTGAAGGTGGGCGACGACTGCCCGGGGAGAGCCCGCCTTCAACAACCAGTCGTCGAGGTAGGGGAAGACTGACACCCCTGACCTGCGCAGATGAGCTGCGACCACCGCCATCACTTTTGTGAACACCCGAGGGGCGCTGGTAAGGCCGAAGGGGAGCACGGTAAACTGAAAATGCTCCTGGCCTACCGTGAACCGCAGGTAACGCCGGTGGGCCGGCAGGACGGAAATGTGAAAATATGCGTCCTGCAAGTCCAACGCTACCATCCAGTCGCCAGGGTCGAGGGCAGCCAAGACCTGAGCCAGAGTCAACATCTTGAACTTCTCCTTCCGGAGGAAGCGATTGACGTTCCGGAGGTCCAAGATGGGGCGCAGGCCCCCTTTTCCCTTTTTGGGGACCAGAAAGTAGTGGGAATAACAACCATGTCCTACTTCTGGCCCAGGAACGCGCTCGATGACCCCCTTGGCCAAGAGGACCGTGACTTCCTGTCGGAGAAGCGCCAAGTGATCCCCGACATGCGGTGGAACAGAGGTGGCATGGCTGGGGGGGCAGTCTCGAAGGGGAGAGAGTAGCCCCGTCGGACGATTTGCAGCACCCACCTGTCCGAAGTGACAGAGCGCCAGTGAGGGAGATGATGTTGAATCCTGCCGCCCACCGGCGTGGGGTGCACCCCAAAGCTTGGACTAGGAAGGCTTTGAGGCGGATGCTGCGGGAGCGGAGGTGGACAGACCCGCACGCTCGCCCCCTGTGCCGCCACGGTGGCCACCACGCCCGCGGCCGCACTGAGGTTGGTTCTGCGCAGGCCTCTGGCTGAACGAACGTGTAGGAGCGCCCCTTCCATTGCCACGAAAGGAACGAAAGGTAGACGTGGCCGGGCGTGTGGTGGAGAGACCCAAGGACTTGGCTGTAGCCGGAGAGTCCTTAAAACGCTCCAGCGCACGGTCTGCCTTATCGCCAAACAGGCGAGTACCATCAAAAGGCATGTCCATGAGGGAACTCTGGACATCCCCCGAAAACCCTGTGGACCGCAGCCAGGTGTGGCGACGCAAGGCCACCGTCGTGGAGATGGCTCTCCCCAAAGAGTCCGCGGTGGCCAACCCACACCGAATGGCGAACTTCGCGGCATCCTTCCCCTCCGCAACAGCTTGGGAAAGTACAGCCCGAACCTCCTCCGGGCACTGGGGCAGAGTTTGCACCACCGTGTCCCACACAGCGTGAGAGTAGCGGCCCAAGAGGCATGCGGTGTTGACTGACCGCAGCCCCAGGCTGGCAGAGGAAAACAACTTCTTGCCAAACAGTTCCAGCTTTTTCGATTCCTTATCCGGCGGGGCGGTAGGGAATGCACTTTGGGAAGTGGAGGCCTGAATGACCAGGCTGTCCGGTGTCGGATGATTTATTAAAAAGGCAGGGTCACCCGGTGCCGGGCGGTGACGCCTGGCCACGTTTTTATCCACAGGAACCCCTGTGGCTGGCCTAGACCAGGTGCCCATCAAAACATCCGTCAAGGCCTCATTAAACGGAAGCAGAGGTTCCATAGAACTTGCCGCCGGCTGAAGCACTTCAGTAAGGAGGTTCGTCTTGAGGGTAACCGTAGGCAGGTCAAGGCCAAGGGCCTCAGCTGCTCTACGGAGCACCACAGTGTACGTGGCGCCTTCCTACATGATAGTGGGAGGAGACACAAACCCAGGTTCAGAGGAGAGGTCAAGGCCACCTGCATCCTCCGAGTCCTCCGCCCACTCCTGTTCGGACTCGCACTGCCGTGCAAGAGGGTCCTCCGACCCCTCCCAGTCATCCCCTTCCACCACGGCCCGAGGCACAGGCTGCAGCGGCGGGGGAGGCACAGGGGAAAACAAATGCTCCAACGGCGCCGGGAACGGCGCCGGTCGGCACCGATCCGGCTCCATGTCCCAATTAGGGTCTCAAGCCGGAGCAAAATTGGCCGGAAACTCAGGCAAGGGCGGAGGTGGGACAAACGGAACCCAGCGCGGCACCAGGAACGGAGCCGCAGGGGGCGCCGGAGCAGCCGGCGGAGGACCCTGCGGCGGCGGAGCCGGTGGCAAGCAAGGGCCCTCAATAGGGACCGCGGGGCCCGAAGGCGCGCCGGCGGGAGCCCTAGGCCTGAAAAGGCGGTCCGTGGCGGCAAGAAAGTCTTGCACCTGGGCCGGAGTCGCCGACAGACCCGGGTAAGGCGGGTAGGCCACGGGACTCACAGGCTCCAACGGAGCCGTGGGGGAAGGACCCCTGGCCCCCTCGTCCGGAGACCGACGGGGGAGGTCGGAGAGCGTACTCGCTTCTTCGACTTTTTCTTGTGACGTCTCTTACCCGATTCAGAGGGTGAAGACTTGGACCCCGAGGAGCGATGATGATGGCTCCGTGGTCGGTCCCTCGAGCGACCCCTGGACCTCGAATGGCGCGGAGACGACTGTCGGGCCTCCAGCAGCTTTCGGGACTGCTCCTGCAAAGCCTTCGGAGCCATGGCCAGACAATCGGAACATGACCGGGAGTCATGGTCGCGCTCCAGACAGTAGAGGCAGACGCCATGGGGGTCGGCCACCGACATCGTACGGCGGCAGGCCCCGCAGGATTTAAACCCAGGCATCCCTACGTGGCACCAGGAGTCAAAGACTCAAAGAAGAAATTAGTCAAAAAGTGACTAGGGTACGTGCTCTAACCGGATCTGCGCTTTCTGGCGCGGAAAAATAAAGAACTGACGTCAGCGCGCATGGGTGGCGACAAGTAGTCTCCGTGACGTCATCTCGGCGCTTACGACGCCAGCGACGGAACCGCACGACGCCACCTACCGACGCGCAGGGGTACTGCTGACGAAAAACTTTCCGGATCCAGTCTGACGCCTGGGGATATTCTAAGGTAAGAAATCTATCACTAACGTGTCTCTTTCAGATATGCTTATTAAATGAGTGAAAGAGAACCCGAGTTCCCTAGTACAGTAGTGATAAAAAAAGAAAAAAATACAATCTCAGCCACTGACATTACTGCCCCTGCCCAGTAACCAACAACTTCAGAGGAACCAGAGAAACTCCAGCATGAGTGACTTTGTAATCATGGGAACGGTCATTGCAAGAAGTTGGGGGTGGGGCCAAACTATGCTAGAGAGAACCACCCCACTATAGAAAGAGTCAAAGGATGGCAGTTTAGGGGACAAAAGTCTCAAGATAACAGAAGGAACAACCATGTCGTAGGCAAAAGTCACATGGTGCACTACCAGCAAGGTAAAGGCAAGGAGCAAAATCATGTCTTGGAGAGCGAGCTCAAGTTTGGTGCACGAAAAGGGCCTACCAACAGATACATATAGTCAGAATAACTGCTGCTTGTTTAAAGGGTTTTAAAGGGTACAGAAGGACAGCCTCCTTTTGGTACCAGGCAATCAATACGGAGGACAGAACATAACAAGCACAGGCGCTGCCAATTGGTTTGGCTTTAAAGGAATGTTGTATGGTAATGTGAAGCATTACAAGTAAATAGCATGTGAATGGATATGTATTTGTGTGGAAGCAAAGAATTGTGGAATAATATTGGTGTAATCAGTGCTTCCTAAATGTTTTAGAACCGCGGCCCACATTTTAGAATGACCAACTTTCCCAACCCACCTAGCTTTAATCGACGAGGCAGGCGATTTTTTAATGTAACTAAAGCATTGTGCGAAAGGGCATTGTCATTTACAGACAGCACATTTTCCATTGAAATGGCCACTAAATTTGCACAGACAAACCGTTTTACTGATAAAACTACATTGCAAACAAATGATAATAGGTGAAAATCGGGTTTCAGTGAATATGTATCATTTGTGCATCACCAAGTAAAGTTTCTTTATTTGTTTTGATCCTATTAAAATCTTTGTTTTTTTTCACACTTCGGAATTACAAAAATATGTGCTTCATTTTTGCTTTCCTAACTGCTGAATATGTATAGTTAATTTACAGGTATTTACATTTTGTTGTGTTACAAAAAATAACACCCTACAGCCTTTCCTTTCCCGGTTTGTATCCCAGCAAGATTCTCACATAATTCACTTTGCTTTGCTTACTCAGACTGCAAAGTGAGAGGAGCGAGTAAACACAAATTCCCATGTTAAACAAATAAGCAGAAATTTGTCAGAAGACATAGCCTGGCATTTGACCTCTGTCTCTGAAGCTGAGCAAATGTGACAAGAGAAATACAGAATTTAAAGGCATCTGAATTTATTGCTTGGATTTTCACGAAGCACCAAAAATCAGCTTGCAACCCGAAACACTGGTGTAGGTCAAAACGGTCAAGTGACAGCAGCAGAGTCAAACGAGACATAAAAATCCATGTAGTTTAATGACTGGCCTCCTCCCATCTGTGCTGCTGCAGGAGAAAAAAACAACATAAATTATCTAGTTATCCAAGCCAGCGTTTCCCAAACTCTGGGTTGGGCTAACTTGCAGATTTTTGGTGGGTTGCGAAACTCCAAGCACTAAATAAAGATGCCTTTAAATTCTGTATTTATCTGGTTACATTTGCTGCGCTTCAAAGACAGAGGTCACATGCCAGGCTAGGTCTTCATGTTTTTAATATAGGGACTGGTGTTTACACCCCTCTCACTTTGCAGTCAGAGAAAGAAAAGTAAACTGAATTATGTGACTGTCTTGCTGGGGTACAGAGAGTGTGAAAGGAATGGCTGCAGGACGCCATTTAACTAACAGAATGTAAATACCTATAAATGGAATGTACGCATTCAACATTTAGGAAAGCAAAAAGGAGCGCATTTTTTTAAAGTTCTTAAGTGTGATAGAAACAAAGATTTTAATAGTTAGAACAAATCAAGACACTTTACTTGGTGATGCATAGTAATAAATATTCATTAAAACCCGATTTCCACATATTAGAATTTGTGTGAAAAATAGTTTTATCAGTAAAACTGCATGTCTGTGCAAATTTAGGGACTATGTCAATGGAAAATGTGCTGTCTGTAAATGACAATGCGCTAACACACAATGCTTTATTGTCCGCTGAAGATAGGTGGGTTGCGAAAGTTTGCTATATTAAAAAGTGGGTTGTGGTTCTAAACATTTTGGGAAGCACAGATCTAGGACACTTTAGTAGCAGTACAATATCATGTGTGCCCCCTGAAAGTTCAAGCTCGGGCAGCTTGATTAGTAAATAAAATGATCACAGCTGTGGAGGGCAAGCACTTGGTCTGTGGAAGCACACAACGTCTGCACAGTCAAAACATGTACTCTTGGCTCCCAACATGTGGGCACAGCCAAAGCCCCTCTCCTGGCGAGTCTCACATAAGTCTTCGGCGACAGCTATGCAGTCAAGGTAGACCATAAAAAGGGAGACCATAGCTTGAATCAGACTGTTACCATATAGATACATGGGGCAAATTCTTAGGGGGCCATTCACAAAAGTATTTAAGAGTACAGGAAGTAGTACTACAGTAGCATTCTTTCACATTCCCTTTGATGAAACAGCCTGAAACACCCAACTCCTTATTAGCAAAAGTGTAAAGAGGGACGATCCTTTCTATTTGTACTCCTTGTACATTAATATTCCTGGAATATTGCCATTTTAGATGCTTTGGGGATAATTCATAAAGGAATGTATGTGCACGGAAAACAGTACTACAGGTATCCCACCAAAAGCTTAGAGATGTAAGCATGTGTGCAATTATGTAGAAACAACTGCTAGGAAGGCTTTAAATTAGGAATTACACTAGGAAAGTGCCACCCCGCAGGTCATGTCCCACTGTAGTGTGATAGTGTAGCTAGGAAGACCTTGGATACTTAGTTAAGCAGAATCTGCTTGAGACAAAGATCTGGACAGTCTGAGGTATTCTTACTCCAGTGCTGGGTGTAAGTCATGTTGCTGAAGAGCTTCTAAGATGCGGTTCAGTTCAAGAAACGGCTGCTTGAAGCCGAGGTCCACACTGAGCGCCGACTCCTTAAAGAACAAGAAGAAAATAAAATTACTCCTGACATATAACAACAATCCGACTGCTGCAACACTTCTGTCAGTGCCCTATCATTCCACCAGGGGGTGCGAACCCACCATACCACAAAGCCAGCTGCCTCACTTGAAAAGAACCATGGCTGTAGGGTCCAAGAACATATATACTCAGTACCATAAATTATGCCTCATTGGGCATACCCTTGCACAGTCATCTTTTGGTTTGATCCAAGTTAAGTTAGTAAATAATCTTAGGGGTATTGTTGGTGCCAATATATTTCGCAGTAAAATTCTGTGGTGGAACAAGTCAGAGGGCCCCAAATCATACTGCCAAACATAAAGAATAACTGCATGTGCCTAATAGGAGCCCTGGTGCTCTCATGAAACAATTATTTTTCATTTCTAATATAACAGACTTCAGCAGCCATAAAAAGAGAAGCAGAGGCCAGTCACTGGGATCCATGTTCACCTGCCTCTAAATACACGGCCCTGCCTACTAGTGTAGCAAAGAGCAGAACTACAAATTCTGCTATTGTCAACAATGCCTTGGCACAAGACAAAAATACCAAAAAGGTTCTCAAGCTAAACAGTTCTTATGTTTGGCAATGAAAACAAATTGTTGCCAAAACGTTCCCACTTACTGTGCCCGAATGTGGCGAGCCAGAGAGCAACAACTAGCTGCAATAGGAAGCTACTACCACACCTTCTAAAGATCGAATGGTTCTACTCTTCCTAAAGCACATGCAGAAAGTACTCTGAAGCAACCCAAGGCTGTATGTAGCCAATAGGAATCACATACATTATTAACACAGCCTAGGAAACTACTATGTTACTCATAGGAAGTGGCAGAAATCCCTTTACAAGGTAAAGCTTTCTGGCAGATTGGCTGACATCACCCATCACAACCATGCTGCCCTAGTCAGCAAACTCTTATTGCCAAATTAGATGGCACAGCTTCTACAAGGTAAAGCAATCTCTGACTACTAGACACTATTACACAAACCAAATACCATGCTGATTAGATTCAAACTGGCTAATTAACTGCTACAGTTACTTGGTCACACTCAGCAAGCTTGATCCGCTGTAGCAACTGGCATACTCAGCAACCCCAGCTGCTTGATTACCTGGCACAGCTCCTCTGCCACGTTCAGTAGGCCTTGCTGGTATAAATGTTCTACAATTGCCATCTGCAGAAGCTGCTGTTTGTCACGGCCTTCCCAGACACTACTTGATACAACAGCACAGATTTCTGCATCAAAGTTCTGTAAAATTAAAGCCAAAATAGATTATGGTCCACGGACAGTGTGAAGGGCAGCACTGATGGCATACGCACAGCATGTACTTTAGACACTCCATGTCTTTTCACTCACACCAACCCACAACTGTCGGTAATGACGACAGTTCTGCCCTACTGCCCTCCTCCACCAGACAATAGCTTGCTTTTTACGCCATGCTGAATCCTTGTCCTGCTGCAGGCAAGGATTCCCCCTACTTCCAGGAAAGTTTACCGGACTGCTCTATGCCATACACAAGGTTCTCTGTATTTGCACTCACTCCAACCACACCAAAGGCCTCTCCCACCCACTACCGACTAGAATGTTTGCACAAATTATTATTCTTGGCTCCATGTAACTCATACGAAAGTCTCACTCTGTACCAAAACCCCTGCATACAACAGACCCTTTCAGGCTGTGGTCACGGACCAGCATCATACCACCTACTAAGATGTGCTTACTCTATCAATAGCTTTGCCCACTCGTGAAACACTGCTGTGGATGTCTTTGTGATCAGATGCCAACTTCTGCACGGTGTCCTTAATCTTGCGGCAGCACTGTGACATCACCAGTGAAAGTGTGGGCGTCAGCGGAGTTCCCTGTAAAGCTAATTTGCAGAGAAATGTAAATACAACTGTAAATAAAATGCTGCCAGTAAGCAAGTGATTACCCGATATAAAAGATACCGCTTTGTCTAGAAACAATTTAGTTCTGGAATGTGTGCATGACATGCAAAATAAATTTAAATACAAGGTATCATCAATAAGTTCAGAAATATTAGAATCCCAGGTAAAATACTTCATGGGGCTGGACAAAATCACAAATGTCTTAATTAAAATTTGCATTACTATAACACCTGTGGCATTGTTGTAGATTTACCTAATAACTGCACCCAGGGCTGATCCCTGGGAAAGAGAACAAGCATTTGCAATGCAATAGGTCTCGCATTATTAAAGTTTGAGCTATTGGCATTGCTAAATAATGCAACACCAATAGCTCAAACTTTAATAATGCGAGACCTGCTGCTGCCCAAGCTCCAACATGATGCACACAGAAGAGATATTATATTGTTAGCTTATCATGGGCCAAGAAGCAGCTTTATGGGATCTGCCGTTTATGGTTAAATTGAAAAGACAAACAAAATCCAGCTTTGAAGATGGCGCTCTGTGTTTGACACGAGAATTGCAACAATGTATGTAATATATTGTTGAGTGAATGAAGCTAAAAACAATGCTCCCCCTTGCAGAAAATATGCGAATAATGAAACCACAGTAGGCAGAAGGCAAAGTAAATTCGAAAGGCAGAATATATGTAACTCCTACCCAAAACAAAAATTTGAAAACAAACGAAATTTTACCTATGCGAAGCTTAAACATATCGAAAAACAGTATGCATTTATTCACCCAAAAAAAGACATCAGAAAACATGACTATTTCCACCTTGCCAAGCCACTGTTGTATGGCGTGTGTGGGAAGACTTGACACACAGACGTATTTCAGCTGTGAAGAAGGTGCTTTATATTTAAGACTGAGCATAAATGAGTGTTAAAGGCGGTTAGGGGGAACAAAGCGAAAACAAGCATTGGCATAGCCAATAGGTCTCGCCTTTGGGACCTTATAAGTGTTTAGCTAGAGCTATTGGTTTTGCCAATGTTTGGAATGGCAGTGGGGCATATTAATTTGAAATTAGTATAATATATATAGAACCATTGATATCAGCGATAGAGAACGAAAGTTTTAAGTAAGATGTTGTGAGTATATGGGGTTAGAAATAAACATGTGAGAAAGGGAGATGGAGTTAGTATGAGGGGAGAGTAATTGAATATAAAGAATTATACCCAGAGGAAGGATAAAGAGTTATAGAGAAAGAGTAGTAAGAGAGAGAGAATGAGTTTGAAATTGTGTATATGTATGTGCTTGAGCGAGAGATGGAGGAAGTGAGAGAGAGAATGACAGAATCAGAGGGGGAATAGATAGTGTGTGTTATGACAATAGCGACTTTATGAGATAGTAAAATAATGATAGTATTAGTGCTTGTAACAGAGAGAGGAGGCACAAAGAGGCAGAGACAGTAAACAGATTTAAGAGCACAAAAAGACAGTATGCAGAAAGACACACGTAGAGGTACAGGGGCATGAAGACATAGGGCCGTAGAGAAAGGGGCCATAAACATGTAGGCTAAAGGGACAGCAGCTATAGAGAATTAGATAAGGAATACAGAAAAAGATGCTTGGAGCATAGACAAGTGAACAGAAACATAAAGGGAACAGAGGGATGTGCAGCATAGAGAGAGGATATATTGAGTGAGATGGGATACAGAGAGCGTTAGAGACACATGGAGAGATAATTGTGCTTTGAGAGGCAGAGTGAAGAGAGAGAAAGTATAAAGATAGCAAAAGAGCGAGAGTTAGAGATTAGTAACAAACAGGTAGAGATATATGGTGAGAGAACTGAAAGGCATAGTGAATGGAGAGAGACAAGACAGAGATGAGTTATAGAAATTGGATAGAGACACAGAGAGACAATTGTGCTTTGAGAGGCAGAGCGAAAAGTGAGAGACAAGGTATCAAAATAGAGAAAGAGAGAGATTAGTAATAGAAACAGGTAGAGACACATGGTGAGAGAACTTAGAGGCATAGTGAAGAGAGAGATAAGGTACAGAGGGAGAGAGATGAGTTATAGAAGCGATAGCCTAAATATTTCGAGAAAAAATATGTTTGGGGAGTTTGGCAATATCGGGAGGGCAGGTGATATTATCTACTATCACGCAAAATGCGTGTTAACAATTAACTTGGCAATGTTTCGTGTTTCTGTTAAATCCAGACGGTTCTTCTCTTTCTTAAGGTTGAGCTCCGAGCGTCTGCGTCTTTTATATGCATCACAACATCAGTTTTGAATCATCAGCTGCGAGTGACAGTTACTTCATCAAAGCCACTAATGTAGAGTTTCGAGCCTTTTTTCTCCAGATCCACAAATATCCCTTCCTTAAAATAAACCAAAAAACAAGCATTGGCATAGCCAATAGGTCTCGCCTTTGGGACCTTATAAGTGTTTAGCCATGCAACAATTGTGCTGCATAACTGACACCTGGTTAAACACATACGGTCCCAAAGGCGAGACCTATTAGCCAATAGGTCTCGCCTTTGGGGCCTTATAAGTGTTTAGGCAGAGCTATTGGTTTTGCCAATGTTTTTAAGAGCATTGTGGCTGCTGTGCAGCATGTTGAAAAGTTATAATAAAAAAGACTTAAGCATTTTTGTTACTTTATATATAACTAAGACGACATTATGTACAACTGAATGACCCAATTAAAAAAGAACATAAGAAAGGTCTTGTCGTTTATTTTGTCGTTGCAATGTTGGCAACTTCTTCCTGCCTATTCTAATGTTGAGGTGGTGTTTAGTGATGCTGTGGTGGTGCTGAGTGGTGTTGAGGTGGTGCTGAGTGATGCTGAGGTGATGCTGTGGTGGTGCTGAGGTGATGCTGTGGTGGTGCTGAGTGATGCTGTGGTGGTGCCGAGTGATGCTGTGGTGGTGCCGAGCGATGCTGGGGTGGTGCCGAGCGATGCTGGGGTGGTGCCGAGCGATGCTGGGGTGGTGCCGAGCGATGCTGGGGTGGTGCCGAGCGATGCTGGGGTGGTGCCGAGCGATGCTGGGGTGGTGCCGAGCGATGCTGGGGTGGTGCCGAGCGATGCTGGGGTGGTGCCGAGCGATGCTGGGGTGGTGCCGAGCGATGCTGGGGTGGTGCCGAGCGATGCTGGGGTGGTGCCGAGCGATGCTGGGGTGGTGCCGAGCGATGCTGGGGTGGCGGTCCTGAGCGATGCTGGGGTGGCGGTCCTGAGCGATGCTGGGGTGGCGGTCCTGAGCGATGCTGGGGTGGCGGTCCTGAGCGATGCTGTGGCGGTCCTGAGCGATGCTGTGGCGGTCCTGAGCGATGCTGGGGTGGCGGTGCTGAGCGATGCTGGGGTGGCGGTCCTGAGCGATGCTGTGGCGGTCCTGAGCGATGCTGTGGCGGTCCTGAGCGATGCTGTGGCGGTCCTGAGCGATGCTGTGGCGGTCCTGAGCGATGCTGTGGCGGTCCTGAGCGATGCTGTGGCGGTCCTGAGCGATGCTGTGGCGGTCCTGAGCGATGCTGTGGCGGTCCTGAGCGATGCTGTGGCGGTCCTGAGCGATGCTGTGGCGGTCCTGAGCGATGCTGTGGCGGTCCTGAGCGATGCTGTGGCGGTCCTGAGCGATGCTGTGGCGGTCCTGAGCGATGCTGTGGCGGTCCTGAGCGATGCTGTGGCGGTCCTGAGCGATGCTGTGGCGGTCCTGAGCGATGCTGTGGCGGTCCTGAGCGATGCTGTGGCGGTCCTGAGCGATGCTGTGGCGGTCCTGAGCGATGCTGTGGCGGTGCTGAGCGATGCTGTGGCGGTGCTGAGCGATGCTGTGGCGGTGCTGAGCGATGCTGTGGCGGTGCTGAGCGATGCTGTGGCGGTGCTGAGCGATGCTATGGCGGTGCTGAGCGATGCTATGGTGGTGCTGAGCGATGCTATGGTGGTGCTGAGCGATGCTATGGTGGTGCTGAGCGATGCTATGGTGGTGCTGAGCGATGCTATGGTGGTGCTGAGTGATGCTGCGGTGGTGCTGAGTGATGCTGCGGTGGTGCTGAGTGATGCTGCGGTGGTGCTGAGTGATGCTGCGGTGGTGCTGAGTGATGCTGCGGTGGTGCTGAGTGATGCTGCGGTGGTGCTGAGTGATGCTGCGGTGGTGCTGAGTGATGCTGCGGTGGTGTTGAGTGGTGGTGTGGTGGTGTGGTGGTGTTGAGTGGTGCTGTGGTGGTGCTCTGTGGTGGTGCTGAGTGATGCTGTGGTGGTGCTGAGTGATGCTGTGGTGGTGCTGAGTGATGCTGTGGTGGTGCTGAGTGATGCTGTGGTGGTGCTGAGTGGTGTTGTGTTGGTGCCGAGTGATGCTGTGCTGGCTCGGATTGATGCTGTGGTTGCGCTGAGTGATGCTGTGGTGTTGCCGAGTGAGAGATAGAGTGAAGATATAATGCCCAATTAGAGAGGGTGGTGAGAGAGAGAAAGGGTGTACATAGAATAAAGAGTGGAGCGGGATAGAGAGAGAAAGAAGGGGAGAGAGAGTGAATGAAGGAGTTTGAAAGAGAAACAGATAAAGGGGTGAGAGAGAATGAAAGGCTAAAAAGATAGAGAGGGGAGAGTTAATTAAGTAGAGAGAGAATTAGAGAGGGGAGAGAGAGAGAAGGAGAGAGACAATAAGAGTGGGGGGTGTGGAGTTTAAATAGAGTGGAGTTTGAATAGAGTGAAGAAGTGACGCGGAAAAAGTAACCTTTAATATAGCTTTGCGCGAATAAAAATAAAAAAATAAAAACAGTGAGAGACAAAAATACTGGTAATTAGGCTGTGACTCCCAATATAAAACAAATAGCGATATAAGGTGAAATCAACCCACCGAAGCAATATTTCTAACTAGACAAAAAAAAAAGCTTGCATTTCAATGCTAATCGCTGTTGTTTTTCATGTGACTGTAGTCCAGGGCCCTCAGTTGGTAATGTGAGCTGCTGCTGCGATTGAAACATCAGAGTCCAGAGAGTTAATGAGCCATGACGAGGAAATGAGGAAGAGATAGGAAACAGATGGCAGCTGCGCGTGCACGCCATCGTGAACTCAAGCTGGTCGCCAGCCGAAAGCCAGTGTTTGCACTTCCAAAACCCACTTACTAAAACTCTCGGCCAGACCAGCGCAAGCGCTGGTGCAGGCCGAGACCTAAAAAGTACATAATGCGCCGAAAGCCGCTCTGCCTGCCCCGCTGCGCCGTGTGGCTGAGGCTGCAGACGGGATAAACGCGGACCCGGAGCTCCCGTAACCTACATTTCATTTTAATCCTCCGTGAAACACAGACACTACAAGCGGTCCTCCGGCGGTGATGAGAGATTCAGATGCGAACAGAGGCTCCTTCCGGCACAGGGTTTGCACCACAACATCGCGGGGTGTGTGCGCTTTAAGTGCAACAAAGTGGCAACAAGTGACATAGGAGTTTTAGAAGCGGTTGTTGAAAGAAAAGCTGTACCCGCGACAAGGAGTGACAGCCAGACACAAGAGGCTGCTGATGGAAGGGACCGGCGGGTGCAGAGAGACTCGAGAAGGCAATGGAGATGGGACAGCCTGTGCGGTGACCGCACGTGCAGCGGAGCTGCCAACACGACGTGGGCTAGTGAGGCCCGCACTCACAGGGATGGGGCTATGAACCTGGGGACATGAGAGACAGAGACTTAGAGTGTGTGTGAGAGAATTTGTGCGTGTGTGTGTGAGAGAGAGAGCTGGTGTCCGAGGGAATCATGTGTGAGAATTAGTGTCAGAGTGTGTCACAGTTTGGGAAAATCTCTGTCACTGTGTTTGAGAGTTTCTGTGTAATGTGTGTAAGAGAGGAAACACGTGCTCGAGAACTGCTAGTCTGCTTATTGGAATTTCTAAAACGTACATTGGGAAGGAAGCCTGGATGCGAGAGCCAAGCTCGAGCTATTTAGGGAGGCGAGGGACGTCCTGCAACTTAAAGAAGCTGGCTAGAAGGGGAGGGGCGGCCATGCGTGTGTGTCCGTAGGAATTGCCAAGCACAGGCACAATGAAAGACAAGCGCCGGGATCTGATGCAATCAAGTGGGTCGCTGCTAGGAAAACAAGAAGCGCGAGCAACAAGCATTGGCCGCGCGGCCGTGGAAACTGACACGGCCGCGCGGCCGTGAAAGTGAAGTAATCGCGGGTTTTGTAAATGCAAACAGTGGCTTTTGCTGGCGACCAGCTTGCGTTCACGCGAGCGTCCAAATGGCGAGGGAAGCCATATGGCGCCTGATCGCGCGTGCACGCTCGCGTGAACGCAGGCTAGTCCCCAGCAAAAGCCACTGTTTGCACTTCCAAAACCCGCTTACTAAAAGTCTCGCCAGAGCAGCGCATGCGCGCTGGCTCAGGCGAGACCTAATAATTCATAACGAATATTCTGTTTCTGTGTAAGCTAATAAATGCATCACAATTCCGCCCTTCATTTCTTTTAGCACTTGCGTATTCCGACTGCTCCCACTAGATGGTGCTGTGTGCAGGTTTCTCTTCAGGAGCCTTCCGTGAACGTGATACATTACAGTCAGTAAGAAAAGTACAACCAACATCAGGAGGCAAATAACATTATTTGAAATCAGGTGCTATAAATCTTAAAAAAGAATTTCCCAATTGTGCTACAAAGAACGTGCAAACATATTTCACAGCGTGGGCACGAGCAGACATGTTCAGGAAGGCAACCGAGATCGGGAGCAGAAAAGATAAATACGGCGAGCCGCATACAAGACGTGCGGCCAAGAAACGCGCTCTCTGGTGAGGGAGGAGGGGTGAGGGAGGGGGAGGAAAGGCAGATGGCGCCTCGCCAGCGATGCGAGGAATGGCGCGTGCACGCCATCGTGAACGCAAGCTGGTCGCCAGCCGAAAGCCAGTGGGTTTGCACTTCCAAAACCCGCTTACTAAAACTCTTGGCCAGACCAGCGCAAGCGCTGGTGCAGGCCGAGACCTAAAAAGGATGCAGTTTCTAAGGAAATCCTGCAGGTACTGAAAGGAAGTTGAAGTTAAAGTTATTATCGATTTATAGCCACAATGCACATTATAGATAAATGTAGGCACGTACTGATATTCAAATTGAAAAGGCCAGCGATGTAATCAGTTGTTATGTTTTAGATGCAGTTTGGGAATGAAACTTTAAAAGTGCAGCCCCTTTGTGCCTTCAGCGCAAAACGAGCACCGATTTTTCTGCTGCTGAATAAACATACAGCACGCAGGGGTAGTAAAGATAACAAGCATCGAAACATCATGCGACCAGTAGTACAAGTCCATTATGCAGAGATTGCAATTGAGAAACCAAATACAGAGCATAATAAATTCAGGATGGATCTCAAAATCCACCTACTCAGCCAAGCTTAGCAAGAATAATGAACAGCCTTCATTGAGTCCACTCCTTCAACAGCAGTTCTATTTAATTATCGCCGCAAAGCTCCAAAAAGCAGGCATATTGAGCATATGGCACTACAAAACAGTCAAAGCAATGAAGCACTGTAGCAAGGGATGTGTTCTCCGAGACGGCAGTTTATACCGAAACACTACAGACTACATCCATATGAGCACTGACAGCGTATCTACCACAAATAATGCCATTCTTCAGATAGACAGATTGTAATTAAACATTTATCGGGCACATCTCTTAGCAGGGACAATCAATAATTACTTGATCAAGGACACGGACAAGATATATTTTGAACCACAACAGATCACAGGCTAGCTTGTTTACGTTCCATTACACACCCTTGCTGAGTCCCACAGCCAGTGGCTGAACTCATAATGTTATATTTTCAGGAGCATTTCCAAGCTTGTGCGTTGGATGTGTGTAAGGTGAGGTATAAAATGCATGACTCCGTGGAGGAAACTGAAGATTAGATGGCTTACAAATCCTATGCAGTCCCAGTAATAGACATCAAATGTATGTAAATAAATATCCATAAGAGAAACGTGTTCTTTTTGACATCTTATTTTGATGATGTTTTCATCACACAGGGTTTCCAACTACCTGGCATTTCCATGTGTTTTATTTCACAGGCGTTGCATGCATTGTTATATCATCATTCAGAGCAACATCACATCTCCTTTTCTCACGGAAGAAACAAGTATGTTTTCTGACGACCATCATGTTGCCATCCATCCACTGCGCTCATTACTTGTTATATTGGTACCATCCGTCTCGATACTCCCAGCACCACAGTAATGGTCATTTTGTATTCAACAATGGAAGCATTCACGTCTTCAACAAACGCGCCGAATCTATTAGCAGCAGAACGGATCACAATACAAACACTTTTTGTGTTAAAATGTATTGTAATTGCATTTATATAGCGCTTACTACCCCTGATGAAGCGTTGAATGGCATTTTTAAAGTTCAAAATGTGAGAATAAAACTCAGCAGCTGGATAGAATGAGAAGAAATAAAAGCAACCGTGTAGCCATCGCGTGCCCTGCAATCTCAGAGGCATTTCACATTTCAGTGGCTTCCTGACGGTCACTGCTGCCGTTGTGAACAAAATGCTACGTCTGTTGGTAGCAGATCAACAACAAAGCCGGGGTCCCTTTCAAATTAATCTCAAAAATAGGTTCACTCGATAGCTGCACAACGTGGAGCCGGTTGTACACGATCGGCTCGTGCCCCTTTGTAAGCTTTTTTGCTTGTCACCCTCCAGTTAAAGTGGGCAGATTACACCTCATTTGTTTAAAAATCCCTTCCTCTGCAGCACATTTCGACAACAGAATTATTAATGTATTATCCTTTGCGGAACTCACTGAGGCTTTTTATGCATAGGCAAAAGAAACAGTGGAGATGCCTATGGATGGGTGGGAGTCGATCTAGGGAAGGCGAGTGGGTGGCAGATCAACAACAAAGCCGGGCGCCCTTTCAAAATAATCTCAAAAATAGGTTCACTCAATAGCTGCACAACGTGGAGCCAGTTGTACACGATCGGCTCGTGCCCCTTTGTAAACAAGGGACCTTTACACGCGCTGACACAAGGCCTCACCTTGTACCACTCCAGCGGTGCCTGCAATGGGTGTCAATATCATGTGATTCGTGTAATAGAGCAAATCTGACCAGAATAGAAAGCCGGAGCAGGCCTGCAGTGCTCACATGCCTTGCTCCCCTCGCGCTCTGAGCTCCTCGTGTGCTTGATGAGACTGCAGTAGTGGGGCAGCACGGACAGACTCCTCACTGCCTTGGAGGACAGGGGCGAGAGCGCCCTGACAATCTGGGAGCAAGTGCACCCACGCCAGGGGTCGCGTGCGCACAGGAGGAGCAACAGGGAAGTGGAACCACTGTCTCTGCTTAGAGGACACTTTCCTTTCAGGCCGAGTCACTCCGGCAGCCAGGGGTGGGGCAGGAGTATCAGGTGTGGGAGAGAAATGGATAAGCCGTACAAGACACCGGTGTCCATCCAAAGCCTCTGCTATAATCCCCCAGAGCACCCCCCGCTATTTCACAGCAAGGACAGAAAAGTCTGGGGCATAAAATATCACAGGACATAGACGTGTGCGGCAACACAGGGCTGGAAAGGCGAAATTTGGAAAGGAGGCCAAAAGGAGCAAAACAGGGTTGACGGGGAAAGGGGGGGGGGACGACACATAGGTGAGCAAGCGCTAAAACACAAGCGCGGCCCAAAGTGTTCCCAGCATGCATTGCCCTCGAAACTAGCAGGCTGGTTCCCATTTAGAAGCTGTAAACTGTTCCATGCAGTAAGCAGGCTAATTAAAGGGGGGAGAACGGAGGACACAGAAATAGAGACAAGCACGGAATCGAAACCGCCGAACGCGGGAATCGAAACCAGTGGTCGCGCGCACCACAGAGGAGCGGGGGGGGCGAGAGAGCCTGTCTGTGCCACGCGCTGATGCGCGTCCTAGACACGGACGGAGCAAAGGCGGGACATGCGCCCGCCTTTGCCCAATTCCGTGCCGTTTTTAGGTCTCGGCCTGCACCAGCGCTTGCGCTGGCCGAGAGTTTTAGTAAGCGGGTTTTGGAAGTGCAAACACTGGCTTTCGGCTGGCGACCAGCTTGAGTTCACGATGGCGTGCACGCGCAGCTGCCATCTGGTCTTCCTCATTTCCTCGTCATGGCTCATTAACTCTCTGGACTCTGATGTTTCAATCGCAGCAGCAGCTCACATTACCAACTGAGGGCCCTGGACTACTGTCACATGAAAAACAACAGCGATTAGCATTGAAATGCAAGCTTTTTTTTGTCTAGTTAGAACTATTGCTTCGGTGGGTTGATTTCACCTTATATCGCTATTTGTTTTATATTGGGAGTCACAGCCTAATTACCAGTATTTTTGTCTCTCACTGTTTTTTTAAATATTTATTCGCGCAAAGCACAAAGCTATATTTAAGGTTACTTTTCCGCGTCACTTCTTCACTCTATTTAAACTCCACACCCCCACTCTTATTGTCTCTCTCCTTCTCTCTCCCTCTCTAATTCTCTCTCTACTTAATTAACTTTCCCCTCTCTATCTTTTTAGCCTTTCATTCTCTCTCACCCCTTTATCTGTTTCTCTTTCAAACTCCTTCATTCACTCTCTCTCCCCTTCTTTCTCTCTCTCTATCCCGCGCCACTCTTTATTCTATGTACACCCTTTCTCTCTCTTTCTCTCTCACCACCCTCTCTAATTGGGCATTATATCTTCACTCTATCTCTCACTCAGCGCAACCACAGCATCAATCAGAGCAACCACAGCATGGCTCCGCGTCACCACAGCATGGCTCCGCGCCACCACAGCATCACTCCGCGCCACCACAGCATCACTCCGCGCCACCACAGCTTTACTCAGCGACACCATAGCTTTACTCAGCGACACCACATCATCACTCAGCGCCAACACAGGATGACTCAGCGCCACCACAGGATGACTCAGCGCCACCACAGGATGACTCAGCGCCACCACAGGATGACTCAGCGCCACCACAGGATGACTCAGCGCCACCACAGGATGACTCAGCGCCACCACAGGATGACTCAGCGCCGCCACAGGATCGACTCAGCGCCACCACAGCATCGACTCAGCGCCGCCACTGCATCGCTCAGCGCCGCCACTGCATCGCTCAGCGCCGCCACTGCATCGCTCAGCGCCGCCACTGCATCGCTCAGCGTCGCCACTGCATCGCTCAGCGCCGCCACTGCATCGCTCAGCGCCGCCACAGCATCACTCAGCGCCGCCACAGCATCACTCAGCGCCGCCACAGCATCACTCAGCGCCGCCACAGCATCACTCAGCGCCGCCACAGCATCACTCAGCGCCGCCACAGCATCACTCAGCGCCGCCACAGCATCACTCAGCGCCGCCACAGCATCACTCAGCGCCACCACAGCATCACTCAGCACCACCACAGCATCACTCAGCACCACAGTAGTATCACTCAGCAACACAGTAGTATCACTCAGCATCACCTCAGCATCGTCTCCGCAACAGTCACCACCACCACTACCACCACAGCATCGCTCAGCGCCGCCACAGCATCACTCAGCGCCGCCACAGCATCACTCAGCGCCGCCACAGCATCACTCAGCGCCGCCACAGCATCACTCAGCGCCGCCACAGCATCACTCAGCGCCGCCACAGCATCACTCAGCGCCGCCACAGCATCACTCAGCGCCAAGACAATATCACTCAGCACCACCACAGCATCACTCAGCGCCAAGACAATATCACTCAGCACCACCACAGCATCACTCAGCACCACAGCAGTATCACTCAGCAACACGCGAGTATCATTCAGCATCACCTCAGCATCGTCTCCGCAACAGTCACCACCACCACTACCACCTCAGCATCACTCAGCACCACCTCAGCCTGCTCTCGGAATCTGGCATCTGTTGATTCTCCCTAGCGTCTGGCCGCTGCTAGTGTTATAATACAGGTACTAGTTCCCAACCTTCACCCTCCGATTGTTTATGCCCCTCAAAAAAAAAGCTTTAACAAACAACCATTGCAATAGGCAGAAACAAGTTGCCAGCATTGCAAGAACAAAAGAAAACTGAGGAAATTTTTATTGTAAATACTTTTTTAATATGGTCGTTCAGTTTTACATAATGCCTTCTTGGTCATATACAAAGTAACAAAAATGCTTCTGACACTTTATTATAACTTTTCAGCATGCTGCACAGCAGCCACACTTCTCTACAGCACAGCTTGAAGACATTGGCAAAGTCAATAGCTCTGGCTAAACACTTATAAGGCCCCAAAGGCGAGACCTATTGGCTATGCCAATGCTTGTTTTTAAAAACGCACGCTACAGCCAATGCCAGGCTTCAGAAAGCTAACCACACGCACGAGCGTGTGGTTAGCTTTCTAAAGCCCATACAAGAGGTCTCGCGCTGCGCGAGCAGTGCTGCGCACTGCAACGCTAGGCCCGAGACCTAATAAATGGCATGGCTGCCTAAGGTAATCTGTTGCCGCCACACTACTAGCTGGAGATAATCGATGTGAAGTCATCAAATCGGCTGCATAACATCATTTTGCTTTTTTAAAAATAATTTTTGGGTCAAAAATAAAATGTAAGCAATTAATCCAAATTACATATAATTTAAATACATTAAGTACATTAGGCGAGGGATTCCACTACCTTACAATCAGCTCCCTTACAAATGTCCAGGGTAGCAAAAAACAGACTTTCAGCCTACATAGAAGTTAAAGAAGTACATAAAAGAAAAGGAAACCACTCCAGCTGAGCTGTATTGCAGCACAAAAAGACTAATCATGAGTATATTGCAAAGGCTATAATAGAAGAGAAAAAGGAAAAAAACTAACCAAATCACCTTGGTTCATCCTATTGGTCCCACCTAAGCCTACTCCATGTGGGTTCAAACTTCTTGAACGTAACCCCAGGGACGTGGCCAGTGCCAGTTCTTTCTCATACATTTCCTTCATAATTTCCCACCACTACGCTACCCTTGGAGGCATCAGAAAGATCCATGCCCTAGCTATACACAACCTGGCCGTCACTATAATAATAGATATAAGACGTCTTAAACCTAGATCTGTTTCCGCCCTGTGCCCAAGCATGATCTCCTTTTGAGTAAGTTGTAAATCCAGGTCGAGACAGATCTTAATGGTCTAGCTCATTCTTCCCAAAACATCCCCAGTTTTGAGCATGTAACAAACATATGTAGCAAATTTGCAGACACCAATCTGCATTTAGGACCTTTTATCCCCCGTCGTCCCCCTCGTTGCCAGCCCACCTTACTATTTTATCCGGAGTATAATATAGCATACACACAGTTATCAATTGCTGTAGTCTCAAGCGTATGGAGTGTATTGACCCCTCCACCGACTCTAATGCAGATGTTACCTTTGTGTGGGTGAGGCCACACAACAAAAGGTTACTCCATTTCATAGCAAGTTTAGAACTGTCATTAATTCTATACTGGCAAAGATTCTGATAGAGCTAATTAGCGACTTCTTGGATGCCCCGTGGAGACATGTCAACAAGTCAGAACTCTCAAAAGCCTTTACCCCCCGACGCCCCAAGAAGTAATCCCTTATCTGTAAATATTTTTAAAATTGCCAATGGGGATATCATAGGAGCTTTGCAGACTTTTAAATGTACTAAACCCATTTAGATCGTATAGATGTCCCAACCGCTTAACACTATATCTGGCCCAGATTTTACCAGCTGAGTCGTTGAATACTTTTGGAAGCATCGGATTTTCCCATAAAGGCAGATTCGCATGAATGAGAGGTAGGGAGTATTTAGATGAAATTTCCCGCCATATGAAAACTATGTCTATAACTGCCTTAAATCTTACTCTCTTAAAATAATTGGGATCATTAGCACTGTATAAAACATTCGACTGTCTGATCCAAGTGCGAAAAAAATAACAAAAATCTGGTTTGTCTGCTAGCAACAGATTGCGAAGGCGTCCAGCAAATGCAGCCCAATAATACAACTTAAAATCAGGGAGCTATAACCCTCTCTGGTTATAAGGAAATTTAATACATCGTATTGCACGCTGTGCTCACTTATAACCCCATATAAAACTACCAGTGGCCCCTTCCAGTTTAAAAAAAAAAAAAAAAAAGGAATTTGGAACTTGTATGGGAATTGCATGAAAAAGATAGAAAAATGTTGGTGATATATTACTTTTAACAATATTGCATCTCCCCTTGATACTAAAAAGGTAACTTATGCCAGCCTTTTAGTTTTTTTAATGACAGATTGCAACTGGGGCTCACAATTTAACTCCACTGCCTGCCCACTTTTGGTGAGATCTGGACCCCCAAGTATGTAGCTGATGAACAAACACCCAAGATGGGTTTAACAGGTTGAAAGTTAAGAAGGACTTGTATCTTACTAACATTCAATTTATATCTTGAAAAAAGTGCCACATTTATTATCTTCCTCTTTGATATAGTCTAGCACAGCTGCAGGATCAGAGGAATAGACAGCCATGTCCTCAGCATAGGCAGTAATTTTTAGTTCACCTGGTCCTACTCGGACAGGCTGTATGTGTGTATTTAAGTACAGCGAACACAAGAACAGCTTGATATATAATGCAAATAATAAAGGGGATAGCGGGCACCCCTGCCGGCTGCCTCGATATATCCAAAATTGAGTGGATAGTGAACCTGAATAAGCAAGCTGCGCACTAGGAGTATTATACAGAGCCTGCACCCATTTAAAGTATCGGCCTCTCAAGCCAAAAGCCATCAATTTTGCCCACAAGCATTCCCATGTGACTCGATCAACCGCCTTTTCAGCATCAAGCAGTACCATCCCCAAGATGAGACACAATTTTTCTGCCACATCAAAGGCAACCAATGCGGCGTTGATACGGGCCGTAGTATCCCTGCCCTGAATAAAACCATGTTGCTGACTAGAGACTACGCCTGGCATTACAGGCGCCAACTGGGCTTCTAAAATCTTAGCAAAAACTAAAGTATCCGCATTAATCAGATATAGGACGGTACGAGCCACATTCCTCAGGTGGCTCATCTTTCTTCAGAAAGAAGGTATTTGCCATATTCCATGAACGAGGCAGATCCCCACTCCTCTATACATCGCATAACTTTGCACAGTAGAGACACTACACTATTCTTAAAGATTTTTTAAAACTCAATAATTGCATAACATCATTTTGCACAAAAAAATGCAACCCATTAATATCTTTTAAGGGTTTACAACAATGAGAGAGCAAAAGTGCAAAGAGAAAGGCATTTTGACGAGACTAAAAATGTGATTCTCCTTCTGAAGCATGCAAGGCAAAAGAATGTGTTTTTGTGCGGAAAAACAAATAGGGTTTCTTTACAGTCAAACTGGTGATATGGAGAATGAGAATAGCCTACCTTGTTAGTGGAACAAGCAATTTTTCTGCATACCACATACATATTATCTATCTACCAAGCCCCCCCCCCCCCAATTAGTAAAATAGAAGAAACTGTTCCCAGTGGCTATGCGACACTCAAAGCGACATCTTTACAATTAGACCCAACATGGCATAATATCATATTCTAATACAGTTCGTAGAAGTCCATTCTTATTGTTAGTATGCCAGTCAACATGCCTTCTGCAGTAAGCAGAATTCTGCTTCCTCAGGGCTTAATAAAAGCGTGCACCTCACAATCAAGAAACAGTCCGCAATTTCTCTACTGGATTAACTGATTAGTTAAAGTCCTTTCTTAATGATAATATGGCATCCCAACCTCCCTGGTTAACCATGCTTTCTTCTCTATTGATCCAAAACGTTATGTAAAAATCCGTCTGCTACAAAATATGATAATCCAAATGTTTTATAACAATAAAGATGAGAAAGATTTTGATCCAAATATGGGGTCTTCTGCTATACACCATCAAAGGGGCATGCACTTTGTCAAACTGTGCCTGTGATAGGGCACTCAGACAAATGTTGTAGCAAAGCAGTGTTACAACTGGACTTCCTGATAATTGAATTAAAATGGAATCCTATTCCTCTATTTTTTTATACACAAAACAACAGGGGGTATCCCTACCGTGCTTAGCCTATCTCTCCATACCAGTCCATCACCCTGTGGTATTAAAAGGACTCTCACCCACTGGGATTCCAAGCTTCATCATAGAGTCTTAGTCCAGATACCTAGTGTATCTGGACAGGCTCAACCTTGGTAGCCAAGGAAGCTCATAGTTATTGAGGGTGATCCTAGATTTAAAATAGTCTAGGGTGCCATGAGGGTTTATTTTATTTTCAAAGGGCACCCTGACAGAGTTAAAAACAGAAGGGGGTGCACTAAGGAAACTAGTATCCTCTTTATTTTTGTACAACTTTTTGACTATCAAACTTTATAGCAAAAAGATTTTTACGTAATGATTTGGATCAAACAAATGATGGCCTCATTACCATTGAGGATGGGCTGCCTTACAGTCAATAAGAATGGACAATTAAGCTGAGACATTGTGGACTGTTCCATGATTTGCCCAACACCCATCTGAACAAGAAGGCTCCTCCGGATTTTCGAGCATCCATCTCAGCATGAAGCTACTTCACTGCATTTTCCAGCATTCAGCTGCACATCACTGCTTTCTCACCAAAACCATGTTAAGAGAAGAACTCAGGCAAGCAGACTTAATTTCCTATCATGATCTCAACAGGAAGTGAATGCTGTGTTTTCCCACCCTACATAGTCTTCAAAGGTCTGACACCCCTCCATTCCCCCCCCCCCGCCCCCACTGGCATCCCAAGCCAAGTGTGGTCAACACATGGACTTCATCTGTTTGGACCTAGGACCAGAATCCCTGCTACCACAGTAAAACACCAATCATTGTGTGTGTCTCAAACACCACTACACACCATTCCCACTCTCACACCAAGGCCCCATAAACATACTCATCCTCACAAACCTAAAATCAACAACCCAATTCACATACTAATCACTAGAAGACACCCATTATCCACATGTCTCCACCTTCAACTAATACTCATCAATTCACACTGAACAATAATTCACACACCTCATCACACGACACACCCTAGACCTGGGGTCTCCAACCTTTTCTGCCATAGGAGCTACTTATGTTCAATGAAAATCACCCCGAGCTACTGATATTTTTGGTGTTGTAATAGTGAGCATATCTGAAAAGATTACATTATTGACCATCCCATGAAAGATTATCAGCAATGTTCACCTAAGTGCATCAGGCAGGGTTGCCAACAGTAAAGTAATTAAAAAAACTCTCTCAATATGGAATATACATAGTGACTATACAACAGCCAAAGCTGCAAGGCCTCTGGGACCAAGGTGCTATAAGTAATAAGACTCTTGTTATTGAAACTTATATAGCGCGCGTATACCCGTAGGTGTCTTGGCGCTTCCAGGATCATAAACACACTGCGCTGAGGTATAGCTAATTTCCGAAAAGCCAAGTCTTGAGTTGTTTTTTGAAACCAAGAAGGGAGGGTATGGTCCTAAGATACAGTGGGAGAGAGTTCCACAGCATAGTTGTACTGTGACAAACTCCTACCACCCCAGTTCGCTTTTCTAATTCTAACGGTGGTAACCAAGCTGGCATTGGATGATCGAAGAGATCTACTTGGAGAGTACCAACTACATGTATTCCAAAGAAATGTTGGACCTTTTCTGTGCAGAGCCTTGGGAGCAATGCAGAGTGCTTTAAATTTAACTCGTTGGCATACTGGGAGCCAGTGAAGATCCCAAATGCCTGTCGCTATAGGCTGATATTTGGGAACATCCAGGATCAATCTGGCGGCAGCATTCTGTACCGCCTGCAGCTTCCTAAGTAATCTGGCCTGAAGATTCATATATAGGCCATTACAATAGCCCAGCTTGGACAAGACTAGCGAGGACACTACAGTTTTTCTGGTGCTTCTAGGAATAAAGGGGAGGATTTTTCTCAGAGTTTTGATGGTGAAAAAAAGAGGAGGACACAACCTTAGACACCTGGGTCTCAAAGTTGAGTTTCTCATCCATGATAAAGCCAAGGTTCTTGGCTTTTTTTTTACTGGGATAGGAGGTGGGCCCAGGTTATCTGGCCACCAGGCAGGAGACCAAGTTGGAGAGAGGTTACCAAACAGTACCACCTCTGTTTTGCTTGAATTCAGTTTCAGGCAGTGCATGCTCATCCAGCTACTCAGGGCAATCATGCAGTCATGTAGTCTTAGAGAATGGTTAACATACTTATCCACCGCAGAAATCACCAGCTGGGTGTCGTCAGCGTAGGATGTTGGATTCAGGTTAAAACTTCTAATCAGCGGGGCGAGTTCAGAGACATATATATTAAAAAGCGTTGGGCTCAACGAGGAGCCCTCAGGGACCCCACAAGGCAGAGAAAACGGTGAGGATTTAAACTGACCTAGATGTACCGTTTGGGATCTCCCTGATAAAAAGGATGTTAGTAGAGTGAGGGCCTTTCCTCTTATCCCAATAGCGTTCAGACGGTGGACCAATAAGCCTTGGTCCACCGTATCAAACGCTGCGGACAGGTCCAACAAAATAAGAGCCGCCGACCCTCCACTATCTAATGTCATTCGTATTTCTTCCGTAGTTTTTATCAAAGCAGTCTCAGTGCTATGATTTGCTCTGAACCCAAACTGACTATGGTCTAAGAGCCGATTTTCTGAAATAAAATTAGAGAGTTCAACATTGATTATTTTCTCTATGATTTTTGCCGGAAGCGGGAGTCTCGATATGGGCGGGAGTTAGCAGGTTCGCTAATGTCCAGGTTTGGCTTTTTAATAAGGGGGAGGATACAGGCCTGTTTCCAAATGCTAGGAAATGATCCTAGCATAAGCATTTGATTAAATACTGATGACAAGTAGGGGGTGATGTACTGATTTGCCAGTTGTAGAATCTTAGGGGGGCAAGGGTCATCTGGGGATCCAGATTTAGCGGCAGAGAGAAGCATAGCTATTTGGGTAATGGATGTTGGAGTGAATTCTAACAGCAACGTCTCATTGGTTGTTTCCCGATCTTTATGATTGGTTTTAACCTTAATTTTGTCAAAAAGGTCAAAGATTTGATCAACTTTATTTTTGAAAGCCTGGGCAAGCAAGTTACAGAAATCTTGGTTATGACTAGAAGAATTGTTTTTTGTAACTGTGGTAAGTTTCTTTATGACCTGAAACAGTTCTTTACTGGAATTGCCAGCATTTTCAATTTGTTGCATGTAATACTGACTTTTTTCATTGATGAGCTTCTTTTTATAATTTGCAAGAATAGCTTTATAGCGATATTTTTCGAGTTCATCATAGTTTTTGAGCCAGTTCCTCTCTTGCCTCCTACATGCTTGTTTTTCTAATCTTAAGGCCTCAGAAAACCAAGGAGCCGATGGTGTGCCTCTGTATTTATTCACAGAGATGGTGGGGGCTAGCTTTGCGAAATTAGATTCAAGCCATGTGGTGTAGTTTATGGCTGAGGAATCAGCTTTCATTTCGAGGTCATGTTGGCTTTGTGTCAGCTGAGTTGCTAATACTGTGGGATCAATTTTATGCCAGGGTCTACTGAGTACCTTAGTGTCTGGTATGATCGAAGTTTTAGATAGGGATAGCTTATAGCTGAATAATACTGCGCGATGATCCGACCACACTAGGGGAAGTGTAGAAGGATTGGAGCTGGCAGGATTGTTAGTAAAAAGGCCATCCAGCGTGTGACCCGCTAAATGTGTAGGGTCTTGTATCAGTTGTTTGAGTCCTAGTTCAGATGTCATTTCAAGAAGGTCCGATGTGTCTTTATCTGTCGTTGATTCTAGATGAAAGTTCACATCTCCTAGAATGGTGAAATAGTTGGATTGGAGACCTAGTTCTAACAGTGAATGAAAGCTAGTCAGAAATTTATTTTTAGGACCGGGTGGACGATAGATTAATATTCCTCTAATAGTCTCTTGCTTAAGAGGTGTAAGTTTAAAAAGAAAGGCCTCATTCTGTGGAGGGAATCTCTGAGCAATGTGTACTTAACTCACTCCGGTAGATTAAAGCCAGACCTCCGCCTCTTTTTAGTGGTCTATCAAGTCTAAAGATTTCAAATCCTTGAGGAACTGCTATATTAAAATCGGGATCGGTTGCATCTCTGCCCCAGGTTTCAGTTACATAGAGTACATCTAATTTATTATCTTGAATAAAGTCTGCTATTTCGTATTTGTGTTTCACTAATGATCTTGCATTAATGAGGGCAAATTGAAGCTCACTGCGAGTCATAAAGGACTGAGAGGGCCTTGTGGTGTCATTATTCATCTTGATTGGGCCCATAGGGATTATTACCTTACAGAATGCGCATTGAGAGTTTTCTAACGTTGCTATATCATAGATATTTAGTTTATTGCATGCATGGTGTACAGGGGGACATAGAGCACGCAGTCTCTCACTGGAGTATTGGCATCAGGTTTTTTCTTTTGAGAAAGGACCAGAATCTCTGGCCCTGGTCCAGGCGCGTGCAGACCGGCGCGCCTTTGGCGCAACAGCGGCGTGCACCGCTCCAGCATCCACCTAAATAGGTGCCGCTGGGAACTAGAGCGCTAACCCTTGCCGGAAGGGTGCAACCGGAAGCGTGTCAACGAGGACCTCCCTCCGCAACAATCAGCGTGAAGCCGCGGCGGACCGGGGAAGACGGAGAGGTAAGAGCAGTTTAAGAAGTGTGACTGTGCAAACTAAGCAAAAGTACAATTGATCAGGTTAAAAGGGCTTTACAATCATTCAACTTTTAAAAACATGCAAGATTAAAAATGCGGGCAATATTAGGAGCAAGAAGTCTTACTGTGGCCTTAGCTCTAGGACAGCGGTAGGTCTCTTCAATGCTGTATAATTTATCACTCAAATATTGAGCTTTAAATATAATTTAAATGTTCAAACATTTTTCTCCAACATCAACTTATGAGATCTGAACACATGCATAGGTATGTCTCAAATACAGGTTTTTAAATGTTGGGATACATAAAATTAATTCAGCAAAGCAAAACATCTAATTTAGCAGAGTCTCTCTCTATCGCTCACGAGCTACTCGTCGGAGAAGCCTGACCTGGACCCGTTTCATTAGAAACACCTTCCTCCAAGCACACCCTTTTCATCCTCCGCTCCTCTGAATACAGCATCCAACACAGAGGCCCCGCCTGCAAAACTGGAGGGGGCTAGCATACACAAATAAACATGGCGCTACACCATTTTTAACATGGTCACATCCAAGTTTTTTGAGCTCCTCTCACTTTCCTCTTGCAGTCTGCAAAAGGGGCTCCTTTCATCTCATCAACAGATCTGGATGACCCACAAGGACTCAACAGTAGAAATGGCAGACTTCATCACCTCTGCCTCTATCCAACACTCACATCTGCCTGGGGACTCAGCACCAAAACCATGAAGGAAGCCATCAGCTCTATACTCTAGAAATTAAACACCACATCTTACTCCAAAGACAACACACACTGGACCTTATCCTCACACTTCTGCATTGGGGGGGCGACACACACACACACACACACACACACACACACGTGTGTTACCTTCCGCTCCTTCAAGTTTATCCATTTACAAGAACTAATCAACTTATCCAGACACTGCCAGGGCTCAAAAGATATTAACACGCTTCTCAACATCTACAACACCACTCTGAAGTATCACACAGAATGCTATTCTGCTCTGAAAATTTCTACCTTCAAGCCCAAGCTGTCAGCACCCAAGTACCAACCAAAAATGACTGCACCGCACAGAGACAGGAGAAGATCAAAATATCAGGAATACCTTGCCCTTCTGAAAGCACGCTGCTCCAACCATCGTTTAGCATATGACCACAGCAAAAGTCATCCACCTAAAGACCATTAGCAAAGTACCAATGAACAGAAGCAAAGTCCTCTTTAAGGTCTCAAAGAATGCGTCATCCCCATACCAGACCCTCTGTCACATAATCAGGCGACCGATGCAACACTATCAACCTCTTCTTCACTGAAAAACATAAAATCTAGCATCATCTATTCATCATCCTCATCCACACCATCATCTATACCCAGCTGCCACACGCCTTCCACACTATCTCCCACACAGACCTCTCCAATATTCTGAACTCAATCAGAGCCACCTTCTACAAGGATGACAAGCTTTCCTACTCCATTATGCCTCCATGCGGAGAAGCCATCACACCCCTTCTCCACAATGTCAATGCTTTGTTACCAAAGGCACCTTCCAGGACAACCTCAAAACCAGACAGATCCTCCAACTGCTGAAAAGGTCTACACTAGATCCAGATGACCATGGTAACTTCTGTCCTATAACCCACCAAGATGGCAGTTGTCACCAAACTACAGGAGCACATCAGCAATAAAAACCTACTCCAAGACTATAAATTCAGATCACAATGCAGTATTAAAACAGCAAGTCCCCTAAAAGTCAACGACACCCTCTTCCTCAATGACAAAAATAAAACCTCCTGTCTTCTGGTCCTGCCTGACTTCTCTGTAGCTTTTGACATCATTGACCATCCAGCATTGATCCACACAGTGAAAACTTGCATTAGTTTCACTTGCAACATCCTACATTGGTTCACATCCGACCTCGCCAATCAAGAGCGACTTATTGAGGAAGGAACTACCAGATCCTGACTCTTCCTACCACCTGCGGAGTCCCCCAGGTCTCTGTGCTGTCAGCCATCATTTTCAGTCTTTATATGGAACCACTGGGAATCATCCTTCAGATGGCAACAGCAAGATCCCCCACTATGCGGCACCCAACTCTATGTCAAAATCTCCTTAATCAGCAAGACTCAAAGCCTGCTCAAACATATCCAAACTTGAATATCAACAAGGTTCAATTTTAAGTCCCACTCTATTCAATCTCTATGTGGGACCACTGGCTGAAAGAGTGGAGCAACATAAAGTGTTGATCGTTTCCTACGCGGATGACACGCAGCTAATTGTGCTGCCTTCTCAAAACGAGGATCAGGCAGCAATCCGCTTCTCCAAATGTTTAGAAGAGGTGGCAGACTGAATGTCGAACCATTGCCTCAAGCTAAACGGGAGTAAAACGGAGGTAATGGTTGTGGGCAAGGCACCAACCATATGGTCATCTGCGTGGTGGCCTGAGTCACTAGGCCAACTACCCACCCCAAAAGCAGAAGTAAAAAACCTTGGAATATGGTTTGATGCCGAATTGACATTCGACAGCCAGATTCGGAAGGTAGCGGGTAAATGCTATGGGGCCATGAAAATCCTGAGGAAGATCCTTGATCTTCTACCATCTAAGGCCAGGAAAACAATAGTACATGCGGTAATAACCTCCCAATTGGATTATGGGAATGTTCTATATCTTGGCGCCACAAAAAAAGGACTGTCCAAACTACAGAGGGTGCAAAAGCCGGCGGCTCGATTGGTGCTTAGTCTGCCGAGAAGAGCTAACACGAAGAAAGCCCTGATAGGACTGCACTGGCTGCCAGTGGAAAAGAGAGTCACGTTTAAGGCAATGTGCCATTGTCATCGTATTCTTACAAAGAACGGCCCGAAATACCTCCAACCACTGCTAACCCAATACATCCCAGGACGGAGTTTAAGATCCATGGGGAAAGCACTGGTGACGGTACCAAGAATATATAGAGCAAGAATGGGGGCACGCTCCTTCAGATACCTTGCAGCAAAAACATGGAACACCCTACCGATGGCCCCAAGAACAGAGCCATGTGAAAGTAGATTCCGCAAACAACTAAAGACCTGGTTGTTTGCTAAAACTGAATAATGGCTACACCAGGGAAGTCTATGCATCCTGGTAGGATAAGCAGATGATAGTAACACCTCTTTAGATCCGATGTCTTAGCGCGGGGACACACCGTCGGTGTAACCAGGCGCTCTACAAATGAATAAATAAATAAACAAAACACATGACAAGCCACTTGAAAGCCAAATTTCTCCTGCCTGCCAACATTCAGCCTTCATTCCCCAACTGCACTCCAACTAGCAGAATAGGCCAAATTCCTCAGATTCACATGTGACTCGAACCTCTCACTCAAAAAATATAGTGCCATATTAGCCTGGTTCCAACTCTCCTGAAAAAGGGAAACCTCCTCCCCACCACCGGAGAAAAAGGACAGTTTGAAGCACTCGTCCTCTGTCACCTAGATGGAGGTAATGCCTTGTTCAATGGCATCACAGAGACTACACTTATTCCCCTGCAAAACATCTTTAGCAGCATCATGGCTCATCGGGGTGCTGAAGAAATCAGACCACATCACTCTTCTAAAGGATTTGCCCCTGCCCTGCATTGCCCCCTGCAATCCCAGATGATCTTCAAGATCAGCTGCATCACAAGGCTCCCACCTCACCAAGATCCCAGCTTACCTAGCTAACAAACTAACAATATCCAGAGGTCAACACCACATGAGGAGTTCCAACATTGCCTTGCCAGATTAGAGACTAAACACTGCAGGACGGAGACAGCAAGAAAACATGCCTTCTCAGCCTGTGCCCCCAGTCAGACATCTAAACAGCACCACTCTTCAACAATTCACAAAAAAACTGAAGACTCACTTTTTCAAGGAACACTACCTCAGAGAGACTGACTTCTCACCTCTTCCACTAGCTGTACCTCTTCCCTCTGAACGTTCCCCATGTACCATCACAGGGTCTTGGTCCCTGTACAGCACTCCACAGTAAGTCAGCTAGGTTTATGCTTTAGAAATGACAAAACAGGTCTACTTAAATGTGTAGGAGCACACTTCGTATTAAGCCCTGAGGAAGAAAACTGGTGAACACAAAACATGTGTTGGCTGCCATACTGTCAATGAGAATGGACTTCTAATAACTGTATTACATTATGATATACCACATTGAATTCATCTGTAAAGATGTAACTTTAAAATGTGGGAATACATTTTTAGTTAGTAAAAATGCTGTGGCATGCATTTTTGACTCGAGCATAGCTATAGGGAAAATAAAATTTGTTAACTCTCCATTACAAATAATTTCTTTAAAAGATGTCTTCTCACATATACGTTCTGGACCCATCACTGAGGACCAACGTGCAGAAGGACTCTGTCCGATTGTGTAAAAACTTTTGACCAAAAGTGAGAAATTAAATACTGTCCCCACAAATGGGCATGGGAATTAATCAAGATTTGCTGGAGCATTTGGGTTCCTTAGGAAAATACTTAATTTGTGGTTGGCATACAATTGACAGTGCTGCCAGGTATTTAATGGTTTAACTGGGTATGTATTTAAGTGATTCAGAAGAATAACAAGAAGTTAGTATAATATGGTCAGACTGCAGATCAAGTGGAAACTGCAAAAGTTGCACTGCTTGAAACCAGAGACATCCTTATGACTCACTTATATATGTATCTAGTATGTGTATATTAGTCCCTCTAAATAAGAAGGTACTCGTTTACATTTTTGACTTTTGAATTGGCCCCATCTCCCTGTCCTGAAGATGACCTTGGGAGTAACTGGCAATTGTGGCCGCAAGTCAACATGCAAGGTCATACGAATATCAGAATTTCAAACTGTAAAATAGCGTGTCTATAATCATTGCCTATTTACTGTACTAATAACTGGGTTCTTTTTACTAAAAAACATATTGCACCACCCACAAATACAAACTATGCCACCAGTACTACTGTGCTTCTTTCTCATCCTATAAGTTCCTGTTTATTTGCAGCTTTTTGACAATATCGGTTTCTAAATATTTGTGTTTGTAATGTTTACAAACAGCTTTTAAAAATTAAATAGATAAAGTGCCTGCTAATGACAGCATGCCTTTTCCACTTTTCATGAAATTGATGATGTTAGAGCACAGTAATGTAACATTGTCTATCTGTCATTTGTGACTGGGACAGAAATAGCCGGTGGTGCAATGTAAGTTGTGTTGAATACCAGACAAGGCACAAAAGATTGCTAGCAGAAATAAGAAAATAGATGCAGTTGACAAAAACCAAGTGCACAAGATCTCAATAAAGAGAGATTGGGTCACAGAAGTGGTAATGGGCTGGGGTCAGTGATTTCCTCAAAACATTCTCAGACAACTAGGACCCACATTTTCTGTTTTTGATGGTTGTTCTCTGGCGGCTGTTATTAAAAGCTTCATCCCGACTTTACCAGCTGCTTGTAGTACTCAAGCAACAAATCCTTCTACAGTATGGGTCAGTTGTTTGATGAGGCAAAGTCAGGGATTAATAATATGCTTTTAAGTCATTGTACTGTTTGATAAACTGACATGGTGTGGAAGGGATGTGGGGTGTCTCAGTGGATGGACAATGGATACCTGCACTTGAGAGTTGCTCTCGGAGATCGCCAACAGATCGGAGGAGTTCATCCAAGTTCTGGTTGCTGTGTTGCCCATAACTCAGGAACTTGTGCAACACTTTTTCCAGCTCCCTCTCCACACAGGCACACTGTTCCATGATGGACAGCTTGAGCAAACTGCGAAGGCGCCAGTAGCCTAGGGAGAAATCACCAGCAATTTTACATGTCATATTGATTATATAGCTTGTCATAGCATTGAGTGACTTCAATGACTCAGATCTGGTTACAGGCCTTGCACAATGAGTAACATCCAAACCCAAACATCCATCAGCAGTGGATGTATCCACTCCCCAGAGGGCTCTGCTGCAACACTCAAGGCCCAAGAATCCCACACAACCTGGATTTTTCCCATTTGCCCAAGGTATCCAATAATCTTGACAGCCTAATCTTTGACCTTCACGGATTCCAATGCATTTCTGGTCAACAGAGGAAGCAGCCACTGGCATGAACATAAATTAAAGCTCTCATGTGTGCATTTCTTTTTCCGCTTGTACTGACAGGGCCAGTAACTGAAGAAATTAAGCAATTGGACTTATAAAGTATTGCTCAAAAAATAGTCTGGAAAGGTAATATACAAGTTTATCATTTGAAGATCATTTCAATACTACACACATTTACTTTAACAGATCTTTGACGTATAATGCTAACAACAGTACTTTGTAATATCTTGAACATTAGACTGGAAATCTTGAGTGCTACAACCGCCTTTCGCTGATAAGGATGGGGCAGAGTCTATGCTTGCTTTAGAAGGAAGCTATCTCGGTCTGCCACTGCAGCGATGCTGTCTGCTGCTGCAAATGCCATCCCTGCCATTCAGTGCCTTTCCACCTATATTTGCTCTCACCACTACAGAATTACCAGTATAAATATTGCATTTTGTCTTTTGCTTCAAATGAACAGCGATCCACATTTTGTACAGAGGTATTTTGATTGAATTGTGTAGTAATGGGGTAGAATGTGGAATGCTTAGTATGCTCACTGTACATAAGGTAAAGGTTTGGAATGTTGGGGGAGTTGGAGCTGGGAAGTACATGTACATGTTTACCTGAGTCCTACAGGGTTGTTCAATAAAGGAGTTATACAACTTACCTGGTGGGCCATCATTACTACAGAAATTGACGACGCGCTGAGCAACCTCAGGAACCCACAGAATTATTTCTGCAGCCAAGGAGGAGTTAGATATGTTGCTACCTCCTGTCAAGATCCTGCATGCTGGTAAACATTGCATTCAGTGATTTTTGCCAGGATTTTGAGCTAGGCGCAACAGCCCACCACATGTAAGGAATGCCGCCGAATGGTGGCAGAGCAGACAGAACTGAACTCTGAAATTATGCTGCACATCGTACAAAGTCTCCTTGGAAGCTCTGCATCTCGGGGAGGAAACTGTGGGGGCCGTAGCACCTTTTGGTTTTCTTAATGATTTAATTACGGCCACTTATGTGTTAAGCCTTTCCTAAACCGTTCTGTTTGTCCAGCGAGCCAGCAAAGTAAGGAGATAATATTTTCTTTTGGCTCGCTGGGATGCCTCCTTGCCGGTATTTTACCAGAACCACCAGTAATTTCTCATTGGAAGCTAGTGCTGGTAATGATTCAGCACAGTTAGTATACTGACAGGTGCTTTTTGTCCCAATGTATATCTCTTTGATCACTTAGCAGGCGCTGTTTGCCTGCAGTGATAGCCCAACTGTGCTGGGCTCTAGCTTTCACATAAACATGTGAGCAGAAATTGTGATCGGCATTCCCTGTTGAAGGCTGCTGCTGATCAACATCCATGTTCTGGCTAATGCAGTGCTTTGAACTTTTTGACTGTTTAAAAATAAAATACACAATCTCGCGAGGGGAGTGTAAAGATGATAATAGGGCCGATGTGTCGAAGTAATAGGTTTTATTATGAGTACAATAAAAACTCACTGGTGAGGGAAAACGGGGCACGTCCTCTTCCAGCCAGCTCCACACCGTTCAACCCCCAACACTCCACATTCCAATAACACATCACACAGTAAAAGAATGATAACCTACCTACAATTCTAAACAGTGACATACTTACTATTCCATACAACATGTCTCTTTTTTTATTTTTATTTTTTTACAAAAACACAATTGCGTGTTTGCAATACAAGAAGCAATGTATAATAAATAGGAAGAATAAAATAAATAATAACATTTCTAAATGGAAGCAAGGGAAAATAAGGAAGAAATACAAATAATATTACTCTAAGATGTAATCCTCTAACTTCTTCGTTTTTTGACAACCCTTTTTGTTTGAATAGAAGTGCCATCCTTTTCAAACAGATTTCTCCGGAACAGAAGATTTAATGGACACATCTAGTTCTGGAGAAACAATTGTTTAGTGGTGATTCACATCTGAATTGGCCCACACTGAAACAGACCACTCCAGAACTCTTCTCGCTGCCTCTTCTCCAAAACATCACTCAACATACCACTTTCCAAGACACAATCAAAAAACGAATCATCAGAATCCAAAACGTTGAAAAAAAATTCTTGACCAGGTTTTTAAACCACTACTTAACTTTTGTTCCACCAACCTCTTTTGTGTAGAAGCACTGTACTACCTGACACCTTAGCAACTTGAACTGGTGCAGAAAACTTAGAAGTGTCCTTGTGTTGTAGAACAGGTTTAGTGATACGGACCCAATCCCCTGCACATATCAACTTGGATTTGGTTTTATGCAGTTCATGATATTTTTTGTCCTTCACTTGTGCATCACTCAAATTCTCTCTGACTTTTTCCACAATATCGTCATAATTCTTGTGAACTCTGGGACTACAAAAATCAGGAGATTAAAAAGGTACAACTTTTCCTTCCCCTCATCAAAAACAAGCATTGGAAATGCAATAGGACTCGCATTTGTTGGAGTTGGAGCTATTTGCATTATAAATACAAATGTGTTTTACCTATGCAATAGATATGTTCTCCCTACCTTAATAAAACAAAGAACTCTATTGTTTTGTTTTTTTTAATGTAGTAAACCTGCAATGGTGCCATGTGCTGAGAGTGAAAATGGCAGTTCCGACTCCACTAAAACAAGCAGTGATGTGAGGGTGCAGTACCACAGGCTGTCACTAGATGTCCCTTGGGACCTGTTTTGGCCACATATGGTACTGCACCTTGCAATAGGACTAGTCAAAGGATATGGCACAGCGGTGAGAGCTTCCAACTGGTGAGCTGGGGATCCCGGTTGAAGCCTACTGTCAGGCTGACCATCATGTGATAATGGGCCGATTGCTTAATTTCCCGGAGCCTGTTGCTAGGTGCGCTATGTAAACACAAGCGTTTGCAAAAAAATGAGCAGTGGCCTCGGAGGGGTGGTGGGGGCCTGCAGCAGTGTTAGGTGAGGTAGATTAAGGGATATGAAGCAACTGAAGCAGTGCTGTGGGAGGGGCGACGGGGAGGCACAGTAGATAAAGGGGCAGCAAGCAAATGATGCAACAGAAGTTCCACTGCACAAGTAAACAGAACAGTTAACGAGCAAAGAGGCAGTCCGACAAAAAAATAAAAAATAAAAAAAAAATAAGAGCTCTCTCCAAGTATAAATAACCTGAACAGTAAGAACATATGTAAGAGGGCCAGTCCTTATAGGAGGATACAAAATTCCAAAGGGAGGGACAACTAAGTGTATTCACTAATGAAAAGCCAGCCTTTCTAAAGGACAGGAACCAATTAAAAAGATGGGCGTATTTCAAGGCCATATCCTAAATACAGCATGTCTTGAAGAGACAGCGCAAGCACTGCCTAGGTGAGACCTAAAAGCACTAAAGCAGAAATAGTAGCACTTACAATAAGGAAAAGTGTCCACACAATGTCAAACAACTATAAGGAGGGACCATAGGCAGGCACAATCATCAGGAATTTAATCCTTAAAGTCTATCTCAAAACAATACCGGTCAGCTTGGGAAGGAATGCATGGAGTGGTTGTAGGAAGGTAGGATCCTTCTGCATGGTTACCCCCACTTTTTTGCCTGGTGCTGTGATGGTTTCTGACTAGTCCGACTGGGATCCTGCTAATCAGGACCCCAGTCTCTGTGCTTTCTTGCTAATCAGGACCCCAGTCTCTGTGCTTTCTCCCCTAAATTGGTTTGATAAGTACTTAGGTACATCCCAGATTGGACACTGGTGTACACTTATCAGTCCCTAGTATATGGTACTAAGGTACCCAGGGTATAGGTACACAAGGGGTCCCCCATGGACTGAAGCATGTATTATGCCACCCATGGGAGAGCACTCAATTGATAACTACAGGCCTGCCATTGCAGCCTCTGTAAGCTGATGCTAGCACCACTTACGAAAGATATTGGTTTACCTATATCTAAGGTCACTGCACTTAAAACCTGTAAGTCACCCCTAGAGCAGGCCTTTCAATCCTGAAGGCAGAGTGCTTGGTTCTAAGTGTGAGGGTGCCCCTGCATGAGCAGGACACCCCTAAGACCTACGGAGTCCATTCTCCTGGGTTGTAAGTGAGACAGCCATAGGACATATAGAGGGGCACCACGTCATTACGCGGTGACCATCTCGAAACTGGCTGTAACAAATCCTATCGTGTTTGGTATCAAACATGTTGGAATCATACCCCCACACCATAAACGATGTTACGGTGTGGGAGGTATGATTCCATGCACTGTAAAGCTCCTCCGGGAGGCCCTCAGTGCTCCTGGTACCATGTTTACCCGAGTCCTACAGGGTTGTTCAATAAAGGAGTTATACAACTTACCTGGTGGGCCATCATTACTACAGAAATTGGCGACGCGCTGAGCAACCTCAGGAACTCACAGAATCATTTCTGCAGCCAAGGAGGAGTTAGGTATGTTGCTACCTCCTGTCAAGATCCTGCATGCTGGTAAACATTGCATTCAGCGATTTTTGCCAGGAATTCCAGCTAGGCGCAACAGCCCACCACATGTAAGGAATGCCGTCTACTTATTTGGGAAACTTCTATGCATGGCCAGTGATTTGCGGTGGTCGGAAGTGGGCAGCCATTGAGCGTATTTTAAAAGACGCTGCCACAGGACTGTGAGCGCTCGAGTGCGATTACACGCCATGTAAGAAGGAGCCACGACCTCGACGTGCGGCCATTTTGAAAGAAAAGAAAGGAGTGTAAACAAGTACGGAGCTGTTGTAGATCAGAGAGGCAACCGATCTGAGGTAATTTATGTGCATTTCTGGGCAGATTTCAGATGGAGTGCACCTTGTGTGCTTCCTTGGCAGCAGGCATATGGACAACTTGGAAATCGTATGTTTTTAAGTAACTTTATTTTTTGCTTGGTAAACTGCGAACAGCTTCCTTAATTTTTATTGCTAATCGAGCATGAGGAATTCTAAACATGTCTGCAAATGAGGCTGCTCCAGCAACTGTTAATTCTGCTTTACATCTTAGTTCACCTAGAGACATTTTAGCAACTCCTGGTAAACCTGCTGTACAATGGGGTGAATGGAAAGAATATTTCCTTAATTATATAGCCAACTTGGAGGATTCTAATGGAACTTATACACCTGAGAGGAAGAAAAGAATCTTAATGTACTGCTTGGGCCCAGAGGGTTTGCGAATTTATAACCAACTTCAGAAACATGAAAGGAGTGCGGGTGATTTGGATATTTTCATGTCAGCTTTGTTGGATTTGGATGAGCATTTTTCACCCACAGTGTGTGTAGCTGTTATGAGGCATGCTTTCTTCCAGAGAAAACAGGAAAAGTATGAGTCTATTGAAGATTACGTCTTGGCTTTGAAAAAACATCATCACGTGTAGGTTTGGTAATCTGCACGATTAACTTTTATGTGATCAGATAGTTATGTACGCAAAAAACAAAAGCATAAAGGAGAGATTATGGGTTGAGAGTTCAGACTCAAGGATATCATGGCGATTGTAAAGAAAGACGAACTATCAGAATGGTGCGCCAAAGCTACCCTAGCTCAGGAGAAGAAAGAAAGTGGTGACAAAATAACATTTCGGATGGCAGGTCCAAAAGCATGCAGACTCCAGGGCAATACTACATGGAGAAAGAAACGCAAGGGTGATCGTACCATTCCAGGGAAGAAGCCTAACTTTACGTGCTACTGGTGTGGTAGTAGTGCACACACGCCTAGATTTCACAAATGTCCAGCTAATCAGCCAAGTGCTTGGAGTGTGGTTTGGTGGGTCATTCTGCCAGTGTGTGCAAACGGAAAGAAAAAAAGAGAAGTAGTAAGGTGGCTTGTGTGAGGAAGAGTGATGGAGAGGATTCTTCATCGGATGAGAGTGTGGGTGGGTTAAGTACTAAATGTGGCTACAGAAAAAAAGTGGCACTGAAAATTTCAGGTGATGGAGATAAACCGATTTGTTGGGTCTCGTTTGGGGGATTATCATTAAAGGTAGCAGCGGATTCCGGATCACCATACACAATTATTGCAGTGTAGTCACCGGTAACCATATGGTGCCACCAGATGTCAAACCGGAAAGCTATACAGGGGACAAAATTGATACGATAGGGTTTAGACATCTGGTATTAGGTTCAAGAATAGACATGCACCTTGCAAGTTGTATGTAATCAAATAGTTCACATCCGTGCTTGGGTGAAAGGACCAAAGAACATTTAACATGATTCTGGATCCAAATAGTCCGGAGCAAGTACTGGTTGCTTGTGAGGGAAACAACACAAGGAAATGGGTTTTGAATGAATTTCAATCCATTTTCAATGGTAAAATTGGTAAATTGAGGGGTTTTACTCACCAGATTAGATTGAAAGGTAATGCAACTCTCAAGATTCATAAAGCATGCAACAATGGGAGAGGAGTTGGCCTAACGGCTAGGGCGGTCGACCTCAAATCTGGGGAACCGGGTTAGAGTCTCGGCAAGGACGCGCAACATCCTGTGATTCTGGACAAATCACTTTATCTCCCCATGCCTAACAAAAATGAATGTGTCCTCATGTAACGCAACTGGTGCTTGTGTAAAGCGCTCGGATACCAGATACCTTCGTGTTAAGTTCGCACTATATAAAACTGTAAAAAAAAAAAAATTAAAAAATCCCTTCATAGTAAGGGAGGAGGTGAAGATGGAATTAGAGAATCTTAGAGAGTCACACATCATTGAGTCAGTGGAGGCATCTGAGTAGGTTTCTCCACTGGTGGTGGCGGGACGTGCAAACGGCAAAGTGTGTTTATGTGTTGATCTAAGGGGATTGAATAACAACATAATAGTGGATCAATTTTGCTTGCCACGGATAGATGAGATGCTGTCGTTAACAAGGAATGCTAAATGGTTTTCTACACTGGATCTATCTGCCGCATATCACAAGGTAGGTCTGGATCCTGGGCGTAGATATCTCACCGCCTTCTGTATGTCGTTTGGGTGCTACCAATTGAATGCATTCTGTTTGGACTAGCATCAGCAGCTGCAGTTTTTCAGAGACTCATGACAACTGTTTGAGAACATTCCTGAAGTAACATTCTTCCAAAATGATATCTTAGTCATGGGGAAGACTAAGAAGCACCATGATGAGGTTTTAAGCAACGTTTTAAATATACTCAGAAAAAAGGGTCTAAAAGCTGAAATCAACAAGTGCTAGTTCGCTGAAAGAAAGGTCACTTATTTTGGGCATGAGATAAGTGACAAGGGAATCAAATCCAAAAAGAAACTTGTAGAGGCTATTAATAAGGCTCCGTCACCCAAAACCAATGATGAACTTTGCTCCTTTTTGGGATTGGCAGAGTTTTATTCAAAGATTATAGAGAAGTTTTTTAGAAAAAAATGCATGGGATGCATATGTTGTTGGAAAAAAAAAATTTGAGTGGTCAGGGGCGTGTCAAAGGTCATTTTTAGAACTTAAACTTGCAATTTGTAAAGCACCTACTCTAAAAGCTTTTGACTCCACAGCAGAAACATTTTTACCACGGATGCCAGTGAAAGGGTCTGGGAATCGTACTCACTCAAAAGGAGGAACATGAAAAAGAAATTGTAATAGCTTTTGCTTCCAGGTCTCTTTCCCCTACAGAGGAGAAGTACTCTGTAATAGAGTGAGGTGTGTGAGTGTATACACATTTTCGTAAATTCTTGTGGGGTAGAATATTTGTAGTAAGATCGGACCACAAACCTTTGACTTAGCTGCTAACAACAGAAGGGCTGTCTAGGGCCACTGAAAGATTGTTCATGTGTTTGCAGGATTTTTATACAATGTACAATATGTATCTGGTACAATAAAATGTAACAGCTGATTTCCTAAGCAGATGTCTTTACCTCTCAGAGAAATTTACTTGAATCCAAAGAATGATGTGTGTTTTGCAGGGATTTAATTGTGAATGAGGTCAAAAATTATCAGGAGGAGGAGTGGATGGAAGCATATGACAAGGATGATACCTTGAAGAGAGAGTTGTAAATGGATAGGGAAATGTGTGAAAGCAGAGCTATTAGGTGAAATGAAGGCATTTTGCAAAGTCAGAGATGAACTAAGCATTGATGACATTTTTGTAGTGAGAAGCGACAAAATTATACCATTATGTGCCATCAGAGACAAGATTGTTTCTATTTGTCAAGAGGGACATGCAGGTACAGCACGTACCAAACGGAATGTGAAGGCATTATATTGGTGGCCCAGAAACAGAGGTTTGTACAATCCTGTGTGGATTGCAACGGTGCTGACAAATCTCAGAAAACTTTAACTCCTCCTTTAAGTTCATTACGGTGTCTCAATTTACCATGGGAATAAGTGGCGTTGGACATCATAGGACCTATAACGTGTAATGATGGGTTTAGTGTTGATGGATTTGTTCTCTAGATGTTTGGAGGTAGAACTGGTTGGCAAAGTGGACACTAGTGCGGTGATCAAATTCTTGGATAACTTTGAGAGAGGGTTTTCCAGCGTCCCTATTAAGAGACAATGGGGTGCAATTCAGTTCAAAGGAAATGAAGAACTTTATTAGATTTGCGGGTATTGAGCACAAATTCACAGCATCATATTATCCCAGGAGAAATGGCGTTGTGGAGAGAGCGAATAGATGGATTAAAGATATTTTGCAATTGGCCAACCAGGGAAGGAAAGATTGGGAAGTGGAACTGAGGAAAATGGTTTGGACCTACACGGTGACTTCCACTGGTTCAGTAAGCTAGAGTCCATTTGGGCTGATGAGAGGACGTGTACCGCACTCCAAAGCAAATCCTGGTAGGATGAACAGAGGAAAGAAAATAGTTTGGGATTGCCAGGCAGTTAAAAAAAAAAAAAAAGCATTTTAGCATCTCAGAAGAAGAATAAGTGTTATTTTGATTCCAAGCATGGAGTACACGAGGTGAGATTGACTGTAGGGCAATGGGTCCAAGTTAAGTCAGTTAAGAAGGTTGCTAAAGAAAAAACCTAATTTAGAACTCCTAAACAAATTGTGAGAGTGATGAGTAACACTGTGGAATTGAATGATGGCAGTATTTGTCATACGAGTCGATTGGCATTGACTAGACGTGAAATTGGTAGGGGGGGGAGACAAGAAGTACAGTGAGAGTGATTGGGTAGACAAATACTGGTGGATGTGTGCTGATCCAGAAGTTGCACATGAGGAGAACATTACTGGAGAGGAACATTGTAATGACTGAAAACGGAAATGTTCTTTTTAGAGAGGAGAGTCGGGGAAGTCAGAGTGTGCCTTCTGAAGGTGTTAGAACAAGTGTTTTTGGTAAGAGTATCAAGAAATCTGGGAATTTAGAAGATTAGGATTGTAGTATATAAATCTGTCAATATTTCAGGCGTTGATAAGTATTAGTTTTTTGGTCGTTTTTAGGTCACGCCCACGCAGCGCGCATGCGCTGCATAGGAGGGCCTTTAGCCGTCGCTCTTCACTTTTTCAAGCACTGCAGTCGTGCTTGTGGTGGCATCCACCTTGCAGGAGCGAGCAGGGGCGCGCCACAAGCACGAGTGCAGTGCTTGAAAAGTGAAGACTCTCCCAAGCGCGCGCGTGCACCACTCGCGTGCTCACCTCCTGCTCTCCCCCTCTCTCACAATTAACTTTCGCGGCCACCCTTGTGTTTTAGCGCTTGTTTTCATAGCTTTCTGTCCTCTTTTGCATAAAATGTAGGCCCTTGCTGATTTTGTCATGACAACGCTTGCTTGCCTTTTTGTTTTTAATTATCTTAGGTATTCCTTCTGTTTGTTAGGGCTTGGATTTTGTGGTTGTCCTTTGTCCTGTGACCCCCTTTGTGTCTGCTCCCAGGTGCTTCAGAAACAGCGCAGCTGAACCCAAACCATCCACTCTGTGTATGTGTAGAAGCATTAAAAGAAGCAAATTTAAGAGAGATTCCTACCTTTAAGAGTGGTATCAAGCTGTGCTAACTAGGGGAGGGGGGCGTTGGAGCAGGGAAGTACGTGTTTACCTGCGACCTACGATGCTGTTCAACAAAGGAGTTACACAGTTTACCTGATAGTCAGTCATCACTACCAATTGTTCAATGCCTGTCGTGCATAAATTGTCCATACACTTAGTGTCAAAGTACCTCTTCGGCATTCTGGTACCTGTATTAGGACAACTAAACGAACTACAGGCAGCAGAATTTAGTGAAACAGATGAGACTTGGCAAGTTACCTCTTTGCCATGCGTCAAGATGAAAGCCTCGACTTATGACCCATTTTTAAAATCTGATCATAGAAGTGCCTGGCGGTCCCACGTCACTTAATTTCGTGGGCGGCATGCAGGAAGGAGATAGCTGGCGTGGTCCTCCCTGGTTCAACTCGACTAATGCAAGGCACATTAATGGGGGTGTGATGGACACTAGCAGAGGACTCTTGTGACACCGGCACCAACGCTCTTTATTGTGGCAGCAGTCCCAAGCTTGGACTAAATAGGTGTACGTGTCACTCACAATTTAGCAATATTGGTATAGCATTAGTGGTTCTTTCAAGCAATACGTCCAACTATCTTGATACTATAAAGCCAGTGCAAACGTGAATATAAGTTCTCCGATGAAGTCCCTGAGTCCACAGATTAATTTCAGTGCTGAGCCCTAGCTAATGCCTGCTAATGGGTACGCCATGTTACCGCCCTACACATAATCTACTCTACCTTACCTCGGTGGACAAATTAAATTATCGCCTACACCCCCTCATGGACAAATCCGGTAATTTTCAGCACTTTACTTTAAATATGTCCCTTACACAACGTCCCCCTCACCTCAACGTATGGTCACCCTGTTCACGGCCAGACGAAGTTACCTTCCCAGTCACGATACGTATTGACTAGATTACCGCTACACCCAGAAGGCCATACTCTATGGACGGGTCTAACCCCCAGAACGAGCTTGGTGTTGCTTCTAATCTCATACACAGCTTCATGATAGAACTCCAGGTATAACCCCTAATTCCCTCCAGAATCAGTCTCTCATTCATAACATTTCTATCCATCACCTTTCACCACTCTCATCTCACCTCCTCTTCAGTTCAGCCTCTTCTCTCCCGGCTGGGTTATTCGCAGCACTTCCCAGTATTACGTCACGTCCGTTTCACCATATCCGGTACGGCTGGCTGTCATAATGGAGGCGGGGTTATAAAGCAGCGTAGATATAGAGAACGGGCTTCACTTCCCCAGTGTTGTGAAGTAGAAGCATTGCAGGGTTACGGTATTGCGGTTTCGCGAGCCCGAGTCAGGGTCGGCTCACAGTTATGGTCTCGTCTCGTGAGGAGTGGATGTATCCATATACGCGTGGGACGTGGAACCGCGAAAGACAGGGAGGAAATTCCCACCCGATTTTGCATGGGGCGGGGTGAGGACGCAGTGGACACACCCTCTCTCAGATTTTGAAGTGGAAATTGAGAATTAAACAGTGACCGACAGAACTGGACTCTGAAATTATGCTGCACATCGAACGAAGTCTCCTAGGAAACTCTGTGTCTTGGGGAGCAAACTGTGGGAGCCGTAGCACCTTTTGGTTTTCTTAATGATTTAATTGCGGCTACTTATGTGTTAAGCCTTTCCTAAACCGTTCTGTTTGTCCAGCAAGCCAGCAAAGTAAGGAGATTATATTTTCTTTTGGCTCGCTAGGATGCCTCCTTGCCGGTATTTTACCAGATCCACCAGTAATTTCTTGTTGGAAGCTGGTGCTGGTAATGATTCAATTATTAAACACCGTCATTATACTGGCAGGTGCTTTTTTGTCCCAATGTATATCTCTTTGGTCACTTAGCAGGCAGCAAAAGCAACTAGGACACCCCTTTACATGTGCTTTGTTGATTTTAAAGCAGCTTTTGATGGTGTCCCTCGGGACAAACTATGGGCCAAGCTTCAGCGCTGGGGTATCCCACCGAACATCCTACAAGCAATTAGGCTGGTATATTCGGACACCTGGGTCAAGATTAAAGTTGGAGATTGCTCGTGTCGTGTGTATCCAGGAAGGTGCAAACAACTGCTGGTGTAAAACAGGGCTGTGTTCTAGCCCCCTTCCTCTTTAACTTATTTTTGGCAGATCTCTCTACTGAGCTAAACGAACAAAAGGCTCACGCACCAAGCGTTGGAGGACAACAAATGTCGCATATCCTCTATGCTGATGACCTGGTGCTGTTTAGCAACACTCAAATAGGCCTTCAAAGGCTCCTCAACACTCTCAGAGCTTATACCGAAAAGAATGGCCTGGAAATACATTTTTCGAAAACAAGTGTGATGGTGTGCAATCGTCCTTCTAAGACCAATCAAAAGTGGCTTATCAAGGGAAACAAAATTGACGAGGTCAAACTCTACGTATACTTAGGAGTGAAAATAGACGGAAGTGGCTCCTTTGCTTCCCAGAAGGCGGCGATAAGGGCGAAAGCGCAGGCCATTAATTATGGCTTCTCGTCACTGGCCAGATCCATTCGAGGCCATGATCTAAAGTCCATGTGATAAATTATGAAAGCCAAACTGTTGCCAACCCTTGCATATGGATCGAAGATCATGCTGGGTGACAATGCTCTTCTGTTAGATAAGTTGATAAGAGCCTATAAACAAACCTTTAGGCTCCCCAGGTCGGCCTCTCCTGCACAGATTCGGCTAGAATTCCTGCTTACAAAACAGACACTTGCTAGACAGGCGGCGTTCGTAAAGCTTTGTCATAACCTGCGAGCAACTGCTGAAAACACCCTGGCTAATCTAGTCTGGATCGAAATTAACCTACAACGGGGCAATGGTGCTCACAAAAAAATATTTAGAAAACAGCATTAGGACGCTTGAACTGGGTGACCTTTGGACCTCTAATACCTCTGGGCAAACTTTTAAAAAATTAGTAAATAAATCCACTAAACTGCACAGTTGGGTGGCAGACAAAGCCTGTCTAAACGTTGCCATTGGTGGCTGGTGTTGAACTCATATTCCATTAATCAGCTCTGCTGGCCACACCATTCCACCCGAAGATCAAACAGTCATTTCTGGCCTTAAGATTCGGAGAAATACCTACACTAGACCTCATGCCAAAATGGAGGATGACTGGTCTAAATGAAGATCGGTCCTGCCGTCTATGCCATCAGGGGAATGAAACATTGCTTCACATTGTATGTATTTGCCATGTATTGATGGTTCAACGCAGATCTCTATTAAGACGGCAGTTCCTTTAACGGGGAATTATGTTGTGCAGGCCTGCACTGCTGGAGTCCATGGACCCATGCAACACAATGCTGAACATTAGATTGACTCAGTTATTGAATATTTTTAAAAGGATGATCAGCTAACAGGTTATGCGACGAGTACTCTGGAGGGGGCTTCCGAATCTAACTTTAAAACGTGATAAATCAGAAACCTCTTAGGCAAACTTAATATGCGTAGATAATCGTGAAGGACGGGCTGCTCCCTATCCCGTTACGCTTAGATAACCACTTTGTCTACTCTGGTATTTTTAATGATGTGAAGTTTTGCACATTTGCACTTTTACAGTGGGACTCATAGCCCATCGGCACTGTATATATACCCGCCTCGGTCCCGCTTATATGCACCTTAACTACTCATATTAATCTACTTAGGGGAACATTAGTTGTCTGTATGGCGATCCTGCATTTTAGACATTAGGGAAAAGATCAGCCCCTGTTTAGCCACTTTTATCGAATGTTAGTTTTGTATTTGGCATCTCAACTATTATACCTAGGAAGAAAAGTTAAAGAAAGCGAATGGGCTTGTGGCGCGATTACCAGTGGCTATATTAGCTGTATGACAAATCTCTTTTTAATTCTTTTTGTATGTATTTTTTTCTTTAAACTCTTTTTATTAAGCTCATTAGACAGTACAGTGAATTTCGCAAGAGCATGCACATTTTTGTATGTATTTTTAAACATGAATTGTGTGATTTTGTTTATGGTTTTAATTGACTAATAAACTATTGTACTACTACCCTCTCAGATTTTTAAGTGAAAATTGAGAATTAATTTAAACCGTGACAGGCAGAACTGGACTCTGAAATTATGCTGCACATCGAACAAAGTCTCCTTGGAAACTCTGTGTCTTGGGGAGCAAACTGTGGGGGCCGTAGCACCTTTTGGTTTTCTTAATGATTTAATTGCGGCCACTTATGTGTTAAGCCTTTCCTAAACCATTCTGTTTGTCCAGCAAAGTAAGGAGATAATATTTTCTTTTGGCTCGCTGGGATGCCTCCTTGCAGGTATTTTACTAGAACCAACAGTAATTTCTCGTTGGAAGCTGGTGCTGGTAATGATTCAATGATTATACACCGTCAGTATACTGGCAGGTGCTTTTTTGTCCCAATGTATATCTCTTTGATCACTTAGCAGGCGCTGTTTGCCTGCAGTGATAGCCCAACTGTGCTGGGCTGTAGCTTTCACATAAACATGTGAGCAGAAATTGTGATCGGCATTCCCTGTTGAAGGCTGCTGCTGCTCAACATCCATGTTCTGGCTAATGCAGTGCTTTGAACTTTTTGACTTTGTTTAAAAATAAATACACAATCTCGCGAGGTGAGTGTAAAGATGATAATAGGGCCGATATGTCGAAGTAATAGGTTTTATTATGAGTACAATAAAAACTCACTGGTGAGGGAAAACTGAGCACGTCCTCTTCCAGCCAGCTCCACACCGTTCAACCCCCAACACTCCACATTCCAATAACACATCACTTAGTAAAAGAATGATAACTTACCTACAGTTCTAAACAGTGACATATTTACTATTCCATACAACATGTCTTTTTTTTTTTTTTTACAAAAACACAATTGCATGTTTGCAATACAAGAAGCAATGTATAATAAATAGGAAGAATAGCACCCTGCAATATGACTAGTCAAAGGATATGGCAAATCGGTGAGAGCTTCCGACTGGTGAGCTTGGGATCCCGGTTGAAGTCTCCTGTCAGGCTGATTGCTTAATTTCCCGGAGCCCGTTGCTAGGTGCGCTATGTAAACAAAATCGTATGCAAAGTAACAAAAAAATGAGCAGTGGCCTCGGTGGGGGGCGGGGGGGGTGGGGGGGCCTGCAGCAGTGTTGTGGGAGGGGTGAGGTAGATTAAGGGATATGAAGCAACTGAAGCAGTGCTGTGGGAGGGGCAAGGGGGAGGTACAGTAGATTAAGCCACAGCAAGCAAATGATGCGACAGAAGTTTCACTGCACAAGTAAACAGAACAGTAAACGAGCAAAGTGGCAGTCCCAACTAAAAAAAGAGTTCTCTCTAAGTATAAATAACCTGAACAGTAAGAACATATGTAAGAGGGCCAGTCCTTATGGGAGGATACAAAATTCCAAAAGAAGGGACAACTAAGTGTATTCACTAATGAAATGCAGCATTTCTAAAGGACAGGAACTAATTAAAAAGATGGGCGTATTTCAAGGCCATATCCTAATTACAGCATGTCTTGAAGAGACAGCGCTATCACTGCCTAGGCGAGACCTAAAAAGCACTGAAGCAGAAATAATAGCACTTACAATAAAGAAAAAGTGTCCACACAATGTCAAACAACTATAAGGAGGGACCGTAGGCAGGCACAATCATCAGGAATTTAATTCTTAAAGTCTATCTCAAAACAATACCTGTCAGCTTGGGAAGGAATGCATGGAGTGGTTGTAGGAAGGCAGGATCCTTCTGCATGGTTACCCCCACTTTTTTGCCTGGTGCTGTGATGGTTTCTGACTAGTCTGACTGGGATCCTGCTAATCAGGACCCCAGTCTCTGTGCTTTCTCCCCTAAATTGGTTTGGTAAGTACTTAGGTACATCCTAGATTGGACACTGGTGTACACTTATCAGTCCCTAGTATATGGTACTAAGGTACCCAAGGGCATAGGTACACCAGGGGTCCCCCATTGGCTGAAGCATGTATTATGCCACCCATGGGAGACAACTCAGTTGGTAACTACAGGCCTGCCATTGCAGCCTGTGTAAGCTGGTGCTAGCACCACTTACGAAAGATATAGGTTTACCTATATCTAAGGTCACTGCACTTAAAACCTGTAAGTCACCCCTAGAGCAGGCCTTTCAATCCTGAAGGCAGGGTGCTTGGTTCTAAGTGTGAGGGTGCCCCTGCATGAGCAGAACACCCCTACGACCTACAGAGTCCATTCTCCTGGGTTGTAAGTGAGACAGCCATAGGACATATAGAGGGGCACAGCGTCATTACCGATGACCATCTCGAAACTGACTGTAACGAATCCTATCATGTTTGGTATCAAACATGTTGGAATCATATCCCCACACCATAAATTATGTTACGGTGTGGGAGGTATGATTCCATGCACTGTAAAGCTCCTCCGGGAGGCCCTCAGTGCTCCTGGTACCAGTCTTCTTGACTCCGACAGAACAACATGGCTGCTGCCGTCCAGAGACACGTTTCTGCCCTCCTGCTGCTGAGCCAACCTTGGGCAGGGGAAGGCAGAACAATAGGTATCCTGTCACAGGGAGGTGTGACCACCTCCCAGACAGGATTTAGTGTATTGGGGCAGGGTGGGAGCGCTTGCCAGCGCCACATAGTCTACGTGCAGGGCACACTTGGTGCTCTCCAGGCATAGTCCAGTTCAGGGAGCCGTTGGCTCCCACTCTGGCGCAAAACTGGACAAAGGACAGGGGAGTATCCTCCCACTTGTCCAACCCCTCCTTTGGGAGGCACCCCTGAATCGTCCCAACCCTTTCCTTAGGGTATTTAAGGGCTTACCTGTTGGTGCGTCCCTAGATTCGTCGAATGACAAGATTAATTTCAGACAGCACTTCTTTTCAACTGTCTGGGCACTCTGGACTTCGCTCTGGGCATCAAGGCTGGAACCGGGAAGACTCCTGCTGCTCCTGATCTCCTCGCCCTGCTCGTCTGCTGCAACGTCCATGCCTGTGCACCATACAGGAACCTTCCAAGGCCTGTGGGCATCCAAGACACCTGAACGAATCTCCCTTGAAGTGAAGGAGTCACCTCCCTGCATCTGCAGGCACCGTAACTAAGCTGACCGGTCTGCTGATCCTGAGCTCCCACGGACTCCGAAACGCTCAGCAACACAGGTGGTGGTTTTTCACATCCCTCGAGGCCTGCCCTGTCCTCTCACCAGGTTTGAGGCCAGTATCCCTCGTCGCAGCCGCAGGAACCGAACCCCTGTGCACCGCATCGATTTGCAGTTGCAAAGGCTTGTTGGCTTCCTTCCACCAAGATCTTCGGGCTCCAAGTAGCCCCAACCTCAAGCATCTCCAGTGACCAAGATCTTCGTCCTCACCGCAACACTTGCATCGTGGGCCTGTTTCTTTGGTGAGCTGCTAGAGGTCCTCTCGCGACTCCAGTGCCTCCGGCCTCTGGGTCCTCTTGAGGGTCATCTTCGTATTCTTTGGGCTCCCCTTATTGCTTGGGGCCTGCCCTGACTACCCTGCTTGTGGTCAGTCACCTGGACCTTGCTGGTCCCGACACTGCACCTTCTTCGCTTTTCACGTTGTTTGCAGTTGCCAAGGCTTGTTGGTGCTCCCGACGGACACCGACTCCTCAACTCTTGACATCCAGCGTGGGACAGCTCGTGAACGACTCCTGGTCTTCCACAGCATCGCCTGGTCCTCACAGCTGCAGCTCCACGGTCACCGTCAACTCTCCTGCAGCACCCGACATTGGTGGGCATTCGTCTTCCGTGCCTCCTGGTCACTTCCAAGTGGTGTAGACTCTGTTCTCTCTGCTTTCAGGTACTTCTCGACTTGAATCCACCTTTGGGTTCCACTGGACACTTTCTCCTTCTTCAGCAGCGGCATCTTCCTGACGTCCTCCATTGGGTTTGACAGCGGTTTCCGACGCCACTTCACACCTATGCACCCGGCTCCCCTGGGTCAGGTATCCTGGTTCCTAAAGTATCCACAGATGGGATGGCTCTCCAACCTTCTGTCTCCCACGGGGTTTCTTCAGGGTCCACTGGGAAGGGTCCTTTTTCTTTAAAACTGCAACCATGACTTACCCATTGTCTTGCATTGATCTCGCGGTCGTGTTCTCACTCTGCACACGGCCTCCATGGGGCTCCTGGTTACTTACCTTGAGTGGTTCCTTGGGTTCCCGGCACTTCTACGTCTTCTGGGTATAGTCTTGACTTGACTCGTGGTTCGCATACTACTATTTTAGTATATGGTTTGGTCTCCCCCTGGGGACCTCTGTGTATTATGTGCTACTTACCTGTTTCTATTGAAAAGTATTGTGTGTATCTCTGGCTAGGAGATACCTGTATGTGTTAGTGAGTGTTATATAATAAATACATATTTTTATAAATACACTGTGTGGTTCTTTTTCACTTAATCTATATTAATAAGATTATGTTCTGGTAAACCCAGCTGCTTTACACTCCTTCTGGACTAAGCCTGAAGGCTGCTCTCCACAGCTACCACTTAGAGAGCTTTCTAAGGTTGTCTAAGACCACTAAAATCACCATAAGGGTTGTCTGGATTGGTGCAGGGTGGCCCCTTACATAAGTGTACACCATATACCAAGCCAGCTTCTCACAATGGTGTTAAGAGACATTTTTTAATGAGAGCAGACGGGATGGGAGGTGCAGTAGAGCACCTTCAGCTTAAGGGCCAAGAGGGCGACAGATGACATAATTTGTGGTTTTGGTGTTTTTTTAAGCAGTGGTCAGAGCACCCAGGTGGAACTCCAGGGGGAGCCATGGTCCATATTTTGGAGGTGCACTCTGAGATGAATTGAACCAAAGATTGAAGTTTCTCAAAAACTGGAGTCTTGGAGCTTAAACACTCCAATGGCCAGCACTGTAGTGAAGAGATTCATTGTTTAGGATTTTGTGCACTTGGCAGGTAGATTTTTAAAATTAAAAAAAAAAACACACACATCTAGCATTGGTTGTAAACACGTGCTGAAAAATAAGGCCCAGGGTAATAAGCGCTAGAAGGTCTAGCTAAAATTCACATGCCCACATAAACCCAAAAAGAAACTTAAAGCACTATGCTTGGAATCTTTCAGTACAACAAAATGGCAAGCAAATCTGGGGAAAACATTAATTCCTTTAAGCAGATGTAGGAAGGTTGCACTTCCATATGACAATGTACGCTGCAATCCTGTTGTCCTTGCATAGAATTTTGAGCTGTTGATTTTGAGGTGAAACCCTTCCCTTTGATAAAAATCTACCCAAGATTTCATGGCTGACATCTGACGTGGAATGTATCACTTCTATTGGAAATTCCTTATACCGGTGCCCCTTTTGGTTATGCAACTTATATTTCAAAGAAGCAGACTTCAACTGGAAGTAGGTCTCTCTCAATGGCACCAGAGCTCATGTAATGCAAATTCTTATTTGTATTGCTCAAATGATCACAAATGTCAGATTCCAGAGGTTTTCTCACATAAGTTCCAAAAAACAAACTGTCCGATGTGTTTGCAACACATACTGTGAAATATCCAAAGATTAGCTCCCATGACAGTATTAGATCAGAAAAAAAACCTGGATTCTAATGTTAGCTCCTCCTCCATTAAGCACTGTGCAGTCTTGTACAGATTAGTTTACCTCCCTTTACCTTAACTGCCTTATCTGGAAAAATTGGAAGTGGTAGGAAGCAAGCTCTATGCCAGTATAAAGCAGGATGTACACCAAAATGGAAAGTTAACAAGTCAAACGTGTTAAAATCCAGCCGTGAATGCAGACAGCCCCTGTTGGTTTCTTCTTCACAATCTTGTTCATTTTTGTGCAGTAATATGAAAATCAATTTTAAGCCCCAGTGCCTAAATGGGCCCAGGGAAGGAACAGATTCAGAATTGGGCCCCACCACAATGCACTTTACCTCCAGCCATACCAAAACAGATCAACAAGCCAATGCTCACAGTGGTAGGTTCAGTAAGTTGCAGAGGGCATTGCCTTGCACTGTGAAAATGACTCTGGTCTACAATTTTAATAGTACTGTATGGTTGCTTCCTGGCAGGCAGCTGCACCTAACACTGGGAAAGTTTTTGTTTTTTTACATGACGAGTAAAATTGATTCTTAATGATACAAAAAATGGACTATTGGCGTTGAATTACTGTAAGGTAAAAACATAATTCAATCACACAAAGGGGACTTATAATAATCACTGGCAAAGGAAACCGGTCTGGCTTTAATATGCTAATAGACATAAACACAGGCATCCACAAATGCTGTTTACAGGCATTGAATGCACAAATGTTGCTTCCTGGGTATGTTCCTACTATATAAATGCTAATACATACAGCTGAACTGACCAGCGGACAGAAAGGGCAGACCTAAAGCCGCTTTACCTTTATATGTATTTGTTACTTAGGATTTTTTGTAGATCACAAAAGGCAGGGGAAAAACTAAAGCCGTTTCTAAACCAGAACGTATAGAAAGGCACTGTTTATGGAAGCCTTATAAAGCACCCGGATGAACAAGTAGAATAAAAGTACACATGCAAAGAAACGTAAAGACGAAGATTATCCAGTGTATAGGAGAGATCTAAGTCTGCAAAAATGTATGTATCGGAGGTAAATGCAGACAACCCCTAGTGAGACAGCATTTGGTGATATGAAACACGCATTGGTGATATTATCAAACTTTAATGGTGAAACTTTGCCTACCGCATGCCTGTTTTTGTCTGACTGGAGCATGCTGGGATAAGCTTAAGTTTCTGCATAAAAACAACAACAGCTTTTCAGCATTGTGTGTCTTTTACTTTTTCATGGCTTTCCTCACTAGTGTACTCTGAGTAGTTAGGCCTCCTGCTAAGTCAAGTTAAGTGTTAAATTCTTTGCATGGGGTGCTGGCATCCAAAGCAAAGTAACAGATACTCGTTTTATCACAGTAAACCGAGGGTGAAAACTATGGCTTAAAAAAAATGATGTAACTGTGGCATTAGAAGTGCTTCTGTTCAGGAACTGTTCAAGAGTCTGGATGGAGCATAACAAACTTTTTTAGTTTAGTTGCGTTCTAGTAAGTTATTTAGAAATAGCGTTGTGGCATATGCTTTTGAAGAAATGATAAATATAAGAATGAAGTACAATATATGTTTTTTATGACTGTCAGAACTCCTCGCAAAATTTAGGAAGTGAATTAACCAAACAGACTAACCACAAAATGAAAAAAGAGGACTCCATGTGCAATTTCCTCCATACAAGCACCCACAATAACCACTTTGTATCCCGTAAAATCCACCATTCGCAGAAATAACATCTGCAGCAAAGACCTCCATACATTGAAGGGATGGGCATACTGTGCGCAGGGCCCTGCCTCCCCTTTGCTGTACATACCATATGTGTTGGGAATGATCCTTCCACTCTCGGCCCGTGTCCGTTCTCCCATCAGCTGGGGAGCGGCTTTCACATGTCCCATGGTGCGAGGGGCGCGGCTCGGTTGCAGGCCTGAAATGGCCTGCGTTTGTTCTAAACCTAAGCATAACTATAGGGCTCAGGCTCCTTGTAATCATCTTGGCCTCTCAAACGAGTTATCAGTTGTCAGGCAACAGACTGGTGCCACTCATAAAGAGGACCCACGCCGAGCAACCCACCCCGGTCCCTCAAAGCCATTCACACTTTCATGAATGAGAAAGTGGATGCAGTTACAGTGGCGTAAAGTCAGCCTTTCAGCTCAAGATAGTAGGTAAATAACCATACAGTGTTCTGTGGCCACTGCTGAGTAACAAGCGCAATAAAATCGGCTAACGTTAAGTACTAATGACAGTGTTCTAATAACGAATGCTGAGCACCATACCAGTAAGATTAAAGAACAATAATTCAAGGCATCCATAAATACAGGATTGTGATAATTAGATTTAAATAATAATAATAGTAGTTGTGAACCTCTCAGAATGCACGCTTTTCACATAGAGCTTTTCTCGGCGAGTCCTCGTAGCCTGAATTATTAATGCTCTTATTGTTCTGTTTTTTCCAATAGTGCTGCCCCACGCATTTATCCGCCATGTGTACTGAGGCTATTGACACCCTCACGCGAATTTTCAGGCTCAGAAATTTCAGCGGGCCGTTCTCCTGAGGGCTGGGGGAAGGAGGCAGCTCGAGCCGCGGAGAAAGCTGACGGCCGCCACGAACATCAAGCGTGGCGTGCATAGCAAAGTTTAATTTTCAAAAAAGAAATTATTTGGCAAGCCGTGCTATAAGAATGGCGCTCGGCCGCCATTGTTCCAGCTGAAATGCGGTATGCCAGTGAGCCGCACATAACAAAACTAAAAAGAAGGTGTGGCCACAGTTCTTAATGGTGAGGCGGGCCTCTTAACAGTAAAGTGAAAAGCGGCGCCATTGTTGACTGTGTTGGTTGTTTTGGGAAAACCGTGCATAACAAAAGAAACGCACGGCCACCATTCTAGAACCTAAAGCTGCCTTGCGCTTGAAAAACGAACACAAAGTGCGTCTTAAAAAGATGGGGGCATATTATCAACAAATGGCGATATTTATCGCTAACTCCGCTTAGCGTCATTTTCCTTATCGCCGCAGAACCCCGGAATCTATCGCCGCATTAGCGGCGTATTGGCAACACGCCGCTAACAAGCGATAGCTACCTTTTCCGGCGGAAATGGACGGCGATAGATTTAGCGTGCCGGCGATAAAAAACGCACGCTAACGTGAAAAAAGTGGCGATGGGCCAATCAGCGACAGAATCCGATGGCTAATTGGCACCAGGCCTGCATTTTACACGTTCAGCGGGAAAATGCACTATAAAAGTCCCGCCAAGCAGAAAATAAAAAAAGTAAAATACCAGAGGAGCAATGGAAGAAGCTGGGACCAGTGCAGAGGCCACAAACATGCCCACAAATACCCAGGAGGACCAGCCAGAGACCCATGTGAAGGCCAAGAGGAAGAGGAATCCTAAGTTCAGCCTGCAGGAAAACCAGGTCCTGATTGCGGAGGTGACTGAACACCAACAAGAACTGTTTGTCACCTCCACAGTGACATTGGCAAGAAAAAAAGAAATATGGGAGGACATTGTGTCCAAGGTGAATGCCGTTGGAGAGAGGAGGAGGACAGTGGACGACTGCAAGAAGCGCTGGCATGATACCAAGCGCAAAACCAAGGAGAAACTAGCAGCCAACGTGAGAGCAGCGAGGCAGACTGGAGGTGGGAGTCCAGCGCCACAGGAGGAGCTGGATGAGTTGGAGGAGCAGGTGTCTCGAGTCACCAGTGAGGAGACAGTGGTTGGAGTTGCGGGCCAGGATAGTGCTGAATGTGAACAGACACAACAACACCAGGGTGAGCATCAACCAGGGACGGGGGGAAGGGGGTGGATGGGCCCAGTGGCACTCATGTACAAATAAATTAATTGAAGTGCATACCCACATGTACTGTGGATCATGTCCCGGATACCCCTGTCCATGGTGGCATAGGGACATATCACCCTTCTCAAACAACACATTGCACGACACACATTGGCCGGCATACAGACTTTCAAATATGCACAGAAAAGGAAGCCCAAAATAGTTCTAGGTCAACGTCAGACCACTCCATAAGTGCCCCCTCAAATGACAAAGTGGCACAACAACTTGACATGCGGCAGGGTGGCAAAATGGCCCCCTTGCCACATCACCACACACATACAAATTGCCTGCACTAGGACACATCTCACTCTAACGCCAAAATGCGGGTGCACTGTGAATGTGACTGGTCATGTGCACGATAAGGCATGCCACCACCAATGTCAGCACACCTGCAGCATTCTGCACATGTGTATGAGTGGTGTGTAGGAATGTGCATGTGCATATAGGTGGACTTTGCTGCGCATACACAACCTTGCACACTACTCAGACACGTGCACAATGCTGCAGGTGTGCTGACATTGGTGGTGGCATGCCTTATCGTGCACATGACCAGTCACATGCACAGTGCATCAGCATTTTGGCCTCAGAGTGAGACGTGTCCATGTGCAGGCAATTTTTATGTGCGCGGTGATGTGGCAAGGGGGAAAATCTGACATCACCTGCATTACCATGCAATGTGCCCCCTTGCCTGTTCATGAGATGCAGTCTGGTGTACACCAAGTGGGGAAACATCTAGCGAGTCTGCATACCACACACACATGCAATGTCACAACGAATTGACCATGTAGGCTGCTGGATAAAGGTTGCACCTCCAAAAATGCACACAAACAGCACACTTCACTCAAAGGGCGATGGAATACAATGAGCAGGGGGACGTGCCAACAACCACACAGTACGTGAACAATGCAGAACAGGAATGTATCACACCAATATGTACTGCATGCGTTGTCTGTGTGACATACTCGCTGAACCACAGTGTGCCTGTAAAGCTGTCTCACTGCCAAAGTATGACAACAAGCAAGGATAGCTAATTTAAAACAAATCATGTCAACTGGCCAAATGCCACCCTCAACCCCTATGTAAAGTTGCACTCCTACCCCCCCAAGTGTACACATCTGCCACACAGAATACAGCATTCCACATCAGTCCTGATGTGAGTTGCCCATCACACCATCATGTGCATTTCAAATTAACGGTTTGGTAAGTCAACTGTGTCAGTGAGGGGGGGCGTGGCCGAGCCGAGCAGCAAGATGGCCGCCTAATCTGCCGAGCACAACATCCACCAGAAATCCGCCCAACATTGCCTAAACTGCAAGATTTAATCGCACATTCCGAAATCGGAGGTTTCGCTGAGCAATTTGAGACCTTCCGCGGCCGGAGGGAGAGCGCGGAACGGCCCCAACGAGAATCGGCGTCATTGCGGCCGTGCCCGGTCCGGGACGTTGCGGACGGGCGGACGCGGGCCTGGCCGATTGGGCGCCTCATTGCCTGTGCCTGGTAACTTAGATGGCAAACATCGAGGGTAGAGCATCGGAGAGCAGCTGTGGAACCACAGAAGAGAAGCGCACACACTAAGCGCAGAGCTGAGCCTCGACACGAGACGATATCCGAGGAAGACGGCGACTGCCGCGATATCCCACGCAAGTACGAACGGCGGGAGGCAGCTGCGAAACCCTATCGGCCCCCAACGCGGAGGTAAGAGCACACGACGTGCACAGGACAAAGCGGAACCTCCATGTGGTGAGAGGGCGAGGGGCAGCACCCGGCTACCGAGTGGCCCACCGGGAGCGGGAAGTTGACGGTGCTGGCCATCTGCGGGGCCGGATTGGTGTGCCGGTGAGCTTCGGGACGCAGTGTCCTGTGGTGCGCGAGGCTTCTGCTCCGATTTATAGTACTGGGGGGACAGAGCTCACGGCTGACTGTATGCACAATGAATGGGACACGGATAACTGCAGAGGGCCCCTAGTTCATGTCACAGAGACCTAATGGCAGAGCGCTGACTACGCTCTCAAGACTCGCATTGCAAATCGCAGGGGCCTAACCCCAGTGGAACATAGTAGTTCACAAACTAAAGGCGCATCCATAGGAATACACAGCCACCCTGCTGACGAGTAGGCCCAGCGCCCCTGCCGAAAATCGTGTGCAGCTGCACTGCGAGCGGCGTGTTCGGCGCCCAGACACGCGGTGAACAACCAGCTAAGAAACCGGGCTGACAACAAGAGGGAAATTCGGCGCTGGGCGCGGTGGCGGCTCTCCGGTGCACTGACCTGGCACTATAACGACCGGGTGAAGAAGATGTCTCCTGCTATCAGGGCCTGAACTCGCATTGGAATCGATAGACACACATATGCAAGTGCGAGTGGATAGAGAGGAGTAGTAGTGCTGAAGAACACACGCAGCGCAGGCACCAGCAAAATAACCCCGGTGCTAGTACTGCAGCTTCACGAAATATCCCTCCCAGGAACTATTGCTCGTACTCACCTCGACTGGCAGGAAACGCGCAAACATGGGCAAGCCAGATAACAAGCAGCCAAAACTGACCTTTGAGAAGCGCAGCACGAGACACGGTGAAAGTGACCCGGCGTCGCAAACTACTGTCCCAGAGACGCAACTGGAAACGGAACAAGAGGATGACATAAAAACAATGCTCAAAGACGTAAAAGCCTGCCTGAAAGATATTGACTCAAAACTTGACTCCCTCGCGGCACGCATGGACCAGGTCTCACGTAAGGTGGAGAAACACGAAAATAGATTGGACTCATTGGAGACGCGAGTATCGGATCACGACGACAACCAAACGGAAACTCGCGAACAGATGCTGCGTATGGACAAAGTACTGGAAGTGATAAAACTGCGCAATGAGGACTTGGAAGCGAGATCCCGGCGCAACAATGTGCGCCTAACGGGCATACCTGAATCGACGAACATCCCAAACATGGAAAAATATGTCGAGGGACTCCTACAGGAATTGTTCGGGGCAGAACTGTCGCCCATGTTCTTCGTAGAGCGCGCCCACCGCACGCTTGGCCCGAGGCCACAGCCGGGCACCACCCCCAGAGCTATATTGGCAAAAATATTAAATTACAGGGACAGGGACACAATTCTGAGGCTAGCACGAGAAAGAGGCACTCTCCAGTATCAAAATAATACAATAGCGTTCTACCCTGATTTCACACAACTGGTCCAGGCAGCCCGCAGGGAATTCATCCCCGCAAAAAAGATCTTCCAACAAACAGGCACGAAATACGCTATGCTCTACCCGGCTAAATTGCGAGTGCAAACAGAAGGTAAACCTGTGTTCTTTACAGTCGCAAAGGACGCATTAAAATTCGCAAAACAACATGCCAGAAAGCTGCAAGACAAACCAAGGGATAAAGACTCTTCCTCGCAGGAGCAGCTCAGTGACATTGAGTAATGTATGGCCATTTGACTGTGCTGCGATATCTGTGGTTGCTGTTTCTCTATGCCACTTTTCTACAATGCTTGATACACCTAATGTGGTGATAATAGCTCGCATGGCTGTATAGGCATATATAATGCTCGGCCACCCTGTTGTCTTCACGACAGGGCAGTACGCCGGTAACGCCTTGCCCCCGCTGGGATGATTCCCCACAGCCCCTTCTCAGGTGGCTTATTGTTTAAAGGGTGGGGTTTTGACAGGGATGCACAACCTAATTGGGGGGTTGGTGTGGGTGGGGGGAGGGTAGGGTATCGTAGATTTTCTGTGTTATTGTATTTAACAGTTTGTTGTTCATTGTCATGTGCTCTCTATTCCTCACACGATCGGACTTCCACTGGACATATCACACATTACCCTAATGGTCCCATCACACACTGGAGGGTACCCATATCGCACAACCAAAGGCACGTCTGATGGCGCAATCGACAATCATAGGATACAGACACCCCTCAGCGTCCACATGTCTCATTTGACATGTCTCACATGGAACGTGCGTGGTCTGAACGACCACAGAAAACGCGCCTAATTCATTCCCAACTTTCGAGACATTCGGCTGCGATATGCCTCCTTCAGGAGACCCATCTCAGGAGCACAGCCTGTGACAGACTGAAATCCAACAGATGGGGCGAAGTGTTCACCTCATGTTACTCCAATTACTCCCGTGGAGTGGCCACATTAATTAAAAGAGGCACCCCTGGAAGACCTTGCAGGTAGTTAGTGATACGGAGGGGCGGTACGTTTTGGCTCTGGGAATACTGTTTCACAAGAAGGTCCTAATTGCTAACGTCTACGGGCCTAACGTGGACGACCCCTCCTTCTTCCAGCAACTGTGGCACACCATACAATCCATGGGAGATGCGGCATTGCTATGGGGGGGCGATTTTAATACAGTAATGTCCCTGGGGACTGATAGAGTGGGAGCCTCCCGCACACATCACCCACAAGCAGCCGCTGTCCTAAAACAGCTAATGGAGGACTACGGTCTTGTAGACACCTGGCGAAGCCTTCACCCACACGACCGAGAAGGCACCTGCATTACACAGCAACATAACGCATGGTCGCGACTGGACTTTTGGCTCATTTCTCCTGACTTGCACTCCTGGGTATCGGATGCATCCCACCACGCTCGCACGCTCTCGGATCACTCCCCAGTTACTCTGTCCCTACACATACCTCTACCATATCGCCAGCCTTTCACGTGGCGCTTGCCACCTAACGCACTGCTGGATCCTGCGTTCAAGGAAGAACTACATACACATATCACAGAATACTTTGACAAAAACACGGGGTCTGTGGATTCGGTTGGGACTCTATGGGAGGCGTTTAAGGTGGTTGTTCGTGGACACTGCATCGCGGGGCAAAACAGGGTACTCAGGGATATTAGGGACCGCCTTGGGCGCCTGGAGTCGGAGCTGCACACACTAGAACAACAATATTACGCTACACCAGCAGCTGAGACGCTGGGGCACATTCGCAGTAAACTGACGGCCCATCAGGAGGAGGCAGACAGAGAGGTAAAGTTCCTTCACAAATATGCAATCGCATGGAAATATGGTGAAGGCGACAGGCCCGGGAAGACACTTGCGAACCTATTGAAGCCACCTAGGGGGGCCGCACTTATTACCGCACTCACCACCACCACGAATGAACTGGTACACTCCCCCCCTGACATCTTAAACACCATGCACGACTTCTACTCACAGCTCTACACGTCCCAGGTTACGCCCACAACCTCGATGTTAGAGGAGTACCTAGACTCCATAGCACTTGTGTGGTTCACCAATGTCCACTGTGAATATTTGGACATACCATTCACGGCCGATGATGTACGCCGGGTCATAGGCGGCATGAGGGCAGACAGGGCGCCTGGACCGGATGGCCTCACCGCGCAATTTTATAAAGCATTTTCCGAGGACCTCGCCCCCCGTCTCCTAGCTGTCTACCAAGAGGCGCTCCAAAAGGAAATCCTCCCAGATTCGATGAGAGAGGCGATTATTATCACTCTCCTCAAACCAGACAAGGACCCACAAAAGAGCGAGTCTTACCGCCCACTCTCACTGATTAATCTTGACGCCAAGATCTTTGCAAAGCTTTTGGCTACCAGACTCCAACCACTGCTCCCAAGGATAGTTCTACCGGACCAATCAGGCTTTGTACCGGGCAGAGCAACCTCACATAACATCAGAACCCTATTCGGGCTCCTGCATTACCTAACACCAACCCTACCTTCGGCTGCAGTGTTATTGGATGCCTCAAAGGCGTTTGACTCACTGGAATGGGGATTCCTCTTTCCTCTGCTCCGAAGGATAGGACTAAGCCCAATCTTCCTGAAGCATATTCAACTCCTTTACACACAACCAACAGCGCGATTAAGGGTGAACGGGCTGATATCGGAGCCGATACCATAACCCGAGGCACTAGACAGGGGTGCCCTCTGTCGCCGCTACTGTTTGCGATAGCGACAGAACCCCTAGCTGCGCGGCTGCGCCAACACCACGTGAACAGAGGGATTGGTCTTACCACCAGAGCACTCACGGTGTCCATGTATGCAGACGACATCACGCTGTTCATGGTACATCCCAAAGATAACCTGGCCCCCATGACTAGGGAAGTGGTCCGCTTTGGTGGGCTCTCCGGAGTAAACATCAACTGGTGTAAGTCTGTGATCCTCCCCCTTACATCTGACACGCAGAAATTTGACACTGAATACCCGTTAACATGGGCCTCTGAACCCATCCGATATCTGGGGGTGTGGCTCACCAATGACCTGCATGATATATGGAGAGCCAATTATGGGAAGGTAGTGACATGGATTGAGGACAGGGTCCGGAGGTGGAAGACGCTTCCCCTTTCGCTGGCGGGCCGTATAGCAGTAGCTAAAATGATAATATTGCCCAAACTGCTTTACCTGTTTGTGAATGTGCCGCTCCCACTCCCGATGCATTTTTTTAGACGCTTAAAATCGCTTATGATCGAGCTGGTGTGGGCTGGGGGTCAGCCACGAATAGCCTGGGAAATTTTGACACTGCCGCAGGGGCAGGGAGGGTTTGCGGCCCCGGATTTTGCGCTGTACGCCTATAGTGCTCAGGCGCAATTTTTGCGCTTCTGGGTCCACCCCACGCCATACCAACCACACGTGGCCATAGAAATAGACCGCGCCGCTCCCCTACCAATATCGACTGCCCTGTTTCAGCCATATAAGCGCCCGTGCGGAGAAATAGATACTGTGGAAGTGGTCCTTCTCCAACCTCCCACAGGTACACCTATAACAAGGAAGACCAGCAGTCGGAGGTAACTGTAACATAAAAAGATTTATTTCGCTCAAGCGGGTACACAACCTCACAGCTCCATGTGGCTATGAGAGAAGTGGACAACTTACACAGTCATAGACAGCCTTATATATCTTTCTGCTGGAACAAGTGTAGGTGGGAATGGGTATGAAAAATTAGCAGCTGCCTAGGATGATTAATAATCCCAGGATGATATCATGTACTAGTCAGGACCAGTACCTCTGGAAATATGTATACATGGCATGCAAAACATATATATATAAGGATTACTCATTAACTCCCACCACTCATCAGTAATCCCGTGGTCAACAGAAATAAAGCAGAACTGTACATAACTTGCGTCAGACATATAAACATAGACACGCCTGTGGTTACAGAGTCAGGCGCTCACTTGATTAATCATCTGGATATGGAACAAAAGGTCGCACGTCCTGTATCAACAATAATTTGTAGACATAAGCAATTTATGCAGCTGGCTGTAATACATGTGATATCAGTGAATAGGAATGTTAATCATTGACCGTTTGTTAAATGCATCCTGCCCTACTTGCGTGCTAGCAAGTAGAGAACAAACATATGCTCTGGGGTCTTTTGACGTATCCACTTTGTTCTGTGTAGCTGAAAGGAGCACATTATTTTGTGCTAGGGAGACAAACTAAGAAAAGCTTACCACAAAATGGTGGCTACAATAATATAAAATGGTGGAGCTTACGTCCATTATAAAATCTGTATTTCCACAATCGACCCTTTGGACGCAAGGTCCAACATTGTTATCGACTCCTAATGTACGTGTTCATATATTGGCCGACTGTTACTATAGTGGGCCTCATGGCGTTCATTAACATAATCTACTGCATTTGGGAGGGAGGTGGCGTTGTCCGAAACATCAATATCCATCAATTGTTGAGTCACAATATCCCTCATTATAAGAGCGTTAGTCAGTGTCACTGGAGGGACTGGGGGTGGTTTCAGCAGTCGCCCCAAACACTGGCAACATATGGGTAGGCAATTAATGAAAACACAGCACCCAATTACTACGAGGAATATGGTCACTAGGAACATCCCTATCTTCCAACCCCATGCCGATAGAGTGTTCCAAAAAGAGCCCGCCGGATCCCAAGAGCCAATATCACTATGGGCCTGGGCCCCTATATCATATAGTCTTTTGACAGCTTCCCTAACTGATGTGGAGGAGTCAGGTATATACACGCAGCAGGACACCCCGATCACCCTACAGACTCCACCCCGTTCTGCCAACATCATATCTAGAACCATCCGGTTTTGAAGGGAAACCAATCTGACAGCCTTGAGCTCCACTGTGATGTTCTCAATAATCCCTGCTGTCTCCTCTACAGTTGCTTCCAATAAACGGGATAACCTGCGAATATTTCTGGAATTTATGGCAGGGCCATACCAAGGAACAAAGGCCTTCAGCACATCACCAGCTATCTCTGATACTGTATCTCCTTGATCAACACTCCTCTTACCCCTTAGTGTTTTGGAGGCTCTATTTACCTCCTTTGTACTTTTAATAGACATCGCTGGTGTCACAAGACCTAGATGACAACAGCCACCCCAATTCACTGGTAGCCAAGTATAGGCCCTAGAACCACAAATGAAATAAACTGAGTCACCGATATAAAGTGGAACTGTCATTTCCTGAGCAGCCATCTCAAATGTCATATTACAATTGGTACTATTCCCCATGTCGGAGGTACCATTACTTCTGATACATATACTCCCAAGTACACTACGCTGCCTCATTTTCAAAAAGGGTATTTCTCTGGCGTCACTATGAAGCGGAGGTGTACTTACATTGTTTACCAAAAAGAGTGGGGTGAATATATTAGAAAAGGGGAACGTTGCATTAGGTAAGACAACTTCAGTGCAATTTCCTGTCTGGAGGATGTCATCTTGATATCGGTTGTATAGTGATACAGTTGATGTTCTGGTGGTAGAACGGGAGGTGACCAAGTTTTTAAGGACCCCTATTAGCTCAACCTTCAACATCACGGTATGTAACGCATAACAGGATGCTTCAAACGGCAGGGGCACTTGGAGGAGGGGTAGTCCTTCGTCTACATATGCCGGAAATTGCATGCATATCCAACAATTATTTTTTTCAATTACTTGATGAGTCTGATGAAGTAGGGTAAGAAAAGAATTATGACGCATTTCCTCCCTGTGATCCATATCCTCAGGTGCTACAGTAACTGAGGGGACCTTGTCAGAGGGAAGCGGGGCTGGTTTTGCTATAGGGTGATAAAGCTCTAAAAGATAGAGTAAGCCGATTACCAAAGACATTACACAAAATAACACACATAACATGCATAGTTTGGAGTACCAACGCCTCTTTTTGTTCATTGTAAGGGTGGAATAGGTATCTTCCATGTCTGACGAAAATACGGTCCCAGATAGCAATACGGTTAGAGATAATGCTTAAAAACTTCGAAATATACAATCTCACTTAGATGTGATAGTTCAACAGTGTTCGTTATAGGCCTCACTGTTACAGGCTCTACAGATCTTTGTCGGCAGTGTCCTTATTTTACTAACCTCACTGCACAAGTTAGTCCTTTAAAGTTGGCACTACCCAGTGCGTGGCAGTTGGTGCTTGCTCCGTCCTAAGCACTCTTCAGTTTCCTTGGGCGTAGATTATATCCTGATACAGTTCGTTGATCGTCGATGTGGGTAGGAGGGCAATCACCAGTTCTTCGGTCAGAACGGTCCTCTTCCGGGGGCAATTTTGGCCAGAATGGTGGTGCTCTTTTCACATTCGATAAATGAATCCAGTTTTTGTGTCCATCACATCGCACTGCTGTTTGTGTGACTAACAAAACTTGAGATGGTTCCTTCCATCTGGGTTGTAGGCTGTTTTTCCTTACAAAGTTCTTGGTCAGGACCCAGTCCCCGGGCCGGATGTCATGCACTTCTCCTTCCAAAGGCGGGGACCAAGTGTCTCTGACCTGTTGGCGAATGGTAGACAGAGCAGTAGTTAATTCTTTACAATAATCCAATAAAGCAGAATGTGTCAATTCTTGCAACTTTGATGGAGAGGCAAACCCATATACATTTGCGGGTCTCCCCATGACAAGCTCATATGGGGAGAGTCTGTTTTTGGATGTAACAGTTGTTCTCATAGAGAACAAGGCTATTGGCAAAGCATCTACCCAGCTGAGAGTACTTGATGCACATATTTTTTGCAGTTTATTTTTTAAGGTAGCATTGCAACGCTCTACAAGCCCTGCTGATTTTGCATGATAAATTGAATGGAATTTCTGTTTTAGCCCCAGTCCTTGACATACTAGATCCATTATTTTATTCGAAAAATGTACTCCGTTATCACTCCACAGACTTTTGGGCAAACCGTAGCGAGGGAAATACTCTTTTAGCAGCATTTTTGCTGTACTCAAGGCGGTATTATCTTTCAAAGGGAATGCTTCCACCCAATTGCTAAAACTGCATATGACAACTAAAACATATTGTTTCCCATTGGCAGGGGGCATCTCGATGAAGTCCATCTGAAGACATTCAAATGGATATTCTGGCAATCTGAAATGACCAGGTGGTACTTGTATCCCTTTTCCCACGTTATGAAGAGCACAGATCATACAATTTTTACAAAGTTTTACAGCTGTCTTTCTTATATTCTTGTTCTCCCATATTTTCTCAATTGTATTTGTCATCCCGTCAGCTCCCAAATGTGCAGGACCATGGACCATCTGAAGTATGGGCAAGAGAAAACTATCAGGCAGGACCCATTTCTGTCCAAGTGTATTCATCCAAGCCCCAAGATGTGTGTCAAAATAATAACCTTCCTTTACCCACTGCTTTCTTTCTTCTTCACTTGCAAAAGCTTGAATCTCCCTTATCTGCGTGTAAGGATCAACTTCTTTTGTCTCCTCATCTGCATTCGACACTACATATGTTAACGTGTACTCATTTAATGCAGTATGTCTTGCTGTTTCATCGGCAAAGGCATTTCCTTGGCCTACATGGTCTGTGATTATCTTGTGTGCACTACACTTTATGATAGCCAACTTAGTTGGTAATGCAAGAGCATTTAATAATCTTGTAATCAAGGTGCCGTGCTGTATTTTAGCACCTCCAGATGTAATGTACCCTCTTTCGGCCCATAAGCGTCCAAAGTTATGAGCCACCCCCAAGCGTACTGGCTGTCAGTGTAGATGTTTACCACTAACTTCTCTGAAAGTTCACATGCTCTAGTTAGAGCAATTAATTCAGCTGCCTGAGCAGACATCTGTTGTATTTTACATGTTTCAACAATTGTTTTATTGGTTGTTATTGCATAGGCTGCCGAGGTGGTTCCATCTGGTCTCTTTAGACAAGAGCCATCCACAAATAGTGTTCCATCGACCTTAGACAGAGGTACATCTACCAAATCTACTCGACCTTTCGTTTCAGTTTCAGTGACAATCACACAATCATGTTGTACTTCATCCTGCTCCGAAGGGAGAGGCATCAGAGTAGCTGGGTTTATAGTGTTGCACCGCTGCAAGGTCACATTAGTAGCCATTAATATTAGTTCATAATGAGTCAATCTAGCATTAGTTAAATGCTGCGTCTTGGTTTTGTTTAATAGTATGTCCACTGAATGAGGGACATAAACCATAACGGGATGTCCTAGTACAATAGAGTCTGCCTGTTTTACTGCAGCAGCCGCCGCAGCAATATTTCTTAGGCAGTTCGGTAGGCCTCTGGCTACCGGATCCAATGTTGAAGAAAAATAGGCACATGGTCTATTCTTCTCTCCATTTTTCTGTGTTAGTACAGCCATTGCGCACCCTTCTCTTTCATGTACGAACAATGCAAAGCTTTTAGTATAGTCTGGCGTACCTAAAGCAGGTGCATTGCATAGAGCAGATTTTAAAGCCATGAAGCTATCGTGATGTTCATTCTCCCAAGGGACGGGATCTTGCACATCCTTGTGAGTTAAGGACAATAATGGTTTGGCCAGAAAAGAAAAATTTGGTACCCATTGCCTACAAAAGGAGACCATTCCCAGAAATGCACGAACATCCTTTTGAGTTCTAGGTCTTGAAATGTTCTGAATGGACTGTATTCTGGCAGGTGAAAGCCTCCTCCCCATTCGACAAGAGGTGACCCAAATAGGTTACCTCCTGTCGACAATACTGTAGTTTAGCTGGCGAAACCTTATGTCCATGCAAAGCGAGAAATGTTAAAACATCATGCGTAGCCTGCTTACAAATATCTTCTGTTTCAGCGGTGATTAATAAATCATCAACATATTGCAGTAATACCGTACCTGATGGCATAATACAGTTATCCAGTTGTCTTTTTAATGCCTGGCTATAAATGCTAGGGCTTTCTGTATACCCCTGTGGAGCTCGACAGAATTGATAGGATCTCCCTTGGAAACTAAAACTAAACAAATACTGACTATCTGGGTGTATGGGAATGCTAAAGAAGGCATTTTTTAGATCAATCACAGTGAACCACTGGGCTGAAGGTGGTACAGACGAAAACATTGCAGTAATGTCGGGTACAACAGGATATTGTGGTTCCACTATTTTATTAATGGCTCTCAAATCAACAACCATCCTATATTTGACCTGTTCTGTTCCATCATCTCGTTTAACTACAGGTAAAATGGGACTATTACATAGGCTACTTGTGACTTCTCTTATTATTTGTCGTTGCAGCAAGTCTGATATCACTAATTTCAATCCTTCCTCTCCTTCTTTTGACATTTTGTATTGGGGAATGCGGGGTAATTTAACATTTTGTTTTACTTTAATATGTACTGGCTCAATATCCATTCTTCCTACATCGTTTGGTCCATGTGCCCACAACTTTGGATCAATATCCCGAAGTTCAGGTGGTAAGGTATTTTTGTCTGCAACAAGATACTGCTTAGATAGTGCTGATTTCTTGCAAGTCAGATAAACACCATCTGGTGTACAATATATGGTAGCATGCATCATTTTTAAAGCCTTCAAACCTAGTAAATTAAGTGAACATTTCTCTGTTAATACAAAGGGCATGCTCCCTGTTATGGGGCCTATAGTGAAGTCCAATGGTCGCGAAATGGGGCTTGTTACAACAGCATTAGAAAATCCCACCGACTTATCTAATTTTCCCGAGAGAGGAGCATGGGGGAGCAAGCGGTGGGAAATGGATGTGTTAGTGGCACCAGTATCTAGAAGGAACACTCTTTCTTCACCTCCAACCATCATTGTTACATATGGCCCTGAAGAATCTACTGGTATTTGCACTCGCTCCCTGTCCTCTCCTGGGCATCCCTATAGGGTCCAATCCTGATGATCATCATCCTGCGCATAATCCTGTGTAAAATACGCATTATTCCTTTGGTCGAAATAATTTGTCTGGTCGGTGTCATTATAATTTCTTTGTTGTCCTCTACCTCTTCCTCTGTCTGCGTGGGGAGTTGTGTTCCCTCTGTAAGTATTGGCATTATTTCTCATAGTCTGACCCTGGCCCTGTAACGAAGGGCACTCATTCTTCCAATGACCCTCCTGATAGCAATAGGCACATGTATTGTAGCCTAACCCTGCTCTCTGTTGCGCCGGAGCTGAAGCAGCTCGACCAACCCCTCGACTACGTCCACCTCCCCTCTGAAAGTTTGTACGTCCTCTTGACCTTCCCCTATCAGGAAAAGCTTGCTGCATCAATGCTTTTGTTTTTAACTCCTTCATTTGCTTATCCTTTTTTCCCTTTTCTGCATTTCTCTTATTCTCATAGTAGCAGGCCATGGTCAATAATTCAGCTGGGTCTTTAGCAGTCCAGGTGCTTTCGTACGTCTTTATACTATCTGATAAGTCAGGTAGAAGATTATGAACAAACTGATTAGCAAAGATACGCTTCCCTTGTATAGTCTGTATATCTTGCCCACTGTATGCTTTAAAAACCTCCTCTATTCTACTAAAGAAATCGGTAACTTCCTCTCCCTCCTTCTGTCGACATGCCGTCATCTTATCCCAATCCACCTTTTCTCTGGGCAATATTTCCTGCATACGTGTTATAATATGCCGTGGTAAGGCTATTAAGGATGGTGGCACGGCTCCTCCTGCTAATCTGCCATTATCATCACCGACTATGGTTGGCCAGTGAATGGTTGCGCAGTTATTATCCCTAACTGGACGCCATATTTCTTGAGGTACCAAGAAATCAAACAAAAAATCAATATCTTTTAGTATCATGGGTGTTAAATTAATGGCAGATTCAAGTTGCTCATAAAAGAGCTTTGGATTCTTCCTAGGATCAGGTAACTCCTTTTTTATGGCTAATAAATCAGCCCTAGTCCAAGGAGTATGAACATATTGTGGGATAGGGGGATGAGGTGCACCCCTGGGATCAGCAATTGGATGTACCTCTCTCATAGGGTAAGCTGAAGTATCACCACTAATTTCTGGGCCATAATGTTGGTGGATATGTTTTTGTGTGGCACCACATATAATGATATCTAGCTCCTTTTGGAACTGATAACAGTCATTAAATGCACTTTTGCATTGCGCGATAGTTAATGTAGAGTGCTCACTATCCCTCCATACTTTGTTTAACCATTCTGGTGACGTAAAAACAACGGTACTATCCTCTAATAAGAGGTAACAGTGATCAAACAATCGCGTTACCATACTATTAATGACAAAATTTTTGGCTCTTAATTCCTGCATCCCCTCAAATGTGTCCCAGGCTTCTCTTTTAGTTATTTCCCCTTGGTCCATCCACTTTTTGGTCATTTTCTTTATAGCGTTCTTTTCAGAAGGGCCTAATCGTGTGTGTCTAACCTGCGTGTCTGGTGTCAGTCTGTCCCTAATTGGTGACCTAGAGTGAGGGGAATCTATCCAGTGGTCCGGTCTCCGCATAGTTATTATAGGGGAGTGACTTTGTGTGCTAAATGGTGTTGTGAACATTGGGGGCGTGGTGCTGGAGGATAATGTTGCTGGAGCGGACGGTACTGTTGGGGTGTAACCTACCGCTCCCTGTGTACCCTGAAGATTAGTAACAGGGGTTATTTGCTGGGCTTGCGTAACAGGAGTGGCTACCTGTTGAGCCTGCACAACAGGAGGGGGCGCTTGCTGAGTAGCTGGTGGACCCCCAGCCCCGGGACCTGGGGCAGGAATCTGGACAATATTATACGGGGGAGGTTTATCTAACAAATCTTCTAATACTTCATCGATAGGAGGGCACTTTCTTTTTTCTATTGCAACAAAACATTTTTCTGTTTTCATCCTAAACTCTCTGTCATGCTGTTCAATGTTTTCGTTTATTTTTATATTATTATATTCTGCTACTTTAGCCATGGTTGTTTTTCTATTCTCTCGTTCCCTATCTTGTTTTTGTTTCATATTCCGAGTTCTGGCAGATTTCTCCCATGTTTGAAATACTTCAAACATAGCGGGTCGGACCTTCCGTTCCATCATACATTGTTGTAAATACTGTAATTTAGCTAAATCAAAGGTACCATCAATAGGAAATTGTAATTCCTTATCTTTTTTTGTATACTGATGCCATATTCTATTGTATAAATTCACATTCACTCCTTTTTTTATCATTAATATCCAACCAGGACTGTCTTCAACAGGAGTGGGGACACTTTCGTCCAACCGGTGACCTGATTTTATACAACAGAACGTTTTAGAAATGCATTTCTTCATTGTTCCTAGTACTTCGTAGTTATAACTATTATTTTACCAAACCAATCAACAAACTTAAATAACCAAACTTAATTAACAAAACATGCAACAGAACAATCTCACCAATCTGTGGTGTCCTCAAATCGTCCGACTGTTGGTCTTCGGACAACACGTCTGTTTCAAAAGGGATCAGCTCGTGGACCTCTGCCGGGGAATCCTGTGTCAAGAGGCCAGTCGGGACTTCAGATGGCAGCTGCGGAGAAACTCTGTCTCGTTAGTGCAGGGGCCCCCACGATCCTTCGGTCCTCAATCGCACCTCTCAACCACGGACTTAGTTAGCCGTTGGATGTCCCACGGAGAGGTCCCACCAGAGTCGCCAATTTGTGGAAGTGGTCCTTCTCCAACCTCCCACAGGTACACCTATAACAAGGAAGACCAGCAGTCGGAGGTAACTGTAACATAAAAAGATTTATTTCGCTCAAGCGGGTACACAACCTCACAGCTCCATGTGGCTATGAGAGAAGTGGACAACTTACACAGTCATAGACAGCCTTATATATCTTTCTGCTGGAACAAGTGTAGGTGGGAATGGGTATGAAAAATTAGCAGCTGCCTAGGATGATTAATAATCCCAGGATGATATCATGTACTAGTCAGGACCAGTACCTCTGGAAATATGTATACATGGCATGCAAAACATATATATATAAGGATTACTCATTAACTCCCACCACTCATCAGTAATCCCGTGGTCAACAGAAATAAAGCAGAACTGTACATAACTTGCGTCAGACATATAAACATAGACACGCCTGTGGTTACAGAGTCAGGCGCTCACTTGATTAATCATCTGGATATGGAACAAAAGGTCGCACGTCCTGTATCAACAATAATTTGTAGACATAAGCAATTTATGCAGCTGGCTGTAATACATGTGATATCAGTGAATAGGAATGTTAATCATTGACCGTTTGTTAAATGCATCCTGCCCTACTTGCGTGCTAGCAAGTAGAGAACAAACATATGCTCTGGGGTCTTTTGACGTATCCACTTTGTTCTGTGTAGCTGAAAGGAGCACATTATTTTGTGCTAGGGAGACAAACTAAGAAAAGCTTACCACAAAATGGTGGCTACAATAATATAAAATGGTGGAGCTTACGTCCATTATAAAATCTGTATTTCCACAATACTGTACAGGTTCTGAGATGGGCCTGGGAAGGTATTCGTAAAAGAGCACGCTTGGAGATACTATATGCTCCGTCTATGCCCCTTTTCAATAATCCTATGTTTCCACCTCTCATGGAACGCAAAGCACAGGAACGCGCAAACGCACATAAAATAACAGTGAGCGGTGATCTGTTCCCTGAAGACACTTTTCTTACACTTCAACATATGTGTTCCCCTGCAGCGCCCTCAGCACTTGACATGCTGCTGTACTACCAACTCCGCGCATCCTGCAAGCGCAAATTCCCCACCTTTCCGGGTCCTCCGCCTTCGCTGCCGGCGCTTGAGAATCTGCTGGCGGTGGAATCGGGACAAAAACTTATATCACGCATCTACAGACACACTCAAAAGACCTCTCCAATCACAATCCCCCCCTCCCGTGTGGCTTGGGATGTGGAGCTGGGTACGCCTCTCACAGATGAACAATGGCGGCTCAGCTGTCAACAGTTGGTGCGCCTTTCGCCCAATTACCGCCTCAGGCTCATCCACTTCAAATACTTACATCGCTTTTATCGCACTCCCATACACCTGCATAAAATGGGACTCAGGGAAGATGACTGTTGCTGGAAATGCGGCACCCCCTCGCAACCTTCCTGCACTTAGCCTGGAGCTGCAGACCCATAGCCAACTACTGGCTTGAAGTCTATAAGCATATTAAAGATATCGTTGGCTTGGATCTTCCCCTCACGCCCCTTACGGCCCTGCTTGGGGTGCTGGAGACGGTGCCCCTAAATCACGTAAACTACCAGCAATGCTCCTCCTGATGGCCAAACGTCAGATAGCGTTACACTGGGGGGCAACTAGGCCCCCGCTTACGAAAGACTGGATCACACAGGTCACATATTGTAAGACACAGCTAGCCACCTATTGGGAACTCCAGCCGACCATGTCCCGACCTACAGACATCTGGGAACCATTTGTTACTTGGTTAAATGCTAGAATGACGGACGATTAATGTATGGACTCCTTGTTATGCGCCACCGCTGCGCCATGTCTTGGATTGCAAAGTATGGATTTGTTGTGGGGTGCGGGGTCGAGATGCTCCGTTGCGGAATTGTAAGTTATGATGCTCTAGATGGTAGACAACATTTGACAGGCTTTCCAATGGGTAACTCGTGTGACTGGTGGATATGTCGGATCAAACTATTACAGTATAGCACTGCAATGTATGTTGACTTTTTTTTTTTGTATTGTTTTTGTTATGAAAATGAAATAAAAAGTAATTTAAAAAAAAAACTGTGTCAGTGAACAAATATGCAGTCAGGTAGTCATCACCCACATGCCAAGCCAGGCATTGAATAACAGAACCAGGACAGCAGGTATCATCCATGGCAGCAGCTGCGTGGCACATACACAAACACACATCACCCGCACATTTGCATCTCTTGTGAGGGTGGCGTTGACCAGGCCTGAGCACCATAAATAGGCATCATGAAATGCACATACATCAGAAAACTGACCACTTACACACCACACGTGGGGTCAACCTTGAGGGTAATGGGTGTTGACACTATGGGGCATATTACCAAGCCCCTATCGCCACCACAACGTCACTCATTTTTGACGTTGGGGTGGCGATAGGGTCAGCGCACCATTATCAAGGCAGCGTTAAGTCACTCAATGTGGCTTAAAGCCATGTTAAGTGGCTTTACGCTGCCTTGAGAATAGGGCCCCTTTCACTCTAAACTTTGTGTGAAAGGGGGCGTGCTGTGGGTGTTGTGGTGGGCGTCCCACCACAACACCCATTGAAGTCGACGCTGCCATCCATTATCAAGTTAGGCGATAATAGGTGGCAGTGCTGATCTGAACACCAGAGAAATCCTGGGCCTAAGGTTGCAAAACTAGGAGAAATGCATTAAATCTCCTTGTTTCATGTGTGCTGCCTTGTGCAGCCCACATGTGAAAAGCCAAATTCCATGGTATGTTCATGTACAGGAAGGTGTCCCTTCCTGTACATGAACAAACTGTACTTCTAAATGTCATTTTGTAACTTCCATGTGTGCTGCACGAAGCAGCACACATGAAAGTTAGAAAATGCCGTCTTAGCTTTGTACATGTGCAGGAAGCAACTACTTCCTACACATGAACAAACCTCCCTGCTCGCAGACACCCTTGGGAGCCTGCGCTGGCGCTAAGCAGTGTAATTTATTTCCATTGCAGGGGGAAATGCCAGGCGGCACCATATCCTTGATAACATGTTTGAGCCTGTCGTTACCAAAGTGGAGGTGAGAGCCGTGAAGACAAGATGGCTAACGCCTCTCCCTGCCACTTCCTTGGTAACATGCCCCTGTCTGTTCAGACCGCAACAACAATCGAAACTCACGCCGAACCATACTCACAACGGGTCAGCCAAACGGAGGGCACTCAGCAATGCAATAAAAAACATGTAGGACGACATGCACACCAGACAAATCACAACAGACAAAGCAAAATGGATGTCCATGTGTACTACATAGTGCAGCACATGTTGAAACAGCAAGTAAGTTCACATTGCTAATGTGCCTAAAGGGTGCCCTACTCACACATAACCATACTTGCACAAAACACATGCACATGTTCAGTACCCTGCAATGCTGCGTGTCCGTGAGCCACATTGACAAGGCAAGTGACAGTGCATGATGAATAGCATGCCTGCAGGCCCAACCTATTAACATGGTTCAGGCCACCTCACTGAGGTGGCTGAGTGTGGACAACATCCTTAAACAAGCAAGTCACACTCTGACACATCCTCGTGTACACACAACCCCTGACGTAAACAAGACATTTGAAGTCAAACAATGCACAACTCTCACAACTCTGACCAAGACCCATATTCCACCCAGTTTGCCTCAGCACAGCATTGTAAATGCACAGAACTCAAAGGCTCACTACCTGAAAGGTATAATGGGCAGCTAAACCAAAGCTGCAGGTGCCACCAGCACACAATGCAGTGCACACACAGACAAATCTGAGCCCATCAACATTGACTACTATGTGGGCCAAATTGCATTACTCACACAAATGAACAGAGGACACAACTTGTGACGCTTGTGTGTAGATATTGTACAATAACATTTGTCATAGCTGGAAACTGTGAGATGACAATGTACAACTACAACATCACATCCGCGATGTCCTCAAAATCATCACTATCCTGCAACAAATAGGCATCTCATCAAAAACAGTATGAATGGACACTGTCCTGCTGTCTGCTTGTAAACTCATCCAATGCATGATTGTACATGACAAACACTGTTAAACTGTATCTCCCCTATCACATTGCAGAGGGAGAGACATCACCTCCTGGACAGCAGACTGGCCCAATCGTCACTGATGATGAGGAGGATTACCCCACCATCAATCAGGAAGAACTCCAACATCTGCTAGACTCCTTCAGCATCCCACCTCCAGGATCAGGGCAACCCAGCAGCATTGCGGCACCCTCACCCCCTGCACAAACCAACCTGCAGCAAGCACCTTCCACCACAGCTGCCTCCCAGGACCTCGAGGACCCACACCTGGCCTTCCAACGCCGTGTGCTAGAGGTCCAGCGGGAGATGGCGGAACAGGTGCGGGTGGGGTTCGAGAGCCTGGCGGACAAACTTGAGGCCATACGTGGGTGTCTGAGTCCCATCCGGGACCACATGCAGAAGATCACAGACACCCACAGCCCGCTCGATGCCCTCCAACGGTCCATGGCTGACATTGCTGGAGTCATGATTCTGAGACAACAACAACTGTCTGCTCAGAGTGGCTGCAGCAATGTCAGCCAGGATTTGGCCAACATCTGTCGGATAATGGAGAGCATGGAGCGGATGCAGGCACAAGATATGGCTGCCAGGGCCGCACACCAGCGCGAGGTTGCTGGGATCTATCATGCCCTGCACCTGCTCATCACTTCATTGCTGCCACAAGGTCTGGCGCAGATGAATGCTGCTGCTGCCTCCACATCCTCAGCTCCGCAACCTGATGTGTCAGTGCCTCTCAGTGCTGCACCCACCATACCACCACCCACATGTGAGGCACATGACACATCAGAGGACGAAGAAGAGGGTGAAAGTGCATTTGTGCTAAGGAGGAAGCGGTAGCATCCATCTGCGCCAAAAGGCCAGTTTCCTCCTTGGTGCCGGGCTTAGTATCATGCCACGGAAAATCTTCTTGCACTGTCTTCCACTGTCCCCCGACAATCACCTTGGACCTCCACATGGACTGCCATATCACTTTTTTCTTGCCAATGCCACTGCAATCAGCCTGCGGACTGAACTATGCCTCTTCCCTTGGACCTGTTAGCACCAAATGACTCTGTCTGGCCCTCCAACGGGCATCCATGCAATGTGGGCATGTATGGCCAAGCACTGGTCCAGTCTTCATCCACTGAATGTCAATAAAATTATTTAACTCACACAGATGTGTGTGGTTCTTAACCAATCAAGTATAGAAGTATGTAAAAAGTGTTAGGACACTGATTCACCCAGAAGGTACACCAAGGGAAATACGAGCAATGTACCTGTTTTACCTGATACAGATAGGCAGTGAGATGGCGGTGTATGTGTGAACTAGCAGTGCCCCCATTGCTCAAAAAACAACCATCTAGCAATATACCAACCTAGCCCCACGTCCTTTCATGAAAAGGCATGTGTGCTAAAATGTCCTAGTCTGTTGCAGGCCATGAGTTGTGTCCTCCTTAACACTTGTAAACAAATATCTCTTGGCATATCTACTCACACACTACGTGGTGGACAAAGCCTGTTGTGATGGTGCACATTGCATGTCACATCCCAAAATACTGGACAGCATATTCACATTGATGAAGACACGGAAGGGCACATGTCCGCCATACACATACGGAACCACAATGTCTGCCTCAGTGAAGTAGATTGGCAAATAGGGGCTCACCCCAAAGTGCAAGCTGTCAGTCAGCCCTTCTCTGTCGACAAACGATGTAACCTAAAATATGCCCCCTCTCATGCTGTGACCACTGCGAGCGTATCGGGCAATGTGTGTAGGGATGTGTGTGGCACTGCACTCAGCATATTGTCAAATGCACGGACAACATTTCAAGGGCGTCATCAACATGAGCCAATGGCAGACGTAACAGCTGGGGCAAGTCTCCATGACACTGTCACTACAGGGAGCAATGCAACATTTCCCCCTTGTGTGCAGCAGAACAGTGTGCCACCCCCCAAACGTTAGCTGTGACAAAATCAAAACTTGACTAGTCCAGTGAGTCACGAAAGGCATTTAGGAGATGTCAACTCAGTAAAGCAAAATGCACTACTCCCAAAATACATTTGTGAGTAACGTAAAATGTGAAGTCATCACTTACTCTCAGATTACTTTTGTAAATCAGGAACACTGCTGTTCCATGTCCTGTACACAATGCAAACAGATTTCAAACAAATCATGCATGGTCTGGAGAGTGAGCGTACATGAACCGGAACATATCTTGCAAAGGAAGAGGACACACTGGCACTACGCAGCAAGTGTGGATAGGTCTGTGCAATGTAGATGGACTCTGCGGCAGGAGCATCTGACATGCAGGTGTGTGACGGAATCTGTGGAACCTGGCGCATACATCAATCTCCATGATGGATAACAGTAGCTAACTGTATTCACTTGCCATGCCATCTTACTAGGTTATGTGCAAAATGGGCAACAATGTGCTGTCCAAATCCGTGAGTCACACATAAGATGTAGAACGTCACAGACGACTGTCCCTAGACTAGGACGTCAATCCAAATTGACACCCTGTCATCAATGCAAGTTCAGTGTGCTCACATCTAAGGTATCCGGACACAATACATCCTGCAAACTTACATGTCATGAGCAGACTTGGCGATTCCAATGGATAGTCCAGTGATGGCAAAAGTTGCATACAATGGAATGAGCCACACTCCACAACCTCATCCCTGACATAAGTGCAAGCAGAAATCCAAAGTATCATATTTTTATTAGAACAGTATAAATATTCAAGTGACCTAAACTAACACTTATCACTATAACTACTACTAAAATCTAAACTAACTATAAAACAATCTTACTTACCTAAACTATTTACCCTAACTAATCCTAAACACGCAATAACACATCATAGACATCAACCCCCCTCCCACCCTTAAGGCACACCACGAGACAGGACAAAGACATCTAAGCTATACATAAACTAACTAAACATGTAACCTACACAAAGATATATTTTTTTGTAAATATATTTTTTTTTATGAAGAAAAAACACATCAACCCCCCCACCCAAAGGAAAAGGAAACTTATCCCCAAATACGGATGACTAATTAAAATCTTATATCTACCTAACAAGCTAACACTAACTAAAATCTACACTAAAACTACACTACCTAACAAATAAATAACTAACCTAACACTACATAATAAGAGATTTCAAACATTGGGGGAAGGGAAAAGAGGGGGATGGTGTCCAACAGGTCCACCCATCATGGCAGTCCCAAGTGTTGGTGTATGTCCGTCACTTGTCTGTTGACATCAGACAATTCGCGCCTGAGCTCTGCCAGCGATACCACAATGTCCTGAAGGAGCCTCCTGTCTCGCAATGTGAAAGAGACCACTTGATCCCCAGTTGCAGGTGGGACAGTGCCTTGGGGTGGGGGTGGGTGCCGTAGGGGGATGTGCCACCTGTTCCGGCTGGGACACACCACTGATGCCTGAGGGGCCTAGGGGGGGCTGTGTGACATCCTGGGCATGCTCAGGCACCGCCTTCCATGTGCCCTTCCTACGTTCCTCATGGTACCTCTTGGACATGTTGCGGTACCCCTTCGCAACCTTCTTCACATGGCGGTAACGGTCCTTCCACACCTGGAAGGCATGTATTTGGCCAGGCATCATGTTGTCTGTAAAACATACACAAAGGCAAATTAGAGTCCCTTAGCCAATTTCAATTTCCTCCATACACATCTGTAATACAAGTTCACTTCAACATGGGAGCATACACTACAGCGTAACTATGTGAAGTCAGCAAGTGACATGGACAACGACATGTTGAAGCATGGATCAGTGACTACATGCTGGGGATGCACTGTCACTAACAAATTAGACTGACAGTGCCAAACGATTGTGCCATTACATACACGGGCAGAGGGTGACATGTACAAGCAATCGGAGGAGGGAAGCATTATCCCCCTGTGTGTAGCACCACCCTCATCCTCTCCAGTGACACAGGGCTGCATGATAGGTACAATGCCCATGTGCAGGCATGTGTGTCCCCCAGCACATGTGTGCGGTTCATCACGACTGCGCCAACACAGGCAATCTTGCACCAGAGTGCAAGGGTGTCTGCGAGCAGGGATGTTTGTTCATGTGTAGGGAGGACTTACTCCCGGCACATGAACAATCCTAAAATGCCGTTTCATAACTTTCATGTGTGCAGCGTCGTGCAGCACACATGGAAGTTACAAAATGGCTTGTTGATCTACAGTTTGTTCATGTACAGGTATGGACACCTTCGTGTACATGATCAAAACATGGCATTTTGCTTATTCCATGTGTGCTGCACAAGGTAGCACACATGGAAAAAGCAAAATCGAGGAGAAAGGAAGCATTTCCCCTTGCATCGCCACCTTGAGACCAGGATTTTTCTGGGTGTAAGTTTTGCGCTGTCACCTAGTATCGCCAGACTTGATAATAGGTGGCAGCGTCAACTTCAATGGGTGTTGCGGTGGAACGCACACAGCAACACCCACTGCACGCCCCCTGTCACGCTAAGTTTAGCACCAAAGGTGACCTATTATGAAGGCAAAGTTAAGACACTTAACATGGCTATCAGCCACGTTGAGTAGTTTTACGCTGCCTTGATGATAGGGCGCTGCGCCTATCGCCACCACAACATCACAAAAAGTGACATTGTGGTGGAGATAGTGGCTTGATAATATGCCCCAACATGTGAAGTCTTGCCGCAGAGAGGGTGAAACATCCATTCCTCGTAATTCACACTCAATCATGCATTGCTGGTCTCCGCTAGGATCACTCCGTAGTGTATCAAGATATGCTGGCTGTAACTACACAAACAGTCACTATGCATTTCCCTTTGTGACGGCACCCTGGAGTCATCATGCTCATAGTGTCGTTTGTGGTAATGCCTCTTCACAGATAGCGTTGGCAAACCCTGCATTGTAAAATAAATGCCAAAGCACTTAAGGCAGAGCTAAAGCATGCGTGGTATATGCGTGCACAGAAAAAAATAGGGGAGAGGTGTGGCGCCGCGGCCAGGGCGACTGACGCTGGACGCTGGGGATCACGGTTCGATCCCTGGCTCCGGCGGCAGGGGTCTGCCCAGCACCATGCGACTCTGGGCAATAGCTCGCTTAATCTTCCCAACGGCCCCCAGCGCCGAGATACCCCTTCGGGGGTGATTCGTGCGCTATACAAGTAATGGATTTACATTTTTTTACATTTTTTACTCAATTGTACAAAGTGCATGTAGAACATCAGGATGCATGGAGTAATGTTGCCTTGTGGATGTCTCACACTATGATTATGGGCATGTCAGCTAGCATTACAGTCTTGTCTGTCCAAAATCAGCTGTCACAGGTCTGGTGTGAATGGCAGTCAATGTTGACCCAATCATGTAGTCAACATGAAACGCCACACTACAGTTACGTAGCATTTGCTGTCATGGTGATGATTGGTATGAGGAATACGACACATATGAATTGAAGTCTAATACCAACACATATTTCTTTCCTTGTCTCACAGATGGACGACCGCCAATCACACAGGGGGACATTGACAGCTTCGAGGACCCACACGCCACTGGTGAGTTGGAACGTAATTGACTAGCATGTTGCGTTGGCATGGATGTCTGGGTCACATGATCACCGTTGCAGTATGAAGTATGGGTGCGTATCACGTCTACCTTGCCTACAGTGTGATGATGTATTGTGGAAGTCAGCAGTGTGCACTAATCGGTAAGTGACTCTGGACAAATGCATTGGTCTCACAGTTGTGACTTGGCCCATCCCCAGTCAGTGACACACATTGAAAGTGAGGTGCATATCATCAAGTCCATATCGCAAAGTCAACGTAACTGTCATCAAAGTTGTGTTGTCAATAGGGGCCTAGCATCATAATTTGAGCAGCGTTAATATATTCCACGTGTATTAACGCTTACTTGTCAATGAGGTACACTGTCACGCTGTGTTGAGTGTGAACAGGGTGTGCATTGGGGGTTGTGTTCGGCGTTCCACAGCAACACCCATTGTATCAGAGGCTGCCCCTGATGTCCAAGTGCGGCATTCATAGTTGGCAGCGCACAACTTACCAACAGTTACATCCAGGTTGTATTCTGGCCATATGTGCAGGAATGCTTTTTGATCATCATGTTTGCTTTGTACATGTGAGCTGCTTTGTGCAGCACACATGGGAATAGAGAATTGACATGGTGTGTATAAGTACAGCAAGGTGGCCCTTCCAGTACATACATTTACATACCTCATTTTTCCCCAATGTATCTTTCCTGTGTGCTGTACTAAGCGACCCACATGATAGTCACAACATGGTCTTCTAGGATGGAATCTGTGCATGAAGGGGCACCTTCATGTACAGACACCAAACTCACCTGCACACACACACAACCTTGCACTCTGGTGCAAGGGTGCCTGCGTACGCGCTAAGTTGTGAGACGTAACGCCATTGCCGGGGGAAACGCAAGTCTGCACAACATCCTTGGAAATAGGGTTCAGACTTGCATTAGCAAATTAGCTGCAGATTGCACAAAGCAGTTACACAGAGGTTGTTGGTGTATGACAATCTGGAGATGTCCACTTTCCTTAGACCATTTGTCCCTAAACAGAACTTTTTCACACAGCAACTATGTTCACAGGACAGCGTAGCTAACGTAACACAAATCATGAGGACAGCATTTTGTCACTACCTTTTGGCCAGCACACAGCTCACATGGACAATTCCATGGATAGTTAATGTACAGTCACCCATGCCGTACACAAACACATTTTGCGCAGGTGTGCCAGCTATGGCAGTACAGTGCTAAGTGTTGGTCCAGCGCAGTGGGTGACACAGACTTGCAACATATGCTTGTCAATGTGATGCTGCATTGTGTCTCGGATGTGCCAACAATATGCGCAAACGCTTTGCGTCTCCCACCTCAATCAGCAACCATTTCTCACTTTGACAGCAGTGTCACACATGTCGTAATTTTCATTCCTTACAGTCCACACAAATAAATGTGGAGTTTGTACTTACCACCCTGTAGTCCTGTCTTGACTCCCACGTAGTCCAAGAGGTCTGCCTCACGTGCAAGCATGTCCTGCATTCGGTGCTTTCACTGGCGCACGTTGCGGTCCACTCCGAAGAACCGTAGCATATGCACCCGCATACACTCCCACCTGATCTTCCGCACAGACACATTGTACCCTTGTAGGATACGGCCTCCCCTCTCCAACATCAGTGGCAGGTGGAATTTAATGAGCCACAGGAACCCCCCCCAATGTCCCCTCGGAGATCCTGCCCTCCCTGCCCACACCCGGCATCTCCCTACACACCTGTGAGCCCACAGCCAGAAAAAAAAGCCTCTAAAATATCCCCAACAACAATTTAACTGCACTACCCCAAGACAGACACCCAACAAAATTGAGGACAGGAGACAGTAAAACACAATTAATGAGTACACAACACTTCACAGACACTATACACAGGACACAGGACACAGAAACACTCTCAAAATCACAAAACTGCAGCACACACCACCAAGAAACTCCAGCACTCTCCACAATAACCAGCAATGTGCTCAAAAGAGAAACAGAAAGTGCAGAACACTACTTCAGTAGATAGGAAGCATGCAGACATCACTTCCTGTCTCTTTGCGGCCCGTTTTTGAGTAAGCGGCGAAAATCTGCACGCAAATAGTCACATGAGTAAATTTTATAATGGCAAAAAGTGTCGCGCAATGTATTTTAACATTGGGCGGATGGAAAAAGAAAATATCGCTTTTTCGTGTTAGCGGCCAGATCTGCACGCTAAGAGCAAATCAATGCACTGATGTACAGTCTTAGTGCAAATTTCATGTCAGAGCCCTGTAACAACATGTTGAGGTTGGTTGGCACTCAAATGACACCATGAAAATGATGTTCCACAACACATGACACCCTAACTTGCAACATTCAACACAGGTCACACCATAATTGCATATCTAACAAGAGAACCATCAATCAATCATGGATTTTTTAAGTGTGCTACTCACCCGTAGGGGTCACAAGGCGTAGGGGCATGACTTTCGGCATGCTTCAAGTTGTCTGTGTACGTGCATGTGTTGAAGGTGATGTTGATGTTGCGTAGTGGTTCGTGTGCGATGGCAGATGTGGCTCTGTGGTAGATGTGAGGGGGCCAGGGGTGTGTGTGGGCCCCCGAGTGGATTCCTTTCCTAACGGAGGAGATGTCTTCATCCGTGCCTGGTGTCCATTTGGAGATGGCGGTTTGGTTGTTGTCTCAGGGGTGCTGGTGGTCCGTCTGCTGCGTCAAGTTAGTAGTCCACATACTTGTTGTAGGGCTTGTTGATCTGGAGGTGGTCGTGGCTTCAAAGCAAATTACTTCTGACACACAGAAAAGCAGGCCCATTTTTCATGATTTACCTAATTGCACGCCCTATTTTCATATTTTTTCACCATTGCACGGCCTATTTTCAGATTTTACCACATTGCACGCCCATTTTTCAGATTTTACCCCATTGCACGCCCATTTTCATGATTTACCCCATTGCACGCCCTATTTTCATATTTTACCCCATTGCACGCCCATTTTTCATATTTTACCCCATTGCACGCCCTATTTTCATATTTTACCCCATTACACGCCCTATTTTCAAAATTTACCCCATTGCACGCCCATTTTTCCTATTTTACCCCATTGCACGCACATTTTTCATGATTTACCCCATTGCACGACCATTTTTCATATTTTACCCCATTGCACGCCCTATTTTCATATTTTGCCCCATTGCACGCCCTATTTTCAGATTTTACCACATTGCACGCACGATTTTCAGATTTTACCCCATTGCACGCCCGAATTTGCATCTTTTACCCCATTGCACGCCCAAAGTTTCATCTCTTACCCGCACGCCCACAGTTTCATTGTTTTACACAACGTACACACTCCAATAAATTATTGACCACTGACAACAGACAACAATTGTGCCTTTATTCACAGACGGCAACCTATATTGACGGATTTACACAAAGGACACGCAACAATTTTGGATTGGGTAGCCCAATTTGCACCATGAAGACTCTAGTCTTACACATTTGACACACTGAAAAGCATCTCTGTACTGAGGAGACATTCCCAGCATGGATGAAGTTTTGTTATTTTCTTTGCACATATTGTGCAACGTACCCTTTTCAGAGTGATGTACCCATGCTGGACAGTAACATGCAGACAGGGTATGTGTGTATGTTTTTTTATTGGCACACACCGTGATTGCGGTCATTTTGCTTATGAGATACATTGGAGGGGGACTGTCACAATGTGACGTGCTCAGTTGAAGAAATTGTTTATTATTCGGTCCCTTCGGGCAGTTCCTGCTGCATTTACTGTGGGGTGTGCGCCACCTGCCTCATCTTCATCATCATCCTGGTCATCGTCCGGTGCAGCAGGCACTTGAATCTATGGAGCATTGGTGCGCACACATATATTGTGCAATACACAACATGCAAGGATGATTTTGTTGACCATTTCAGGGCTGTACAGCAGTCTGCCACCTGTGATGTCCAGGCAACGGAAACGTGACTTTAGCACGCCAAATGTGCGCTCCACAATGGACCGGGTGCGTCTGTGGGCCGCATTATACTGCCTCTGGCCTGGGTGGTGGGGTTTCGGAGGGGTGTCATCATCCACGGGCATAGTGCATATCCTTGGTCACCTGTAACATGTGATAGCGAGATGTTTACATTATTGGTTGTGCCGGCTGAGTTGTTGGTGTAGATGGTTTTGTGGTGTGTCTTTTGTGTTATGTTGGATTTCATGTTAGCCATGTGTTGCTTCTGACTGATTACAAGCATCACTGCAAATTAAATTGCCTCACTGTTGATACTCCCTCCCCCAAGCCTCATTAATTGTGTGCGCTGCGCGGTTGCATGACTGGCTCTTCTACCATCTATCGATGGCACTCATCCACCCTCCTCACAGTCAATGCCATGTGAACGTTGAAATGGCAATGGGCCACACCAGACACGGTTCACGTTCAGTTGTGCTGCTGTCACTGCTGCCAAACCTGCCCCAATGCACAACACATGCTGTTTCCTGTCCCGAGCGGCCACATATCAACAGTCATCAGCCCCCTCGCATGCAGGGCCCATTGCAGGCAGGAACGCTTCACCCACACCATCAGCATCATCAGACCACTCCGTGGACTACGTACTCATTCGGGAGTGTAGCCTCCAACTCACATGCCACGACTACTCAAGATCCATTTGACTCTGGGAAATGTTAGCTGACATCAGACTGTCCCAGATCTTCACCACACTGATCCACAAGGCAGGGCACACCTTTGACGGCTTCTTTGCATGTGGAGACTTCGTCCAGTTCATCGGCCCCACTAAACGCACATGTGTTGACCACTTACGCATGCACCACCTTGTTGATGTACCCCAAGCCACCGTTGACCACATGCAGGCCCCCACAAAGTTGGTGTAGATCAGTCACCGAGGAGATGCTACACACCACCATCAACAGCAACAACCACAACACTGCAGTCGTCAACAATGGCGCAAGTCCACATTTTCCAAACATGTATCTCCAACTGCGCATGCACCCTTGTCCCACTATGCAACTGCAACATACGGCAGGCAATGAATGCCACCTCGGTCAGCACCAACCTCAGAGTTGGCAGATGCATCTGCTGACACATGGAGTGGAGCTGGTGCAAGCTTTGGGATACCAGTAAACAGCACCACCAACACGTACAGAATGCTCATATTCACCATCAACAATACGCCCACACACAAAACTGCTCTTCCAGGTAGGATTGCTGTGATTTGCAACATGGATGATCAACAGCTGGGGCGTGCTATACGCAGGGGAAACATGAGTCCTCATCCTCGTAACAGAACAATCAGCATGTGGCATCACCTGGTGGTCCAACGCCTTCGGATGCCCCCACCCCAAATCTAGGTACCTAGGCCCCATATTTGACTCCTCCATCTCCATGTACCTACAGGTGTACGCACTGGCCTGCAGCTGCTTCGCCAGCCTCTGCATCCTCCATGCAACCTTCACATGGATCCCCCCCATTGTCGGGTGTAACAGTGACCCACACAGTCATTGCCATCAGGCTGGGCTACAGAAACACACTATATGCCAACGTGGGCACGTCTGCGGTCAGCTTACTCCCGACTGTCCAGCACAACACCTACACACTGGGCCTTGTGTTCCTACTTTGATTATGGATCGTGTGCCTCCATCGCACATACATGGTTCCCACCTCTCACCACATTTGCTTATGGGTGGCACAGGGGCTAAGCATTTGAGGATGGTTTGTCTACATATCTTGCCACAGTTCCCACAGTTCTTGGTGTTGTTGTGTCTGGTATGTGGGCATGTTGATTGACATGTTGTATGTGGGATTGTGACATGTACATTCTCACACTTCTGATTTGCATCTCTGTGAAGTTGAGGCATGTGGTGGGTCACGTTAGTACTTACCGACTAGCACTGCATTTCCATATGTGCCATCCTGGAAGCGCTGGTTTATGATGGACTGTCGGAAGATGTAGGAATCATGCACACTCCCTGGGAACTTGGCTATGACATTGGTGAACAGTCCCCGGTGGTCCACTATTGCCTGCACATTCATGGAATGGGTCTGCTTTCTGTTGCGGTATATGTGTGCACTATCCGCAGGGGGCACAAATAGGACATGTGTGCAGTCAATTGCGCCCAACACCTGTGGGAATCCGGCTATGGCGTAGAATCCTTGCTTGGTCTCAATCTGTTCCTGCACAGTGTTGGGGAAGTGAAGGTGCTGGGGTATCAGGCTGAGTATGCCATCCAAGACAGTTGGGAGGAAGATTTAGAAGACTGCCTGTGAGACTGCTCCAACTCTGGCCGTTGTTGGTTGAAAGGTCCCAGAGGCCAACATATGCAGCTCGGCCAGCAGCTTTGTCTGCGGAGGGATGTTGGCTCTCTGCTGTGTTTGTGGCGTCAGCCTGTGGGCCATCAGGTTCAGGATGTGTTGGATGGATGTCCTTTTGAGCCTGTAGTGGGCAATGACATCCTCTGGCGTCAGGTCTGCGAGGCTGAGACATCTGCGCAGGGCCCGCTGTCGTCTTTGGCGCAGCCTTGGTGGTGGTCCTGGGGGAGGTGGCAGTGGCGGTGGTGGTTGTTGCCTTCGTGGGACTCCAAGCTGAATGATTAGTATCTCCATCGCGTCTGTGGGTCTTCAGGTGTGGGTCTGGGCTAGTCTCCCTTATATGCCTCCATTTATCACCATTTTACAATTTTTAGACCTGTTTTTTTCAGGTCTTATTTTCCTGCAGCTAAGGGGCCTTAGCAGGACTTTTTTTATCGCTTCGCGGGTCCGGGACATCATTGGTAATAGTGCGATGGTGTGTTAGCGACTCTTTTCATGAAATTTTGAGAGGGAACGCCTACTTTGCATATCATTAGCGGAAACTATCGCTGCCATGCACGGTGATCCAGCGCTAACAATAAAAATTCTTCTCCTATATGCTTCGGTCATCCAGGTGCAACTATTCCTCCAACACACAAACTATATCCATATGATGGTGGGGCCCATAACACCGCATATATATTCACTTACTCATTTATTCCCTGGATTTCCTCCGTCCTTAACCTAGGAGAAAACGATTCGCTGGAAGGAGACGGGATACCTCTTTTTAACACGACATAATGTTTCTCATTGCTTTTAAGGTATTCCGCTCATTGGTCGATGGACCAACTAGTAGGAATCAGTTGATGGTGATTAAGACCAGCTCAATCACAATAAACTCTTTAACATTTTACCTTAATTATTGAGCTAAAGAATCACTGAGTCATTTGTTTAAAGAATAATAAAGTTTATATAAAGTTTTCAAAGCAAGATATAAGTTTAAGCTTATTATTCAGATCATTACATTTATCATCATTATAAGAATAAATTGAAATTGCAATGCATACCTATTAGACGGAAAAATAAGGTTGTTACAGCAAGAACTCTAAAAGATCAATCTATCTGTCTTGGAAAATCTAATAGCTCTAAATGAAAAATCTATCAGGAGTAAAAAGGTTCTCCAAAAGCAGCATCTTATACTCAACTAGAAATATAAAATAGCAGCAGCAGCATCAGCTCGTCAGCATCAGCAACGCAACTTCACCCATCTACAGCATCTCCTCTCTCCAGCATCTAACCCCTCCCCACCAAGAGTAGGTCTTCTTATACCCTAATTCTAGCTTACTGAATAAAAATGTTGCATCTCTATGGCGTGATTCTCTCTCATTGGTTCATTCAAGTCCATATACATTTTAATCAAACTTCCTTGTCTTAACCAGTTTTTTGTGGAATGTCCATGCTTGCATCGTTTCCCACAGTTCATGACATTGCTCATCCGTTTCGATCAGTCCAATTTGTATCTTTTTCTGTTACTTTTTAGATTCAATAGTTCCGTTTGTCCATTTATTCAGTTTGACTTCTCACGCTTCTTGCTGATCATCTTGGCACACATTTGCTCAGAAAGGTCACAATAGCCTTGACCATACTTCCATCTTAGGCTCTCAGCACGAACACGTGGTCATTCTTTTTCACAGCCTTTCTCCTCTACCACACGGCTTCTTGCTCATGCGTACTCTAGCAAATGGCGGCCATTTTATATCGCTGCTCAACAGGCCTAAGCGCACTATTTTCAAAGATAAACAAAATATTGTTAAAATAAAGAATATAAACCCTTTCGTTTCCCTCCCGTCTTTCTACGTACCCCAATTAGGTATTACCTAGCAAAAAGCAACATATAAAGCCGTCCCTTACTTACCATCGCTTTATTTTGCCACCACACGTTTTATTTTCAAAGCACAAATCATGCGTTTATTATTTTATTAGTACGCAAATATTACGTTTATGTTAGACACGTAAACAATTATAAGTTGATTAATTTGCACACAAAAATAGCGTGTTACCTTTAACCCTTTACATGTAACATACATTGTTGGTTATTTACTTAAACGAACATGTTTATTAATTATTTTCCGAAAATTATTAGGAGGTTAAAATTTTTTCATTTATCCTGCTCCATCAATTCCCCCTTTGGTGATTTTTAATATCACCACAAAACCCAAGTTATACAATTTTCTCAGACAGCATATATCTTTTATCCGTTTGCTTTTGTTAGTTTACACAACTGTATCCCTTTCAACTTGTCTCTTCGTTTTCTTGTACATGTTCTCTTTTATCTCTTCTATCTCTATTTCACCCATTTCTCTCTCTCTCTCCTTGTTTATCATGTTTTCTTTTTCTATTTTATTCTGTTTTCTTCTTTTCTTTATACATGTAACTACAAGCTTCAGCACTAAAATTATTATTATTATCATGGTTGCTATTATTATAACTTTCCCCATTATTAATCCACTCATTCTTGTTAACCAATTTATTACTGAAGAAAACCCTTTACCAAGTTTTCCCAATACACTTTCAACCTCCAGTGGAACAAGTTCCTTGTGCAAACTTGTAATATTCGTTATATATTTTTGTATATTTTCACTTTTATCTGGAATGTAAGTGCAACAATGTTGGACTTTCAGCATTCCACAGACTCCACCCTCTTTTGCCAAAAGAATGTCAAGGGCAAGTCGATTTTGCATCACCATAGCTCTCATGGCAACCATCTCGGTATTTACCATCAAGAACCCTCCAGCAATATCTGTAGATAAACGATCTACCACTGTGGATAATTTCCGAATTTTAAATGCATTCAAAGATATTCCCACTGCTGGTATCAATGCACCAAAAATATCACCTACTATTTCTGAAAAACTTTCCCTTTTTCTACGTGTAAAGGTATTTATCATTTTGTGTGTTCCTTTTTCTTTTCTATCCATATGAAAAATCTTTGGAAAGACCAGGCCTAAATAACATGACCCATACCAATGGTCCGGCAACCTGTAATAAGCCCTATTACCGCAAACATAATAGATCCCTGGAAATATTGGATCTTTTCCCCCTTTGAATCCCCATCCACCTAAAATTTGATAATTGTCATGGCAAATACTGGAACCCACAAAATAATTGTCATATCTTGTTTTATTTCTTCTAATGCACAACCTTCCCTGTTGGGGCCAATCCAGAGTCATAGCTGCATTTGTCTTTTTCTTGTCATGATTGTCTTCCTCAAACGCCCAAAGAGGTGTTTTTGTCTCTTCTATCACTTTTCTTTGAAATTTCACTCTTCTTTCTTCAACCATCTCTAAAAATACTTTTTCTTCCTTCTTTAACTCACAGATAAGGTTGTTTTTAACTATATTCTCTAATGTTAAAATCTTATCTTCTATAAAATATTCACCAAACGTTTTTCCCTCTTTTATTTTGTTTAGCTCGGGAACTACAGAAACTTTCGCAAAAATCTTATCTATGTCAGTGTAATAATATTCTAATCTACCTGTTTTATAAAATAAACTTGCTAAAACACTACATGTTATTCCATACGTCAAAGGAAGGTGATGATAAGTCACACCCTCTGCTACAGACGCAGGCAATTGCATACAAACATAGCAATCTCTTACATCCATTGTTTCTACATACTCTTATAATAATTTAGTAAAAACATTCTTTGAAAAATCTGTTATTGATTTATCTTTATGTAACTCTGCACTACTTTTTAATATAACTGGTTCTTGAGTGTTAGCTCCTTTTTCTTTCTCTGTTTTATTAGACGTTTCTACTACAGCTAAACTAATTGGAATAGTGATTGCTAAAACCACCCATACTGTCATTAATAATCCTGTACAAAAGAAGCACATCTTACACCATCTACTTAAAAACTCACATTTACATTTTCTATCTCTAGTATCCTCCATTTTGTTTTATAACCTTATTTATTTATTTTCAAGGAAATTGTGTCACTACACCTCAGAAATGACTTATTAGCCACTCTGCACTCCAATGTTTTTGTCTTTGCTTGGTACTTTCTTTTAAATCTTTTCAGAATTCTTTCTTTGTCAAAACCAGTATTTTGTCAAATACTGTAGAAATTCGTCAGATCCAGTGTTTTGTCAAGTCCGGTAGAAATTTGTTTAAATTTATTCAAGTTTGTTGCACCTCACCTTCACCCATTAGGTTTCTTTGTTCGGGGTTCTCGTGAGTGTTCTTTTCTTCTTTGATATCAGTCAAAGCAAGATACAACCATTCAGGCGATCTATACTTCGGATTTACCTTCTTTACTCTTTTCGTTTTCTGCAAGTGTTTTCCACCTTGTTTTTCTTGCTCTTTCTGGCTTGTTATTTCATTCACTTGTTCAGCACTTTTTCCATCTAACCTTATGATTCTGTATCTTAACTTTCTTACTTCGTTGGGCCAATTGTCTCCTTTTCTTGGCCTTTTTGCCTCACTTCCTTTTTCCTCTCTTTCTGTTTTCCAATTCCTTTTTCTTGACTCTAGTTTTTGGTTTCTTTCTTCTCCACTTTCTTCAGACTCTGTTTCAGTTTTTTCTTTATTGTCTCTTATTCTGAATCTTATAATTTCATTTTCTTCCTCTACTTGTGGTTCTTTTCTTATCTTCCTTCGTTCACCTATTTCTGTCCCTCCTCGAGGTTCTTCCGAATTTGTGTCAATCTCTCTATCTGCTTCTAAATTTCCCTGTTCTTTTGTTTGGCTATCTGTCCCTATTGCTCCTCGGGGATCTTCCGATTTTTCTAGCTTTCTGTTTGAAACTCTCCCTTCTTCATCTATTAATATTATCTCCGAAGGATTTTTACCACAACTTGTACTTCGTTGCTCACTGTTACTATCTTCTTGCTCAGTTTCTTCTCTTATGCTTTCAAATTTCCAATTTCTTTTCAGAATTTCTTCACAATCCGAATGATCTGTATCAGATTCTGAACTGGTATCTGATATTTCCAGATGTCGACTCACATGTCGATCTTCAAGTTCTGGAACTTCAGCTATTTCCTCTACTTCTTCTGTTGTTGCACTTGTAGTTGGGTCTTCCAGATATCGACTTACAGGTCGATCTTCAGATTATGGCACCCTGTTTGTTTCTTCTTCTGCTTCTGATGCTGAACTGTTATCCAATACTTCCAGATGTCGACTCACATGTCGATCTTCAGGTTCTGGAACTCTGATGGTGTGACTGGCATGCACCCAGTGTTTCACTCCTGCACATTTGACTGCAGTGGTTGTCACCAGGATCACTTGTCGTGGTTCGTCCCAGCGAGGAACCAAACAGTTTCTTCTCCTGTGGACTTTTATGCGGACCCAATCTCCTGGATTCAAGTCGTGAGCTGGTTTTCTTTCAAGAGTGGTCGCATCCGGTCCAACCTGATGAAACACAGAACGCACCACATCAGCCAATCCTTTGCAATAATCCAGCACCAGATCATCAGTTATAGTCAGTAGTTTGTTGACAGGTACATGTGCTTGTCTCATTGCTCGTCCCATAATTATCTCATGGGGACTGAGTCCAGTTTTCCTTTCCGGAATACTTCTGATTGTCATTAAAACTAATGGCAAGGCATCTGGCCATTTGAGTCCTGTAGCTTGACACATTTTTCCTAACCTGTTCTTAATTGTTCCATTCACTTGCTCTACTATTCCAGAAGCCTCTGGTCTGTATGCACAATGCAGTTTCTGTTTAACCCCTTGACCGCGATCGGAATTCCGCTCCTGTGCTGGACATTCCGATCGCGGGTGTAGTCATGACGAGCTCAGCTCGTCATGCACACAGCGCGACCGCGCAGCATGACGAGCTGAGCTCGTCACGAGCATCGAAGGGGTTAATACTAAGTGCTTCACAAATCAGTTTAACTAATTCATTTTGGAAATGTGTTCCTCTATCTGTTTCAATCGTGACTGGAAAACCATACCTCGGAATGAATTCTCGCAGCATAAGTTTTGCTACCGTGATTCCATCATTCCTTCTGGTTGGGTATGCTTCCACCCAACGGGAAAACAAACAGACGACTACTAGGACATACCTTAGTCTGTTGCTCGGAGGCATTTCAATAAAATCCATTTGCATTCTAGTGAACGGACCTCCTTCTCGTCCTATTGTTCCTAGACTCACTACTGTCTTCCTTCCTGGATTTAACTGTTGACAAATAAGACATCTTTGACAAAGACTCTCAACTATGGCTCTAAATTTTGGATTATACCATGTTTGTCTGATCATTGAATCTCTCCCAATATGTGCTTGTCCATGGTACATCCGTGCCATGTCAGAAATCATGCTATCAGGCATAACTGGTCTTTCATCTCTGTAAACCCAAACATCATTTTCCTCATGTTTTCTACATCCTGCTTTTATCCATGTATCTTTTTCCTCATCATCTGCTGCTTCCTGTAACTGTCTCACCTCATCCCATGTCTCAACAGGGTTAGTAAAAAGCAAAGGACAAGAAATATGCTCTCTTTCTCGGCTTTTGTTTAAAGAAACCACATTCTTTGCACAGTACTGTGCAATCTCGTCAGCATACTTATTGCCGACAGTTATGTAGTCTTCCCCATTTTTATGTGCATTGCACTTCACAACAGCAATCTGTTTAGGCAGCTGTATCGCCTCAAGCAACTTTTTCACAAAATCTCCATTTCTAATTGGCGTTCCTGCAGACGTCAAGAAACCTCTTTGTGACCAAATCTGACCAAAATCATGCACCACCCCAAAGCCGTACTGGCTATCTGTCACAATCGTAACCCGTACATTTCTTCCCAACTTGCATGCTTGAATCAGAGCTACTAGTTCTGCGACTTGGGCAGACCGTATCCCTTTCAGACAAGATGCTTCCATTACAGTTGCTACTGTGCAAACTGCATATGCTGCACTTAGAACTCCATCATTCGTTCTCAAACATGAGCCATCCACAAACAGAATATAATCTGATTCCTTTAAGGGCTCATCTCGTATGTCTGATCTCGGTTTTGTACAATATTCAAGCACATTCAGACAATCGTGATCTACTTCATCCATTTCAATCACACTCTCTTCATCTGGCAATGATGTCGAAGGATTCACATTCATACATCTGTCAATGGTCACATTATCTGCACTCAAAATTACTTTTTCATACCTAGTCAGCCGACTATGTGTCATATATTGTGTTTTCGTTCTTGTCAAGAGAATTTCCACAGAATGGGAAACATATACTCTCAGTGGATATCCCATCACTATGCCTTCACTCTATTCCAGACTCACACAAGTAGCAGCAACTGCTTTCAAACATCCAGGCAACGCTTTCGCTACAGGGTCTAAAACAGCTGAAAAATATGCAATGGGTCTTTTCATAGTTCCATGTCTCTGTACCAAGACTGAAAATGCACATCCATCTCTTTCACTGCAATACAACTCAAAATCTTTCTCATAGTCAGGCATTCCCAATGCTGGAGCCTCACACAATTTCTTTTTCAGCTCTCTGAATGCTTTCATTTCCTCATCATTCATTTCAAAAGGATCTTTAACATCCTTCTTTGTCAGTTTTTGCAACGGTTTAGCAATCAGCGAAAAACCGCTTATCCATTGTCGACAATATCCAACCATTCCCAGAAACATTCTTACCTCTCTTTGCGTCATTGGAGCTCTCATTCCTTGAATCATTTTTATTCTTTCAGTCGTTACCTTTCGCACTCCTTTCTCAATTTTATGCCCTAAATATTGGACTTCTTGTTGACAAAACTGCAATTTTGATGGGGACACTTTATGTCCTCTTTTTGCTAAATGATTCAGCAAAGCAATTGTATCATTGACACATGCTTCCTTCGTTTTTGATGCCACCAGTAGGTCATCAATATACTGAACCATCACTGACTTTTCTGGTATTTTTAAATTTTCCAAGGATTTCTTTAGAATCTGATTAAAGATTGAGGGGCTTTCTGTGTACCCTTGAGGAATTCGGCACCATGCCAAAATACGCTCTCCAAACCTAAACGCAAATAATGGCTGGCTATCTGGATGCAATGGAATAGAGAAAAATGCATGACATAAATCAATTACTGTGTACCATTCTGCTTCACGTGGAATCTGGTATAGAATCACAGCAGGGTTCGGTACTATTGGGCAACAAGGCACTACAATTTTGTTTACCTTCCTCAAATCCTGTACAATTCTATATGTTCCGTTTGGCTTTTTCAGTCCCATTATTGGCGAATTACATGGACTGCTCATGATTTCTTTTAGAATCCCTTGTTCAACCATTTTATTTATTACTGGCGTTATTCCTTCAATTATTTCTGGTGTCAATTTATACTGGGGCGTATTTGGGTAACTCGTTCCCTCTTTTACTGTTATTTTAACGGGATCTACTTCTTTCATTAATCCTATATCTTCTCCTGTAAAGTCCAACACTTCTTCTTTCACTGTCTTTTTCAATTCAATTGGGATTTTCTCTGCATCAAATACAGGAAACAAATCATTTACTTCTGGTTCTAAATTTACCATTGTCATTTTATACAGTACATCTTCATCTGGGGTCTGAAATGCAATTCCATCTGGAGTACAATAGATAGTGCAATTCATTTTGCACAATAGATCGCGTCCTAATAGGTTCAAGGGACTACAATCGCATACCACAAATCGGTGCATTTCACTAAATGGACCAATCTTTACCTCCACTAATTTAGTAAGAGGCGTCTTTATTTGCTGATTCGAAACTCCAACTACTTGGATATGTTCACCTGAGAGAGGAAGGTTTGGAATTTCCACTGACCTAACAGTAGAACGGGTAGCTCCAGTGTCCACAAGGAATGTTACATTTGCACCATTCACTTCTCCATCCACAAATGGACCAGACTGATCTACCTCTAGAGTTGCGCCAAGCACGCACTCTTCCCCCTCTCCTAGGCACCGTCAGAAGCTTTCATCCGTTTCATCCTCATCCTGTCGTAACCAATATTGAGAAATGGCAGCTGCACCGGCAACTGTGTTACCTGTTCTCCTCCGTAGAATCCTGTTTCTGCACTGTATTTCTGTTGGTTAACACTCTTGGGAAGTGGTGGTGGTGGTTGTGGCACCTGACTTTGTTGAGTAACTACCTCACTCTGCACCTGTGAATTTAATGATTGATTTTCCACATTAAGTTTTGGAGGAAATTTACACTCGTTTCTCCAATGCCCTAGCTTTCCGCAGTTGTGGCATGGCCACTTTTTCTTTGCCTCATCTATGCTCATTTGTCCTTTTCCTTTACCTATATTTGGTCGAGATCTAGCCTGTCCTGCTTCATTACCTGTATTACTCAATTGAGCTTCTTGCTTCTCTGCAACTTTCACCTGTGCCCACATGACTTTTTCTTTCAATTTACGCTGTCTACTCTCAATATCATCACTGCAATACTTAGCATATCTCAAAACTTCGTCGACTGTGCTATTCTGCCAACAAATCATATGCTGCTTAATCATTTCACTTATCTCCGGTTTCAACCCGTACACAAATCTATATACAAAATGACTCATATCCTTCTCATTTAGTGTCTCATAACCACTATACTGTTTGAAAACTAACAACAGCCTTTCATAATAAGCATGCACTGATTCTTTACTTTCCTGCGTTGTTCTGTCTATTTTTACCCAATCTGTTTCTTTAGGTGGAATCTTATTCTTCAAAAAGGTAATTACTTGTTCGTACTTTCTCATCACTTCTGGTCCTGGCGCTCCTGTTTTAGTATCCCTTGGATATTCTACAGTTGGCCAATCAATAGTATTCTTACATCTGTCCACAAATCAGCTGGCACTACTATATCAAACAATCCATCCAAGTCTATCCACAACACCTTTGAAACTTTCACAAATCTCTCCACTTGTCTGTACCATTCTACTGGCTTTTCTCTCAACTTTGGGAAATCATTTGTAAATGACAGTATGTCCTGTCTAGTCCATGGAACATGCACATAACTACCTCCTGGAGTTTCTCTCATCGAGTACTCCCTTACAACTGGTTCCTTATCTGTCACTGCAAAAGCCAAAGATGCTTTATCTGTTACTTTCTCACTCCTTTTCGTCCATCTATTTCTCCATCTATCCACATCACCCCATTTTCTCAGTAAAACAATTAACTCTTTTATTTGGGTCAATCTTCCTGATGTATTCAGATTCTCTATATCTTTCTCACAAAAATCTACTCTGTATGGTTTCTGCAACGTTCTCACTTTTGCAAATTCTACTCCTAGTTCACTTGCTGTCTCTTCTAATTTGTCATGTAAATTCCTAGCTCTCCATGTAAGACTTTTGCACAAAAACATAATCTCATCATCCTGATAATTTTTTAATTTTTCTGTACCAATCGTTCCTAAAATCAATTCTTCCATGTCTATTTTTAACCTAATTACATCTAATGGTTTTACTTCTGTTTCTTTTGTTTTTAGCGTTTTCATCCATTCATTTAACTCATCTGGAGTCGGACCTACAGGCGTACTATTTAATTCTATCCAATTGTTACTTCTTTCTGGTGTCCCTGATGCAGACCCCGTTACCATAGGTATTCTCCTGAACTCATTCTCGTTTATCGTCAAATTAGTAGGTGGGCTTGGTCTATAGGTACTAACCAAATGGTGTGCACCTTCATTGTTCAGTTCCATCCCTTCTCTTTTTCTTTGCAAATGTGAATTCATGGGAATCACTAAAGAACGTTCATCAATATTCTGATTCTCAAAAATTGGCATTACTGGACCTATCGTCACTGGTACAGTTACAGCTTCCATATTCTTTGTCAATGCTCTTATTTTCTCAGTCAATTCTCTTGTGGTTTTTGCTAATTCTGTTGCATTGTCACTTTCTATCTCTTCATTTTGTGAAGTTTTTAATTGATCTTGTGACCTATTTATCTCATCTCTTCGTTCGGGTTTTTATTCCTCCCAGTTTCCATTGGCGTTGCATTAGGTGTCACCACCGCAGAAGTCTGTTGGTATGGAGGTGGGTTTCTGTTTAAAATATCTTCCAGCAATTCGTCATCCGTTTCACTACCACCATACCCATACTTTTCTATAACTACATGTTTCTTTTTCTCTGTACACTTTCTCTTTGCTTCTTCCTCCACTGTAAAAGCTGGAAACAAACCTCCTGTCATATTAGCACATCTCCAACGCTTTATTCTGTCCTCATGATTTACTCCCCATAACCTTCCAGGCACAAACTCATGATTCTTTAATCCTCTGAATCTCTCTCGTTCATACATCTCATCTTCCCATTCAGTTAAAGCTTCAAACTGTGTCGGTCTAGGTCTAGGTTCTAACATTGCCATCTTCTCTCTCAAATTCCGTAGTACAGCTACATTAAATGAACCATTCTCAGGGAAAGCCAATGCTCCATCATTCTTGGTATATTTTGTCCAATTTTCTAACCATATGCATGTATGATATCCATATTTCAGCATCATGTGTGAAGCTGGTGATTTCGGCGGAGGAATTATTTGTCCCTCTCTAGTCACTACCTTTTTGTCTTTCTTAAAGAAGTTCTTAACTTTCGACATCCACGACGTTTTCTCTCTACCATATTCATAATACGACATGATTCACAATCGCTTTCTCTCCTCAAACTATCCGTAATTCAACACTGTTCTCTATGCGTTATTCCAACCAATACTAGCGCGACTCACACCAACACTCCAATCAGAGCAGTTTCTGTCTACAGCGCCCTGTCCAATCCCAGCGCGGCTTTTGTCTACGTCAGTTCTGCTCCTGTTTCTGTATGACTAGCGCACTGTCCAATCCCAGCGCGGCTTTTGTCTACGTCAGTTCTGCTCTTGACCCCTCCTTTACAAAATTTATCGGCAATTTCTTTTTCAACAATTCTTTGTTAGTTACAACATTTAAAACACATTTCCATTGTCTGATTCACTAAACAAAAGAGATAGCTTTGTCCATTTACACAAGAACTCTGTATTTTCCAGTAGGCAGCACTTACCTCTACCCTACCACAGAATTTTCAGTTTCGCCGATAAAGTAGCACTTCCCTCTACCTTACCCTTCTTTCAAGCAAGCAGTAAACCCGTTTCTCTGGGGATAAAACACATGTGGAGACTATACTGCTCCTGAGAATTAAGGCCAGAGTTTCACAAGGAAACCGATCACTATTTCACTTACACACCTTTTATGCGGAGAATGTCCCTATCATAACACAACCTGTGTTATCACCAATATGAACTCAGACAATGCACTATTCCATGTGACTTCTCTTGCCACACGTGTTCCACTTCCTACTTCCCGGAAGCGTGAAAACTTACATATAACATAACGCGACTCAACATAAAGTGCTAGACATGAATTTATCAATAATCACTAATCAATAATCAATAATCACCAAACTAATCTATAGTAACCATCCTCTGCTACCAAAAAATCTGATCCAGCGCTAACAATCAAAATTCTTCTCCTATATGCTTCGGTCATCCAGGTGCAACTATTCCTCCAACACACAAACTATATCCATATGACGGTGGGGCCCATAACACCGCATATATATTCACTTACTCATTTATTCCCTGGATTTCCTCCGTCCTTAACCTAGGAGAAAACGATTCGCTGGAAGGAGACGGGATACCTCTTTTTAACACGACATAATGTTTCTCATTGCTTTTAAGGTATTCCGCTCATTGGTCGATGGACCAACTAGTAGGAATCAGTTGATGGTGATTAAGACCAGCTCAATCACAATAAACTCTTTAACATTTTACCTTAATTATTGAGCTAAAGAATCACTGAGTCATTTGTTTAAAGAATAATAAAGTTTATATAAAGTTTTCGAAGCAAGATATAAGTTTAAGCTTATTATTCAGATCATTACATTTATCATCATTATAAGAATAAATTGAAATTGCAATGCATACCTATTGGACGGAAAAATAAGGTTGTTACAGCAAGAACTCTAAAAGATCAATCTATCTGTCTTGGAAAATCTAATAGCTCTAAATGAAAAATCTATCAGGAGTAAAAAGGTTCTCCAAAAGCAGCATCTTATACTCAACTAGAAATATAAAATAGCAGCAGCAGCATCAGCTCGTCAGCATCAGCAACCGCAACTTCACCCATCTACAGCATCTCCTCTCTCCAGCATCTAACCCCTCCCCACCAAGAGTAGGTCTTCTTATACCCTAATTCTAGCTTACTGAATAAAAATGTTGCATCTCTATGGCGTGATTCTCTCTCATTGGTTCATTCAAGTCCATATACATTTTAATCAAACTTCCTTGTCTTAACCAGTTCTTTGTGGAATGTCCATGCTTGCATCGTTTCCCACAGTTCATGACATTGCTCATCCGTTTCGATCAGTCCAATTTGTATCTTTTTCTGTTACTTTTTAGATTCAATAGTTCCGTTTGTCCATTTATTCAGTTTGACTTCTCACGCTTCTTGCTGATCATCTTGGCACACATTTGCTCAGAAAGGTCACAATAGCCTTGACCATACTTCCATCTTAGGCTCTCAGCACGAACACGTGGTCATTCTTTTTCACAGCCTTTCTCCTCTACCACACGGCTTCTTGCTCATGCGTACTCTAGCAAATTTTATATCGCTGCTCAACAGGTCTAAGCGCACTATTTTCAAAGATAAACAAAATATTGTTAAAATAAAGAATATAAACCCTTTCGTTTCCCTCCCGTCTTTCTACGTACCCCAATTAGGTATTACCTAGCAAAAAGCAACATATAAAGCCGTCCCTTACTTACCATCGCTTTATTTTGCCACCACACGTTTTATTTTCAAAGCACAAATCATGCGTTTATTATTTTATTAGTACGCAAATATTACGTTTATGTTAGACACGTAAACAATTATAAGTTGATTAATTTGCACACAAAAATAGCGTGTTACCTTTAACCCTTTACATGTAACATACATTGTTGGTTATTTACTTAAACGAACATGTTTATTAATTATTTTACGAAAATTATTAGGAGGTTAAAATTTTTTCATTTATCCTGCTCCATCAACGGCGATAGCAAAAACGATAGCTATCGCCGGAAAGCTGTCGCTAACGCTTGTTAGCGACATCTTGGTAATAGGGCGATAAAAAAAAAACGCGCTAGCGGCACAAAAGTGTCGCTAACGGGGCGATAACTGGCTTGATAATATGCCCCATGGTGTTTTAAACAAAATATATTGTGGCGTGAGCAGAGTTAACAGCGTGGCCGCCATTCTTGAATCATAAAATCAGTTAAAGTGCGGCAAGCCTTTGCAGGAAAGCATGTCGTGCGATAAATAGGATAAAGTCATTTAACAAAATAGTCCAAAAATAAAGTGTTAGGAGAGAGCGTGTCCACAAAGCTGTTTGAGAAAACAGTGCTCGGAGGCTGTACTTAAAACCTACCAAATAACAACACACGTAACAGGGGATGTCGCCTATGAGAGGTTACAAAATGAGACATGGCGGTACTAAGGAGGGACTACTAAGCCTATTGACGAATGAAAAGCCACAGTTTACAGTGGACAATGACACAAGCCAATAAAAAATATGGGCTGAGAGTGGGCAGAGCTTCAAGTCCACACCTGAATACAGCATGCCTCGCAGAGCAGCGCATGCGTTGCCCAGGCCCGACCTAATAAGGAGATTCTCCAGTCACTGATGGGGTGTGGTATGATAACTCCACTATTTTTCTTTTATGAAGTTTAAAACATCCCTTTTACTTTCAAGAGCAGCCTGTATATCTTCTTTAATGAATCTCTATGTCCTTTCCACCTGACCATTGGTCTTGAGACAATATAAAGGGGCTCTTTCAGTACGAATACCACATTTCTTAAGGAACTGCAACATTTTGGATGACACAAACTGAACTCCATTGTCTGACATTAATAGCCTGGGTAAACCTTCAATTTGGAAAACCCCTTCCAAAAATTTGATTACTTCATCTGTGTTAGGATTTTCTACAAAAACATGGTTAATCCATTTAGAAAAATTGTCAGTAAGTACTATCAAGAATCTATGGGCATCTTGCCTTTCCGGGACTGTTAACTGAAAAATTGGAGCGCCTGCATATAGCGGCTTTCAGAAAGTTATTCAATCTCCCAAATACAACAAGGCGCACACTGATTTGGTTGGAATTCAATATCTCAACAATGGACACTGAATGTAAAAAAGATATAGTCGAATTCCACCACCATGTGACCAATGCGGGACCTGGCACAATCAGGGAAGCATTAAAAGCAATATTCCAGGACAATAAAAGTCATTGGGCCAGGTACCTGACACGGGCCAATGAGACAATCGGCCTGCCCTTAGAAATGATAACTGATACACCTTTAACAATGGCCAGCCTAAAAAGACTGCTAAACATACAGGGCAAGTGCATTTCAAGGGAGCAGGACCCCAAACGGATCAGAAACATCCCCGGTGCAGAGGGCCTTGACCACTGATATGAAGTTACAGCATGCCAACCATATTTGAAGGCAGGTCTGGGAAGGCAAGCCTTACAGAACATTCTGAGAACCAGGCTCCTAACGCTTCCAATATGGGATTACAGGGTCCACTGGAAAAATACATCGCCAGTATGAACGGAATGTTGCTTGTGCCAATACCACACAGAATCAGTCGAGCACATTGTCTGCTGCTGCCCAGCCTTGTCACACCAGAGGCGATTATACCTCAGAGCGATGTTTTTGCAAAATGGCACAAGAACTTGCAAAGAGGCCCTAACATTTATCTACACAACTGCGGTGCCAATGGTCCTCGCACAAAGTGGCCAGTTTTACGAGGAAGCAGGAAGGATTCTACAACTGTCTCATGAATTGAAGACAAAAGACAGCAAAGCACAGGTTGCCGATTGTCCATTGTTGTAGAAACATTTTCCTGGAGGCACTTTATATGAACTGGCACTGAATGGCTTCACACATGTACCTCGCACTCCAGGACCTGGAAGCGCACATTCTTACACATGAAGCTTGCACTTCAAGAGACCTGTGCGTGGGTCTGACTTTGCACTCTGAGCCTCATTCACCTCTTGCACACTCCCTCTGGTGGGGTCTCTTGCATGAACTGGCGTCACACAGATCTATGCATTTTTCCTGCACCCTAGGATTCAGCACTTTATTGTAAATTGTTTTGGGGGGGCCCTGCATTTGATTTGGCACCACATGTATTTATGCAATAATCCTGCACTTTAGGATCGTGGAAGCCTATGGTTGCACGCACACACTCTGCACTTTATGGCTCCTTGGATGTTGCAGCACTATTCGGTTCTTTGTCTTCGCATGTCCGCATGAATGTATGATCTTAGAACGATAGCCATTAGGCCGATGGCTCCTATAACGACAGCATTAGTTCGAAGCTGCCATTTTCACGCCAGTTTGTAGTACGAAGTTCAAATGCACGCTCGCATGTAGTGTGCTTAAAAGCAGACAAAAAACAACAAATGCTTTAAGTACGTTTTGTTCACGAATCATTTTTTAAATAATTATTTTTTAATTAAACATTTTACTTTCACGTTGTTTCAATTTTGTTTGTGTAATGTCGCTTGCTGCTTTGCTGGTCTTGAAAAAGTTCAAAGACCGATCTCCTTTCCTCTGGTGCCTACGGTGAGCGTCTTGGGTTCGCCCTGATTGGTTCCGCCCGCCAGATCAGGGCGTGTCAGGGCCGTCATTATTGATGCAGTGAGTCTACTATGTTGGCAGCTATGTTAAAATTGTTCGACTCCACCGAGTCAGAGAAGGCGCAGTCCGCTCCTGATTTTTGGGTGCCACTGCACCTCAGAGTTGGATGGTGCAGTTTCTTTCATGCGAGAGGACGCTGCGCGATTGCGCACCCTCCCCCACCCTTAGCCCTAAACCGCCACTCACACCCTTAGCCCTAATACGGCCTGCACTACCATTATACCTAAAACAGCCCTTTCCCCTTAGCCCTAAGTCCTTCCTTCACACCATTAGCCCTAAACCGTCCCTCACACCCTAAAAACTGGTGTTGAGATGCCACTCATGAAAGTAAAAGATTCTGCATAAAAACGGGCATTGTAACGTTGCCGCCTTGATGCCGATTTCGGTCTAAAGGCTGTTCATAATGAAGCCTTCGTGAAAAAGGACGTTTCTCTGTTCGCATACCTTAGAGCCTCATGTACACCTGGCCATGATGCAAAACATCGAGTGCCACAATGCAATACTGGAGTAATCTACTGCAATAAGCCCATGCATGCCCACGCACTTCACAGCCCAATGTATGTCTGTCTATGGCTCAAAATTGCACGCCTATGCACCTTACAGCTTTATGCATGCCTGGTTATGCAATAAAACACCTGGCCATAGATACTTTCTCCCAGGGTCTTTGTGGACCTATCTGCAAATTAACAGGTTCACAAGACACTTTCCAATGTTTGTCTGAATGCGCACACACACTGTGCAGGCATCCACAAACCCTTCCACATTCGCATCCATACCAGGCCATCAATAATGTTGCTTAAGTGACCTTTTAGTGCCAGACACACCAGGATGACCATAATGAGCCAAATCAATAAGTTTGTTTCTAAGAGAAACAGGGGAACAAACAGATCATGTCTTATAAGAATGTCATTTTCAATACTAAGCTCACTAGACACCTGAGCATAACTTTGAAGTCCTGAATCCAGATTTCTACTGGGTGGCCACCCATTAACAACATATTGTTTCACTTTAGTCAACTGTTCATCTTCTTTAGAAAACTTTATCCAGTTCATTTCTGAAATCTTGCCACTACAATTGTGTAATACATCCACCACAGCAACTACACACTCATGCTGATCCACAACAGTATCCTCATTAACATTTTTAGATGGCAACCTTGACAAACAATCAGCTGTTACATTTCTCCCACCAGAAATATGCTGTATCTCAAAATGGAATTCCTGTAACCTGGCAATGAGTCGTAGAAACCTAAAAGAAGCCCTACCTGACCTCACACCATCCATCATGTAAACTAACGGCTTATGGTCAGTGACCAATACAAAAGGTTCCCCCCACAAAAAGTTCTTAAATGTCTCCACTGCCCAAACGCAAGCGAACGCTTCTTTTTCAGTAGTGCTCCTCTACAAGCTCTGGATATAAAGGAGATCACTCTTTCTCTGCCATCTACAAACTAACTAAATACTGCCCCCAGACTTATCGCACTGGCATCAACAGTCACAAAAGACTTACCGCTAGGATCAAAAGTTTTGAGAGTAGAGGCTTGCGAAATAAGTATTTTAACCTTCTCAAAAGCTTCATCATGATCGTTCGCCCAAATAAAAGGTACTCCTTTCCTCAGGAGTTGTCTCAAAGGCTCCACAACAATGGCGTAACCTTGTACAAACCTTGCTTAATATTCTCCAAGCCCTAAGAAAGACCTCAGAGAATCTTTGTCATAAGGTTTGATTGCATTGTTCAATGCACTGACCAAGTCTGCTTTTGGTGAAATGCCATCACTTGAAATTTTATGTCCTAAATAGTCAATTTCTTTAACAAAAACTTGCACTTTTCTCTACTAACTGTCATACCTTTGTGATTTCAAGTGTAGATAGCACAGAATCTAATAATTGGTTATCTTCCTCAAAGGACTTTGCAAACATGAGGATATCATCCTGAAAAGCCTGTACCCCCGTTAAGTCCTGAAACAACACATCCACAAGCTTCTGAAATACACTAGCCGCTGAGGCTAGCCCAAACGGCATCCTTAAAAATCTATACACCCCAAAAGGAGCAACAAAAGCTGTCAAATCTCTCGAAACATCATCCAACACCACTTGATGAAATGCTGACTTGAGATCGATTATGGAAAAATATTATGCATCATTAATGGCCACCAGTAATTCTTGTATTCTAGGTAGTGAATAACTGTCAATTACAATAATTTTGTTCAATTATCTCAAGTCCACACACAGCCGTAAATCACCATTTTTCTTTTTCTTAATAAATTGCCGAAACCCATTCGGAACGGTCAGTGGGTTCAATAATGCCCTATGCACACAAAACATCAAGGTGTGCTTTAAGCTGTTGACGAACCCCTAATGGTACCATACGCATTTTGTGTTGAATGGGTATGGCACCCTTTTTAAGTTTGATATGATGAGAAAAACCCTTAACCTGGCCCACTTTATCCATAAACACAGCATTGTGTTTAGCTATGATGCCATCTATCCTTGAGTTCTGAACTTCAATTTGGTTCACAGTAATATCCCGTAACACAATGGGACAGTCAGAGCCAGGACACATTACACCCAGTTTCCCGAAATCATACCAACCCACAATGTCTTTTCCATTAACCGCATCGTAAATTTTAGTAAATATCTTACGTCCTTGAAATTCTAAGTTGTCTTCAAAATAACCTAGCATTTCGATGTCAACATTTCCAAAGGCCTTAGGATTGACATCCGTTCTCTTCAAATCTACATGTTCCCACTTTTCTTTAAAAGTCACATCAGACACAATAGTGATAGGGGATCCAGAGTCTGCCATTACCTCCAACCTGACTTCCCCAATATGTACCTTTTCCAACGGTGCTTTAAATCCCACACCTACAACATTCACATCAAAACATACCTGTGGTTCATACAATGTAAGAACTAAGGAGGTCATTATGATGACGGGCGGACAAAGTCCGCCCGCCATTGTAACGGAATGCGGGACCGTCCGCAAGGGGTGCGGCGGTCCCGCACCTGACATTAGGATGCCACCGTGGCGGTGGGACACCCTATTCCCAGCATTGTGGTGGGCGGTGCTCACCGCACCGCCCGCCACAATGCTGTGAATGCACGTCGTGCATTTGCATGCACAACGTGACAGGCACCGCGCGGTGCCTGCCACCTTGTGCATACAAATGCAGGGGGGTACCACAGGTACCCCCCATGTGCACCCCCCACCCCCCCAACATCCTGGGGGCCCGCTACGGGCCCCCAACAGCAAAGACCGTATGCCTTTCCATGGCGGCAACGCCGCCATGGAAAGGCTGATCTCCGCAGGCATTGTAATATGGATGGCGGTGTCTTGCAGACACCGCCACCATATTAACCTTGTTTTCCGCCGGTCGACGAGTCGACCGGCGGAAAAGCGGCGGACGGTCTCTCCGTCCGCCGCGGACCCCTCAGCCATCATAATATGGTGGGGGGGTCTTTGCTGTGTGGATGGCGGGCGGATCGCCCCCGCCCGCCATCGTAATGACCCCCTAAGTTCTCTAACTTGTCATTCACCTCACTCACTGCATTAACACTTACACTTGTCCCACTCTTCATACCCCTGAACACACTCTGGAAGTGCCCAAATTTATTACATTTGTTGCACCTTCTTCTAGCAGCTGGACCTTCTGCACTGTTTGCAAGGTGTAATTTGGATCCACATCTATAACAACTAGGCTTGCTAGATTTAATCCCAATAAGCCTAACATTTTTCTTCCCCATCTGAACTGCACATACAGGACTGTTGATATTAATGTCTTCCGAGCCTAAGACTTTAGATGACTGAATAGATCTCTCTATCCCCTTGGCTATGTCTAACACTTCAGCTAATGTGGGGTTACGACAGGCCAACAATCTTTCCTGGATGTTCTTTGACTCACAATTGAAAACAAATTGATCCCTTATACAAATATCCACATTGGAGCTAAACTCACAATTGGCTGCAAGTACTCGCAGTGCTGCCACATATTCTTCAACTGATTCCTCCCCAAATTGCTTCCGTTTATGGAAAGCATGCCGCTCTATCATCACATTAGGCTCATCAGCAAATTGTTTCTCTAATCTTGCAACAGCTTACTTAAATATATCACAACTATCACCTTGATCTGCCGGTTCTGTTATGAGTGGTACGTTTTCAAAAATTTCAATTGTATCTGATCCTAAAAAGGTGAACAATAACGCATTCTTCCTTCCAGCACAAAACGTTTTGCCATCAATAGCAATCAAGTAGTTCCCAAATGTCTTGTACCATTTCTTCCAAATTAGTTAACCGGTTTCCCAGGCACTGGTAGAAATATAGATGCGTGATTACACATTTGTGAGGTTGCCATAACTAACAAATGGCAATCAAAGTACCCTTACCAAAACTTGAAGAAAATAAAAAATATATTTCAAAAGACAACTTGAAATGAAAAACTAATAGATAAAAATGTGTAAACAATTATTAGTCAATTACTGCAGAGTACAATATAGATTTGGAGTCACAAAAAACAAAACAAAACCAAGGTGTGTGTATCACAGATTAGAAATATAGATACACCATGTGAGAAAAAGTACAAACCAGCAGCAAAAAGTGTTTAGGCTGATCAAAGTGTGCGCATCACAGAAATTTGACACGCAGGAGGAACCTCCAATAAAATAGAAATGAATGCACTTTGGATGATCAGAGTGTGCGCATCACTGACAGATACACACACTGATTTGAGTGTGCACATCACTGGAACCAACACGTAGAAATTGATTTTTCTCTCACACTGAAATGCTGCTGCAGAGTTAATTAGTGTGCGTATCACTGATAAGCATTACAATACGACATGTTCAAATGTAAAAACGGGCAGAAATAAAAGCAATTACGATCAGGTCCGATCCAATATGGCCATCGCAATTGCATCGTTCGAGTGATTGTCTTTACAGCCGATCGGCCTTGCTGCTCCAACGCATGACGTAGGACGCAAAGTTACAGAAGTTAATCTTGTGACGTGCCACAACAGAGCCTCACGCAAGCAACAATGACAGTGCGAGCAACTTCAGCGGGGAATCGTGCGCCTGCAACGAGCGCAGCGCATGCAGTACCAACGGCTGTCAGGATCCTTAAATAAGAAGTAAGGAACAGTACCTTTTACACTCTAAAATAGTATTAGAGTATACTGTCACACATGCTCCTTCCGTAGCTGTTGCTCCAAACTGGCGCAGTGAAAGTTGCAAATAAATAATTTTGCCTCAGTTGTTATCTTTAACGGATTCACATTCCTCCGGTTCTTGATCACAGTGGGTAGAGACCAGTACCAACGCATGTCGCCATTGTAAAGATGATAATGGGGTCGATATGTTGAAGTAACAGGTTTTATTATGAGTACAAGAAAAACCCACTGGTGAGGAAAAATGGCGCACGTCCTCTTCCAGCCAGCTCCACACCATTCAACCCCCAACACTCCGCATTCCAATAACACATCACATAGTAAAAGAATGAGGACCTACCTACAATTCTAAACATTGACATAAACAGTGACATACTTACTATTCCATACAACAGTGAGTCTTCATTGAAGTAAGTCCAAATGTGGGATGAGTGAGAGGTGAGCCTGGAGTCATTGCATCACCTCAGGTGCACAAGTGTATGATTCTGACGAATGGTGAAAGAGAGAGTAAAACATTTTCTAGCTGACGTCAAGAATTTTCAATTCTATTAAGGGCAAAGATTATGCTCTTCAATCTATACTGCAAAATGAACAGCAGCCAATAAAAAACATATTCAAAAAATAAATTCTCTGTGAATAGGAGATTGTAAAATATATCACATGTACCAATTACATAAGATCTAATCCAATAAATGTGTAAGACACCATCTTGACTCCTGCTTCTTTGCTCTAACGAGAGCTAAACATTAACAGGAGAAAATGAGACATCAAATATCCTTGCACTTAAACTGTTCCCAAAACCAACTCGCCAACAGGAGCCGCACAGCATCTGACCTTGATCATCCATTCCACGACCTTCATATCCTTCAGAAGAAAAAGAGAGTTGTATATCCATCAGGCTGCCAGCAGACGTCGGTGTCTCTTACACTTGTTTGGCATTACTGCTTGAAGTAAAAAGAACATCTTTTGGCTGTAATACTGCCACAACACCATCAAATTATTTGAAATTGACCTAACAGGTGTGGTAAGCATCAACTAACATTGAAATTACATCAAAATAATTACGTGACTTGAGCATGAACAAACTTGATGCTTGACAAAAGTGACATTGGGTGGGATAATTCTGGGAAAATTCTTAACACATCAGCTAGAAATGTTCTTATTCTAAGTCAGAACCGGAGGCTCAGATTATGCTTGTAAACAAGTTCTGAGCCACCTGAACACATGGTTGGAGGACAATAATATTTTGTCCCCTTTTCAGGCTGGTTTCTGCCCAAAAATAAGCAATGTAGATCAGGTCTTTAGGTTCTTGATGTTGAGGTGGAAAACTGTAGATCTCAATGGAGGGAGCCTTTATGTAGCATTTGTGGACCTCAAGGCTGCCTTCGATAACGTCCCTAGAGACAAACTCTGGGCCACCTTTAAGGATATGAGCATCCCCCGTGCTACTGGAAATTATTGTGAAATTACAGACTGGAAATTATGCCCAAGTAAGATGGGGCGCAGAGGGTGAATGAACTAACTGTACACCAGTAGACAAGGGTGTTAGACAAGGATGTGTCCTTGCTCCAACATTCTATCTACTTTTTGTCAATAGGGGCCCAGAGGGTGAATTAACTAACTGTACACCAGTAGACAAGGGTGTTATTCAAGGATGTGTCCTTGCTCCAACACTCTTTATACTTTTTGTCAATAGGTGTGTCGAATTCCTAATGGAGTGCGTAAACGATTCCCCGGTCCTGGGTGGTGTTAAGATCCCGGCATTGTTATTTGCCGATGACACCATTCTGGTGTCAAAAACTCCTAATATTTTGGAACTATTGCTAGAAAGATTTAATTTGTTTTGTACCAGCCATAAATGCTGACAAAACAAAATTTATGGCTATTCACCCCACAAACAATTTCGAGGAACAGTCAGATTAGGGGGAGTTAATCTGAAGAGAGTCACAGACTTTGACTACCTGAGCATACGCTTGTCCAACACCAGCTTGTAGAACAGCCAGGTTGTCAAGAGTGGGTTACTTCTTAACCATAGGTTTGCTGCCATGCTTTTTTTTGTATAGATTTTACTCAATTGTAAAAAAATGTAATACAGTGGCTCCCTCTCTTGGGAATTTTGATTGTACTTATCCATTTAACACACAATGTGTTTCTTATTCTGTGCTGCTTTAATGGTCGTCGACCGAAATAAAGTATTTAAACACTGAATGCTTTATTTGAAATTGTGGTTTCATGAGATTTGTGGGCTGAATGTAGGGTTACTGTGGAATGGCCGGAGTCAGAACCAGAAAGGGATTCTAGAACTGGTGCACCATCTCATGTGGTAATGGCAAAATACCAGCAGGTAATAAATCACCCAGTTCAGGAAACCTCTGCACTTCACAACGGTATTGGTGACTAGGATCACCTGGAACAGCCCCCTCCAATGGTCCATGCCAACCACACTCGCAGAGTCCCAAGTCCCCATGATGATACAACAGCACCTGTTCCTAATGTGCCGGTTGTAACAGTGAGAAAAAGAGAGTGGTTTGGACGTGTATTGATCATTAATAAATACAAAATAACCACCTTGAAATCTAAAGTGGTTCTGGTGCTTTTATTCCACCTTTTCTTATTTAATTTATTTTTGAGTACAAACACGATGAACATTTATTTCATGTCATGAAGAAAGATGCAGCGTGAAACAATTAAACTTAACAGTAGTGACAAAATTGGAAACATTTCACAAGGACATCAAAAGCATACAAATACGTGTGAATGACACAACATAACAAAACGAAACAAACCAGTCCTTAATTGATACTACGGCAGTGCACATAGTTATTATTTTTCAGAAGTGCATCCTGCCATATACAGCTAGACCACACATTGTTTACACCAGGCTAATTGTCCTGTCTGTACACAGTTTTATTTCATAGATTAGTAGTGGCTGCTTCTAGCTGGATGGGGTCAACACGTTTCAGAACCCTATTCAAGTTCGGGGTTCTCCTCAGGACCAGGACGTGGTTAAGCACAGTTGCGGTGGTAAATGATAAGCGGTAAATACCGCGTGGAATCACAGGATTGAAAGGGATTTTCTCGTGTATGTAACCTTAAACGCTCATCAGCGGTTGATGGCTTCTTGTTCGAGTGACAAAACACACAAGATGATGGACGGAATGTTGCACAATGGCAAACATTCACCCCCAGTCACAGATCTGGGTTTAATCCATCGTTATTTTGCTTCACCACGCCACCCCAGTTCAGACATGGCCATATGCAAATCAGTCTTGACCCTGTGCCTCATGGGAACAGTCCAGACCGAACTGCCAAGCCATGTCTTCCCTGGACCGGAATCAAGCATCCTAGGACCGGTTTCAGGCATTCAGCCCTCATCAGCCAGGATAGCCTGACTCCAGTGGCGCAGTGAGCACGGGACCCACGTCTGGGCATACCCTTCCCACTTGGGGCGAATTGCAAAACACACAAGATGATGGAAGGAATGTTGCACAATGGCAAACATTCACCCCCAGTCACAGATCTGGGTTTAATCCATCGTTATTTTGCTTCACCACGCCACCCCAGTTCAGACATGGCCATATGCAAATCAGTCTTGACCCTGTGCCTCATGGGAACAGTCCAGACCGAACTTGTTCGAGTGATGCTGCGAGTATTTTAATTGTGCACACTTGTGGCACGTTAATGCTCAATGGAGCGCCGGTCTATTTGTGGAAATTGTCGGATGTTTTCGTAATGAGCTGGTGAAACCATTAATTTAATGCTGTGTGGCGGCGGCGTTTTCAACGACGCTTTTGATTTAAATCACAGTGGCTCAAGCTCGGCTCCTGACTAGCTCGGCTGACTAAATCAGGAAGGGTTCTGAAACGCGTCGACCCCATCCAGCTAGAAGCAGCCACTACTAATCCATGAAATAACACTGTGTACAGACAGGACAATTAGCCTGGTGTAAACAATGTGTGGTCTAGCTGTATATGGCAGGATGCACTTCTGAAAAATAATAACTATGTGCACTGCTGTTGTATCAATTAAGGACTGGTTTGTTTCGTTTTGTTATGTTGTGTCATTCACACGTATTTGTATGCTTTTGATGTCCTTGTGAAATGTTTCAAATTTTGTCACTACTGTTAAGTTTAATTGTTTCACGCTGCATCTTTCTTCATGACATGAATTAAATGTTCATCGTGTTTGTACTCAAAAATAAATGAAATAAGAAAAGGTGGAATAAAAGCACCAGAACCACTTTAGATTTCAAGGTGGTTATTTTGTATGTATTAATTATCAATACACGTCCAAACCACTCTCTTTTTCTTATAATATTGTGGCCTAGTTTGGACGCAGGTATAGGCCCAACCCCTTGGTGTATCGGTTGTAACAGTGAGACAGAGGGGTCAGGTTAGTCAAGCTATTGGGTACCAGCAAACTGCTGGGACAGCACTCGTTTGGCCTGAGGGGGTCCTAGAGAGTCAACTGTAAGTACCGAAGGATTACAGTTGAGAGAGTTGACTACAAGAGGTACAGATCCCGGTGAAGGGCCTAGTGCAGTAATGAGTACCACCAACTATTCCTGAACGCTCTGAACAATCAGATCAAAGTGATACAGATGATGAGCAAACAGCTGTGAGATCACAAAGAGCAAAAGTACCAAGTCAAAGATATGCATCTCCTGATTGGACTTATTTGGCTGCTAATGAGTGGGAACCCGAATTCCATAAATATTGTTCTAACAATACTTTTAAGAAGAGATTCACACGAATAAGTAGATGAAGAGTTTTAATGAAGGTAGCAGGAAAGCTCACCAACACAGCTGCCAGCTGTGCCCTGGACTCTTTCTGTCTCCTGGTTACATTCCAGAACAGAGTTCAGAGCTCGACTATGCCACAGCACAGCAACAGTGACCCAGGATACCAATTGAATACATAACATAGCATGTAAGAATATAACATATCTCCCTTTTTTAACAAATGGAAATTTGAATAACAAAAAACAATAAAATAAAATAAATACAAGGAAACAATATAAAAGGAATAGAACAAGTACAAAATAATCTTTGTAGCAAATCAAGTACAATCAAAATCTTTATGCCACGCAGGTTTTTGTCTCAACCTTGCACTAGGTTCCCTTACCTGTGGAGCCTTTGTTCCATCACCCTCACGGACTTCTTTTCTTCTCATCCACTCCTGCATTTCCATACCAGAACATGCCACAAGTCTTCTGGTATTCCACCAATTCCCATCTGAGAGTAAAACACGATCACCATGAACTTCCACAACCTTTTTTGGCTCTGACCACTTGGAAGCGCCCTTCAGCACAATGTTACCAGTACAAACTCTCACCCACATACCAGCCATGAAAACTTTCCTAGGCTTGACTATTTTGTCATTATGTTTCTGTGTGTACAGTTGTTGATATTTTCTTATTTTGTCATGCAACACGTTCTCCTGAATATTTTTCTTACCATACCTCATCATCCATGCCGGAACAGCCACAGTACAAGGCACCCTCCCTTTTAACAAACTAAAAGGAGTTTCTCCTGTGGCCGAATGAGGAGTCGTCCTGGTATTCCATAACATGTCTTTGACTTGTTTTTTCCAGCAAATGTTATTGGACATGGCTAATTGCACACTATCACCTAACACACGGTTAAAACGCTCAATAAGACCGTTGCCCCTGGGGTGATATACAGGAGTTCTGGTATGCTTAATGCCCCAGCTATTGAGAAATCTTTTAAATTCAAGTGAAATAAATTGGGGACCATTGTCTGTCACCATTTCAGCAGGACACCCTTCTCTGCAGAAAATATCCTCACAAAAGCACAACAAATTAGAGGTTTTTACCTCACGCATCAACGCCACTTCAGGCCATTTTGAGTGATAATCCATCATCACCACAGCAAACTTGTCATTAATTCCTAAACAACCAAAAGGTCCACATATGTCTATAGCAACTTTCTCCCATGCTTTCTGGGGCCATTCCACAGGACTAATCGAAGTCTCCTGTGCAACATGTGATTTATCACTACAAGTACATAAAATACAATCTCTCACACATGCCTCTGTTTGTCCATACCTGGCCACCAAAAGTCCATTCTGATCTTCCTTTTCATGGCAGAAATGCCTCCGTGTCCCTCATGCATTATGTTTATAAGCCTACTGCGCAACCCTTCAGGAACAACCAATTTGTCACATCTTCTTATAATCCCATTCACTTCAGACAATTCCTCCCATACATTCTTATATAAACTTAAATCCTCATGCAATTTCCAACCGTAAATTACAGGTAGACAGCTTGCCACTTTCATCAAAACAGGATCAGACTTGATAGCCTCCTTCCATTCATTCTGCTCAATTGCTCTGCAAACCTCTGAATACGCGTCCACCTGAACCTCCTTGAAACAAACTGTTTTGTTGATTTAAACTTTAATCTGGATGTACCAATTGATGGACTGACACAGTTTTTCTTGAATATACTCATCAACGAAGCCGATATGAGAGTTTTCCTGTATATGAGAAGATTTTGAGCTTTGTCATAAATTTAGTGCGAAGAATTTGTTGAATTTGCTCATACCTCTGCTGCTATTTATGATTTTTTCTTTAGTTAAACGGTTTGAGTGACAAAATGGCGGGAAAACGGATAAGAAAACAGTTCGTTCGAAAAACCAATAAGGGAACCTACCCTTGGAGCATGGCTGGAAGGGGAGGACTGTCACAAGATCTGGTGATCTGACCCCAGAATCTCTTCCAAATTCAAATGTGTATATACTGTGATTCTTTCTGTTATCGTTTTGATATTAATTGCAACATGCTTGTTTTCTTAAATCTGCCACATTATATTTCTGTGAAAGATTCTAAGCCTACAATCTGTACCGGAACTACTAAAAGAAAGGATTCTGATTTTAATGATTTGAATGACAACTCTTTACACAACAATGCTTAGGGAATAGATTTGATCTCAAATGTTTATACTGCTTAGCGAATATGTAAATACTATGGATGTTGGTGATTGCAACGTTTGAATGCAAATATCTTCATCAGTTGCTGAGGGTGTAACGCACCATAGCTTACCTATAACATACGGAATATTTTTCAGTGCGTTAGCTAGCTTATTTTATGGCACTGATCAATTGCAGTATTATTACTCTAATCAAGATGTAATCTTTTCTGAAATTACTGTACTCAAACATTTAAATCCACATTCCGTAGTTTCAACCATTGAGACTATGGTTATATATTCTGATCAACTCAATCCTTGGACATGGCTTATGCACTTAGAAATAGCCTAACATGTAAATTAGTGAGAGCTGGAATTTGTTTTATAGATTTTGTGGAAAGTAGATGACAGAATGTAACACATAATAATAATGCATTGCCTAAATTAATTCCTTGGAGCTTACCGCAAGAAGAAAATAAAATCATAGAGGGAATGGTTTCATTAGCATTAGACTGGCAACATAAAGACAAATTCTGTATATACAGACAGGAGTCAAACACTAATATTGTTTTTTGTAGGGCTTAGTGAATGTGAACAAACATTTGAAATGTATGAAAACTGGGAAAGATATTTTCCCTGGACTGTATTATATCTGTGGGAAGAGTGCTTATTACAAATTATCGAAAGGATGGTATGGGAGTTGTAATCTGGGAATAGTTTTTCCAAAAATGTATCATGTTAAGAGAATTAAAGAAGAATTAGTGGATGGATACAAGTGTGAGAATGAAGAGAGGTGCAAGTGAAATAGTAGGAGGCATATTTGGAGTTCTGATACCTTTAGTAGGAGTAGTACTAAACTGTCAGAAGATTAGAAAGCGGTCTACTATTGTTGATAAATTGGCCACCAGTACAACTGGGGGGTTTTCTGTTGTAAATGAAGAAATGATATCGATTAGATTGATGGTGATTCAAACTTGACTTGTACTTAATATCCTTCTCGCAAAGGAAGGCGGAGTCTGCAGATTGTTAAAAGTTCAAAATTGTTGTGCTTATATACCAGACAGGAGTAGAGATTTAGAGGGTTACATTAAACACATTACTGACTTAAACAAGGACGTGAAAGACTTAAAAGCAGATGGTGCCTGGGAAACTATAGGTAAGGGATTGTCTAAAGTTAGCAACTGGTTAGGAAACTTAGGAAATGGATTGGTGATTTCCATCTTGAGACCTTTAGTGGCGATCTCTTTGTGCATAATGCTGTTCATATTATCAATCACATTTTGCAGATATAAAAAGAATAAAAATCATGGAGTGAAAAGAACCAGAGCTGATCTCGAAACGGAGGATGAACAATGTAAATACTATAATGAAATAAAGGCTTTAGAGGAGAGTAGGAGAAAAAGGTTAAAAACACACCCATTATAAAAAGAATTTAAAAAAAAAAAAAACAACACACACCCATAATCTGTGAAGAGATCTGATGTGGTAGATAAGGTGATGGCTTGATTCGCCATCAGAGAGGGGCCTGATGTAGCACGATTTAAAAAAAATAAAAAAAAACAACACATTTACTAATTGAAGACATGAAGAGCTGAAAGTACTTTGCACACGTTGGACACAGTGACACATGAAAATGAGACAAGTGTAATAAAAGCACCAGAAAAGCGTGCTTTGAATAAGATGAAGAAAACATGCGTACAAGGTAATACTAATATATATAAATGAGTTGCACTAATAAGAGTTCTTGTGAGAATGTTGTTTATTGACGTTTACTGTTGCACTTAAAATGGCCTACTTTTTTTATGCTTTCTGTTGAGAATGCACCATTTAGAAAAGTCGGTGCAAAAACACGTAGAAACATGATACGATATTGAAATTTTGCACAGTAATACTAGATCTTTTATAGTTTATGAAAAATGCAAAATGAATTTTGTGATGTGAATTTAGAAAATTATACTCTTATATGAATGTTGAGAAAATGTGTGGTAGTAAGGTATTTCTAACTTTAGCTATTTTCATGTAATAATGATTTGTGAAAGTTCTATATATTCTCTATTTTAAATTAATTTACTTGCATTATATTTGATGTTGGTTTAGAGCTCATTTCATTTAAATGTGTGATGCTAACTTAAAGGCCTTTTCGAAAATGTTTTTTTCTAGTGCTGACCTTTCCCCTGATTTAATACAATGGGTAATTTTCCACTAGTGAAAGGTTGCTTTATTTGTCCTGTACATGTCTACACCCCAACATTCCTGAATGTTTCTTCAATGCTCACAGTGAAATATTCCTGTGGGAACAGAATTTCAGCTATTGCTATATATGATTACTTTGTATCTCTTTTTACCGATATTAGGCCTATGTGGACTCTCAATCTTTCGTTTCTCATGGCCAGCATTGGAAACCATCACACTGTTGCAAGTGTTTTAGGTGACATTATGTGAATTTGAGCATACAATAGTCTTTCGATGGTGGTGTGATGCCACATCACTGGAAATTGCTAGAGACTTTATAAAAGAAGAAACCCCAAAGGAGGGGCAACACCATTCTGATTTTTCCTATTCTGAGACCCAGATGCTATGCTGATCGATTTTTGATGAACCTTTCTTTTACTTTTGGACTGCCTTGCTGAAGCTACAGTCGGTAGCTATGGACCGAAACCTTCTTTGCCAAAACATTTCCATTTTTCCTTTCCATTTATCTCCTTGTTTATGCTAATGGACTCACCCATAATGGTCTTTAAATTTGAACCATTTCCCCGTAGGAGTTGAGCTGTCAGACAACGAACCGTTCTTCTGCCTTAATAGTGGTGTGACTCTAACTTTGCAGACTGATTCTGATAATAACCATCCAATAAAGCCTGCTTAAATGTTTGGCGCTGTTATACAAGCTATGATATTCTTAGCTGAAATTCTCAAGAGATTGATCATGGCAATGAACTTTGAATCTTTAATACAATAACCAAATTAAACAAATATCTGTCTGAGTCTATTATTGAGTCCTGTTAGTTCTTCCATTCAAACTGTGCTATTTTACATATGATTTAAATGTAGAGAGAATCAGCGAGCTCTGACAGAACATAAAGTATGACATCTTTTGTTCTGGGTTGCTGTTGAGGAGCTTTTGGTCTGCATAATCCTAACTCGACTTAACTTCTTCAGGAGATTGGGTCTCCCAGTTGCTTTTATTTATTTCTAGAGCATGGTTTTAAGAGTGGTGTACCTAAATCTGATCTCAAATTTGTGAGTTGGCTATCAATTAATGGTCCTCATTGGACGGCTAACGTGGTGTTTGGTGACCCTAATTTCCACCCCTCCTATTGGCAGAGGAAGATTCGTCAGAGGATCATTGCCTCTGTGATAAATGGGAGTGCTGCAGATTGTCTAATCGTAAAGGGCCCAGTACGGTTATAGTAGTAAAGGAGAGTAATCGCATAATCAAATTTTTACCACGCTTACACTGCAACACCAGTATTTTACATGTGATTTTGGTGAAATAGTATAGCATTGAAGGCTATATCACCATTTTAGTGTGGGTCCCCATCCCTATTGTGCTCAGCTGAAATTTTATTCAGAATTCAACATTGTTTTTCAAAGATTTAATCGCCCTGCTCAAGTTACCTTCAATAATATTCTTAGTGCCGTGGAATACCTGGTCACCCTAGCATTTGAACAAGTGTGATTCCCACCTTAAATATACACCTATATCATAAAACAGTCTGTCAGCATTTATTGACCAGATTGGGAACACGTATGTCGTAGCCCAGCTGGTTTTGAGGCCTTATAAACAACTAAACTCATCCAGAATCTTAATCGCGAGTCTGAGACCCTCCATGGCATCCCCAAGATATATCAAAGCAACATCTGACTACAGCAATATAATAAGGTCCTTCCCGGTTATGTTGATCCCCAATAAACTACACACCTGAATCACTAGAGGTTTCATCACCAGGGCAAACAGCAGGAGAGACAGGGTTCAGCCTGTCTTGCGCCGCTTTGAGTCTTAATGGGAAACAATATTGTTTTACCTGTCTTATCCCTTGCAAGTGATTCTGTACAAAGTATTCTGATCCATTTGATATTTGGCCCCAATGCCCCTCTTTTTATGACCTGGATAAAATATGCCCAGTTAACTGTATCATAGCCTATTTGAAAGACCACTTATGGAACCCTCTATATTGGGGCCTGTTACATGCAACAGTCTTCTAAAGATGGGCAACATGTTCGGACTCAGTAAAAATCTACTAAAGTCTGGGTGGACCAGTCCAGGCACTACCACAATGAGGCGTGTGTCTATAATTTTACTTATAATTTTGTAGTCATTTTTAACACTGCTAATAGCCTATAAGCCCCTGTATCACCTGCGTACAGCACTCGTTTTGGATCAAGTATGAGCAGAGTTTCCTTAGTCATGCACGGCAAATTCCCTAACATGCATACCGTTTTATATAACCGTCAATTTCAGACCAGTCTGTCGATATGGATCTTCTAAACGTGGTCGATAGCCTGTCCGATCCAGGGGCCTCGCCAGATACTAGGTGACTTATTGCAGCCTATTCCTCATGGAAAGCTATTGGGTCATTGATATCTTCCCGCTGTTCTGGGATAAGGCGTTCTAACTGGGTGTCTGCCAGACATTATGTTATTGTTCTTAGAGTAGGCACTTCTTTTTCTGTGTACAGTGCAGTGCAACATTCCTGGAATATCCTATTTATGTCAAGTTGTGTAAATCTGGTTGGTCCAGTGGCATCGGTATTCTGAGGAATGCATGCCGCCTTGCTCTCTTCTATTCCTGATGGATAAGCCAAGCAAGAACCCTGTGTGCCTTATCTTGCAAACTCATGTGGGAACTTTGGTGCTGGATTAGATTTAGCCAGGGCCTAGAAAGGGAGGGGTGTCATCATAGGCTGGTTTCATCATTTCATGCTTTGATTTAATGAACACCATTTAAGATGAGGCAATTATTTTTAATGTACTGTTTAATTGTCTAATTGCATCATTATGTTTATTTTTGTAGTAACATCTATTCATAGAGTATGCACTCAGTTAGGGCATTCATTTTTAATCAAGCCTTTTTAAATATATAGTGTGGATTTCTTGTGTATGTTCATCGGTGGTTAAAAGAAACCCTGGAACTCACTGATAACAATAATCCTACAGTTTCACAGGACTGAGTGTTGCCCTATATGCTATATGTACCATCCTTAAGATTGCATTAGTAGGTACGTGTTTTACAGTCTCCCTGACTTTCTGGCTCTAGTTTGTAAGCTGGCTTCAGTCTACACTTTCCAGATGGTTTTGGATGTATTGTACTGTCATTACATTTATAAAGCACTTGCTACCCCTGAAGAGGCGTTGAAGCACTTGATGGCAAGTAGCACGCTACGCCGGAACCCAAGGTCAGTGGTTATGTGTTCTTAAGAAAGGAAAAAGACATTCCATGTATTTATAGTGGTAGCTATGGGGTTCCAGGCAATTTGTTGGTGAGATAAATAGATAGGTTGACTGTCAGTCATTGTTAGTTAAAAGAGACAAGATTTTAAAGAAGGAGAGGTTGTGGTCTATGAAATGAGGTGTGAGCCATTTGCAGAATTACAATAAGAGAGCTTAAGGCAGACAGCGATGAGAATGAGAGGGACCTCATGCAGAAGGTAAGGAGAAGGTCATTCTGAAGCAGGGGTCTACATACTGGGGGACAGGCCCCCCTAGGTGATACCAGGGGCGGCGTCAGGCTCTGGCCAAAAGAAGCATTATGCTGATAACAGTGCTTTGTTTTAAGTGGAAATAAACGGGCCATCACTAACATCTTTTGTCATTTATATCCTAGCTGGGAGTATGTGTCAAAAGGGAAGGGACTCCAAATATTCTTCAAAACCCCCAGCCCCACACTGTGGATACTTTTACACATTTGTAAGGCCTGCCTGACCAGAATAGTATGTTTGGCAGTCATTTATTTGATTGCATTCTTAAAATGGTAACAGAACTTAACTGCAATATTTAAATAAGTCTAGACATATTTAAACATTGGCAATATAATAGAATAATTGTTAAACATTCTTAGGGGGGACTGATGATTTTTTTCCCCCACGGAGGGGGGTGGGTTGCGGCATAAAAAGTTTGAAGACCACTGCAGTCTGAAGAAAGAAAGGAGAGAAATTATTCAGAGGAAGGCAAACTATAGAAAGAAACAACATTACATGTAGTGCTCCATGTCTGGGGCAGACAGCTTAAACATGTGGATCCAAGTGTACACATCATTTAAACATTAAGAGTTCTAGCCTGCTGTTTGCCAAGCCTAGTACCACCCTTTTTCTGGAGTGTCACATACTTGGTGCAGGGTCAGTAAATTGCACAAGAGGACTTGGCACTAAAAAAGTAATTCTCATTTTCTGATCTTCCCTCACTATTCTAATCTGTATTAAAGGTTATTTTACTTACTGACTAAAAATGAGTTATTTGGCCCTGGCTATGAGCAACTCGCAGATATATTTAGACCATGTTATCTAATCCCACTCCAGGTTCTTTCTACAGTACAGCCGAGCAATCATAGATACGAAAGGTACCTAGTGTTAACATTCCAAGTGTATGTTATACGTGTTTATGTGGCCTGTGTAGTACATGCATTGTATGTGTTAGTGAAGGAGGCCTGTGGGTTCCATTTTCAGAGCCCCTGGCCTGTCCTTGTGCACAAGAGTCTGGTGACGTTAATTTCCAAGATAGTGGAAGTGTATTGCTGACATTCCTGAAGCAGGAGGGAGAGGCCCAGACTTGGAAGTGGCGACACAGTAGAGAGAGGCCCTATAGAAATTCGATTGGGTCTTTTACTGAGAAGGTCTGCTGATAAGTCATCTTGCATTACAGACACTTGATAGATGGTGGGAGTGAAGGGTGGGACTGCAGTCTCTATTGTCCAGAGTAAGAAGGGTCTTTTAGGTGAGGGCAGTCTTTTGTTTTCTTTCCTGATCACTATCTGTGTCACTGTAGATATCCAAGTGCGGAAAGTTCACACTTCTTTGGGCCTCTGTTATTGGTATCCAGCCTGGAGACTAACCTGACTACCCTGCTGAAATAATTGTCACTCTGCACAAAGGCAGAGTTTGCAGTACAGCCTGGGGAGGCATTTGGAAAAGAAATTTTTAAAAAAAGGAAACCACCACAACCAGTTCAGTGTATCTAAAATATAATAATGTTTGTCTGTGCACACACTGTTTGACATACTAATTCAAGTTTCAGAAAAATAAATTCATGTTTATAAGTGCACTTTCTTTTTGAAGTAGGAACTATATATATTGTAAAGTTGCAGCACAGTACTGTGCCTGCTCCTCATGCTAGGAGCCGTCCTTCAAAAATGAACAGCGTTTTTATGCTATGTTACATTTTATTTTTTATTAGTAGCATGCAGAATAGTATATAGCCAGGGCCACTGGAATTATGCGAATGTGCGGCCACGGCGATTTTCGCATAATTGTAGATTTGCCGCACTTGCCATGTAGTCCTTCATCTGCTGCATAATTCACAGATTTTCACAAAAATGAAATGTTTCTAGCTCAGATGGCTCAAAACCTACTAAAAATGCAGCAACTCTTGTTGCCACACAGCAGAAGAACCTTTGCAAAACTGGACTGGTAGCCATTCTGTTGCTTATTGCTATATTTGGGTGTTAAACTTGTGCTAGTGAGATGCAACCAATGCCCAGACAGTGATACCAAGTTTAAGAAAGACGAAATAATGAAATAACACTATTACAAAATGTGCCACATTATGCTGCATAATTTGCATTTTCTTGCCGCATAATTTATTCAGCTGTGCTGCAAAATTTGGCCCGCTAACGCATAATTCCAGTGGCCCTGTATATAGCGTTCTTAATCAGAAGAGTGGATGTTACTCAATATAACTGCTATCGATTTATTGTCCTTGCATGGTTGAAAGGCTAAATGCCTCTCCGCTACAAGAGGCATGTCTCATCTGCGAGAAATATGCTGACAATACAAAGACAACATTCTGCCTTCAAACACTGATGTAATGAAATTAGACATTGCTGTTGCTTGTGCACTTCTATACGAATGATGTAGCCGCACAAACCTTTCAAAAGAGACTTTTAAAAAAAGGAGGTCTCTACTGGGTGAGCAAAAGTAGATTCGATTAATTCGCGCCATTCGGTTTCGGGTCGGACTCGCGCTCCGATCACAACTCTCTCTCTGCTCCGCTTCTCCTGGGTGCTGGGCCTGCGTCTCCCTGGCTTGTCCGGGGCCAGGCAGCGCGCCGAGGGTGGCAAGTGAAGGGAAGGATCATTATCCAGCTGGCTCCTCTTGGGTGCTGGGCCTGGGTCTCCCTGGCTTGACCGGGGTCAGGCTGTGCACCAGAGAGGGGAAGGGCTGAATACCGAATATTGAAAGGACTTTCCCCAGATCTACCTAAGTGCTGGGCCTGAGTCAACCTGGCTTGACCGTGGCCAGGCTGCACACCGCAGTGGTGAAGGGATGATAAGTCCAAACCCTGTGTGAATGGACCCTAAGGCTGGGCCTTCGTTCTCTGGCTTGCCCGGAGCAAGGCTGCGCTGAGGGGGAAGGAACCTAAGGGTGAGCACCTCTAATAGACACCACGGTCAGCTGTAGGACCACCAGACAGACAAAAGGTACAGCAACCAGAGAAGGTATTGAGCTAAAATATCTGAAACTAAAATATCTGAGTTAAAATTTCTACGCAAGGAGCTCCACTCCAGCCCCACCAAAGCATCACCAACGGTGAACACAGAAGCCATGGCAAACCCAATCGACACCAACGAGGACAACATGGAATGGCACACAAAGACAAAGAGAGGACGCGACTCATGCCCGAATTCACCTGAAAAAGCCCCAAAGCTTGCCCGCGCACCTGCCAGAAGCGCCGCAATTGCGTCCGCAAACCGTTTCCAGGTTCTTCAAAATGTCCAGGACTGTGTCGCCCGTCCTCAGGACCACGAGACGGCTGAAGCCGAGACCTTTTCAGGTCCTACAAAGCGACTGCGGAACCCTCCCATCATCCTGAAGAACTTAGCCACTCACAAGGACTACGTGGAGCTACTGGAGGAACACTGCACCTCCACCACGCCAAGATCATGCTCACCACACCAGAGGACTACAGGAGTGTGACCAGCATACTTACGGATCAGAAAATGGAATACCACACCTTCTCATTGACAACAGCAAAAGCCCAGAGCTTTGTAATACGGGGACTTCCAGCACACGCATCCCTTGGGCACATCACTCAGGACTTAGTGGAACTTGGACTTCCAGTTAAAAATATTACACAGATTGCCTCACTGGCGGACAAGAACAAGAAATTTCCCCTGTTCATTGTAACCCTGTTGGCAAGCCAAGATGGGAAGCCAGCAGACCTCTCAGCAGTCACACGGCTCTGCAGCTGCACGGTCACCACAGAAGCGCCTAGGGGGAAACGGGGCCCAGTCATGTGCTACAACTGCCAACGCTTGGGGCACACCTCTGCATTCTGCCACCAAAAGCCAAGGTGTGTATGCTGTGGAGGAGAGCACACCTCCAACCAATGCACCAGGAACAGAGAAACAGAACCAGCGATATGTGCAAATTGCACAGGAAACCACCCAGCAAGCTATCGCCGCTGTCCCTACCTGCAGAAGGCAAAGAAGGATGAACCACGCAAGCAACTCCCCCAACCACAAAAGGCTTCTCGACACTCACCAGCAACAGACCAGGGTCAAAGGAAGACATACAACCACAAACCTGCATTGGCACACAGGATCCCAACCAACCAACAGCCAAAGCAAAGCGCGTGTGGATGGAAGGACCAACGCAGAAACAAGACAGCCCACCACCAACAACAACTACCCCAGCATTATCCTGTGAAATAGGCACAGCCATCAACTGGCAGGTACTCATTGTGAAGATTGCGAAAGTAGTCGCAGACATGAACATCCACCCAGTGGTGACAATGGTGGCGAATCTCATTGCCGACTTTCCCACTGTGAAGAAAACAACCGCCATGGCAGCCAAATCTAAAGGAAACTCCCTCTTCTTGATGTTGACAGTATTCAGAAGAAAACTGCGGAACTCCTGCACCTGATGGAAACCATGGATGTGAGTATAGCGCTTATCTCTGAGACCCATCTCCAATGAAGCCAGAAGCTCAACTTAGCAAACCACAGGGTGTACCGCACAGATCGCTCCACTGGAGCCAAGGGCGGAGGAACAGCGGTGATCGTCAGCACAAAAGTGAAGCACCACGAGATTGCACTACCAGCAGTGGGGAGTGTTGAAGCAACTGGTATACAGATCCAGACAACTGCAGGCCCTCTACGGTTGATTGCCGCCTACTCACCCCCAGCCCAGCTATGCCCAAAGGACCTGGATGCTTTACTGGACCCCAGCATCCCAACATTAATTGGAGGCAACCTTAATGCCAAGCACCAGTGCTGTAACTCTCGCACTGCAAACAGGAAAGGACACGCTCTACTTGCCCACTCAAGGGAGAAGTACTTTGTAGTGGCTGGCCCGACTCACCCAACACACTATCCAAGCTATGCACTGCATAAACCGGACGCTCTGGGCATAGTCATCATGAAGAATCTCTACCAGTCTATGGAGCTGGAAACCTTAACAGCGCTGATGTCTGACCACAACCCAGTGTTGATCACAGTTGGAGACATGCTTGAAAACCAGCAACAGGGCACCAGGCACAACTACAAGAAGGCAGACTGGAACCTATACAAGAGAAGCCTGGAGGAGACACTGGTCCCTCATCCCTTACGCTGCATTGAAGACATTGACCAGGCGGTTCACCACTTCACAACCGCAGTCCACACTGTTATTGAACGCAGCGTCCCTCAGCAGAAACTCCAACGCTGCTCCATCTATGGCCTCCCGAACGGCATCAAGAAGTCGATAGCTGACAAGAACAGAGCCCGGAGACAGTGGCAAAGGTATTGCACCCCTGACCTGCTGAAGAAGTACAAAGAGCTGACAAGACAGCTGAAGATGCAAATAAGCCAGCACAGAGATGAAAAATGGGAAGCAGCTACAGCTAACTTGAGGGACTCGGACAACTCTCTCTGGAGAATGACCCGACGCTTATGGGAAGAAGGAACCAAACCCACCGATACAAGGAAAGACTCACCTGGCATGCAGCAACAGGGACAAGGCTGAGGTCTTCGCTGACACGCTGGAGGCATCCTTCAGGCCTAACCAGGCAAGCAAACTGGCAGCAGAAGTCGAGCAAGAGGTCGCTAAGCACCACCTGGAGCACCCGCCAGAAACAGAAGCTACAACCATTGAGGAATGCTCAACTGACGAAGTACTGGCCCTGGTAAAGACACTGAAAATCGGCAAGGCTCCAGGAAAGGACAGAATAACCAACTAAGCCATCAAGATGCTCCCAGATGCTGCAGTGGATCATCTTGCTGAGATCTTCAATGCGTGTATGCAGCACCAGTACTTCCCTAACGCCTGGAAAGAAGCAATAGTCATTGTTTTCCCTAAGGCTGGGAAACCACTACGGGATCCTGCAAACTACCACCCCATAAGTCTGCTATCTGGCCTATCGAAGCTCTTTGGAAAAGTTATCCTCGCCCGTCTAAGGGACTTTGTGGCAAGTGAAAACCTCCTCGCCAAAGAACAGTTTGGGTTTCGGAAAGACCACTCAACAAATCACCAACTTCTCAGAGTTGTGGACATCATTAGCCATGGATTCAACATCAATAAGTCTACTGGAGTAGTCTTTCTGGATGTAGCCAAAGCATTCGACCGAGTATGGCGTAAGGGACTGCTTTACAAGCTTATCAAGCTAAAGTTTCCAAGCTACCTGGTTAAGCTGCTATCTAGCTACTTCTCAGAAGGAACTTTCACGTGGCGGTACGAGAGGAATGCTCAACATCACGCCCTATTCTTGCTGGAGTGCCTCAGGGACCATTCCTCTTTATTATATTCACAAATTATATCCTCACGGACTTAAAGAAGACTGATCTAGCTCTTTACGCCGATGATGTTGCAGTCATCTCCCAATCCTTCAGCGACAAGGAAGTGGCTAAGAACCTTGAGACATCACTCAGCAGACTCTCCGAATGGTACAGCGACTGGCAGATAACGCTGAACACATCCAAAACCACAGCAACATTATTCACCAGAAAGCTGAACAGGAAGCATCCACAGATCCTCCTCAAGGCAGAGGAGATCAAATGGGAAAACAACAGCTCCTACCTAGGGGTGACTCTGGACTCCAAACTCAGCTGGAAAAACCACATAGAGAAGACTTGCCAGAAAGCAACAACCAAACTGGCTGCATTGTACCCACTCCTGAAGACCAAGTCGATGCCTATGCAGAGCAAGGTGCGAGCAATCAACGCAATAATTTGACCAACAATGACGTACGTTTCACCAGTTTGGAGTGGCTGCCACCCGCAGTATCGGAAGGACCAACAGAGACTACAGAGCAAGGCCTTACGGATTGCAGCAGGTGCTCCTTGCTTCGCAAGAACAGCAGACCTCCACAGAGACCTAGGCATTGAGATGTTGGACGACCATCTCCGCAAACTCGAGACATTCTACAAAGGATTGGATCAAAAAGAAAACCCACTGATCAGGAAACTTGCTGACATTTCTGCAAACCCACTTGACCGCTTCCCACGGCCCATCACAGCGTTGACCTTGTGAATCCAAAACAGCGACTAAAAATCTCAGAGTGAATGTGGAGCAGTGAGGCTACCACCTCGGCATCCAAAACTTACCAATGTCAGAAGGCTACCGCCTCGGCATCCAAAACTCATCACTGTCAGGAGGCATCTGACAGACAAAGACAAGACTCTGCAATAAGACTTGTTGACATTTCTGCAAACCCATTTGACCGCTACCCACGGCCCATCACAGTGCTGACCTTGTGAACCAACTTCAATTGTGACAAAGTGTCACACATCAATAAGAAAACCGAAACAGCGACTAAAAAACTCAAAATGATTGTGGAGTAATGAGGCTTCCGCCTCGATATCCAAAAACTCATCACTGTCAGAAGGCATCTGACAGACGAAGACAAGATCTGAGACGTGAGGTATTGATTGTGTTCGAGAATCCTGGCCTCAGGAGGCCACCTTCAACAGTAAGCCCAGTCTTTGATTGGTGATTGTATTGTATGGTACTTAAGAGAAAATGTTGTATGTCTGGTTTACAAAGAAAATATGTTTTCATTTCTGCCCAGTGCACCACTCAGTTTTATTAACTTGGCTGCCCTATGAGCACGAGGGATGTTAATTTTATGTCAAGGCTCTATACTAATATATTGGTATCTTTCTTGCTATTAAAAGTAATAGCAGCCAGTTACAGAGTAAAGAAACAATATAAGTATATACAACAATAAGGAAAACTACAATACACATAAGCCTTTAGTGTTTAACTGTAAATGTAAGCGACTCAAGTCTCATTAGAAAGGTGTGTATGTGTGTGTGTATATATATATATATATATATCAAACAGAAAGCTGTTACCTCGTAACATTACAGCAGCCGCTATCTGCTGAATAAACAACTGCTTGAAAGACGTTTGGTGTCCGCGGCTGCTGTAATGTTACGAGGTAACAGCTTTCTGTTTGGTGTTATGAGGCTCGCCCCCTTGCCGCGGACCGCCGTTGTGAGAGGAAGGGGAAAGGCGATTTCAGTGCGTCTGCACTGAGCTGCGATTTTGGATATATATATATATATACCAGTTCCACAAGTGTCCAAGACAAAGGACACACTCGCCACCAGACTCCATTCAGCTGCAACTCGAAAAGCAAATACTCAGTCCTGATAGCATGCCTTACGCGTTTCAGACCCCAAATAGTCCTTGATCACAGGCAGAGTCGCTGCACATAATCAAAAAGAAACTGCCGTTAGTCACCTGATATTTATTGCCATCACAATAAGCCACGTGATAATGTAACAATGCATACTGGTAACGGTAGTTCTGAACTGTGTTCATGTTCGTGATAAAACCTCGTATTTGGGGTCTGAAACGCGTAAGGCATGCTATCAGGACTGAGTATTTGCTTTTCGAGTTGCAGCTGAATGGAGTCTGGTGGCGAGTGTGTCCTTTGTCTTGGACACTTGTGGAACTGATATATATATATATATTCCAAATGAAATTGCTCCCACAATTGAAGACACCACACGCGATGTCTGACTTCACCATTTATTGTAGGACAGGCTGCAGCATGAACAGGTATGGCTTCCCAGCGCGAAATCTGCCACTCGCCATACGCGTTTCAGGATTTCCCCTTGTTCACTGGCTTGGCTTCTGGTGAAAACACAGCTTTGCAAAACTTTCCGCACCTGCGATTATTTAAATAGTCCCGCCCCCATGGGCGTGTGCATCAGTGCACTCTGGGTCTCGTAGTCTCCATAGTTTAGTCCATAGTGGTGCTATACATAATATATATATGTAAATAACTCCCATAGTCCTGCACTTCCCCTTTCTTGCTGTGGTAGTCAGTAAAGTACATATTATTGCGTTTGTAATCATTTTTATCGAGAATTTTAAGGTTAGTTTACAACTTATTTTTTATTTCCTCAATCCTAATTCAGTAATTCATGTTTGTGTGACAGCCAAGACACGCAACAATTTAATAACTGTGGCGGGGCCTGAGGGAGCCGTTTTTAATTGCAATTATATGTATTCAGGACTGTTTTTAACTTCCCAAATTCTGCATTGTAATTAATTAACTTCTTCATGGCCTGAGTCACGTAACACTAAAAACACAGTGTTGAGTCCTGTGTGGGCCACTGTACTTAACTCAAAAGCTCGCCTATTTGGTGAGCGTGTAAACACTGTACTGCAGACGCTTCATCAGGCAAGATAGCACAGAATAACCAGACAAATTTGAGAGTAAAAGGCCACTTTATTAGGACAGGCATGCAGCTGAAACTTACATACATTACAACATATGTTAACTTGTCCCACCTCACTAATACAATGTTCAAACTAACTCACCCCTCACGTTTAATCCTCACCCCAACACAAACAAAACCTCCAACAAACCAGCCAAACCTTTCTCACCATCCCCTTATATTTTCATTTGCTATCCATTTACACATGCCTCAACCATGGCTCCCCTGTACACATGCCGTCAAGGTCTGCCATGCGGTGCCCCAACCCTTGTGTCCCATTTCCTGATCCCTCTGCTTTTCTGCCACCTGTCGAAAGCGACAACTTGAAGTCTCAGCTACAACCCTGTTGTGTCCTGCTGGACACAGTCTAGTGTTTTACCAGCCTCTCCCACGAGGACTGGCCCATACACCCACCCCACACCCATCCAACACAGGCGTCACCGGTCAGGTGACCCTGCCAATAAAAGAGCAGAGTGCACGCGCTCGTGGCCAGTTCTATGCACCACATACCCTGTGTCTGCGTCCATTATTCACAAAGTATGTGGGCCTAGAGCCCACGACTTTACAACACCTACCACCAAGAAAGCATGCCAACAACTGTACCATATGCTAGAAATTCCAAGAAAAACCTAGGGAGGGAGGGACAAATGAGCCTACTATGGACCTGCCCACCAGGACCACAGTGTACCTCCCTGCTAAACTCCAACCACCTACTGGAAGCCTAACTGCCACCTAAGCATCTCCCCAGGCACCCTTTAGCCAACCCTGTGCCACCCACCTGAGGTAACCCGGGGGTCGACATCCATATGTATGCACCCCCAGGAGCTCACGTTAGGTGAGATGGTACAGAATAACCAGACCAATTTGAGAGTAAAGGCTGCTTTATTAGGTGAGGCATGCAGCGGAAATATATATATACATTGCAACATATGTTAACATGCCCAGTGCTTAATTTGTAAAAAAATTAAGTGCCAGGGCCTTCATCAGGCGGACACTGCAGCTTACACCTCCCATCGCGCCTGCTAGCGACGCCAATGACAGTACCAACACTATTACTAATCATCATACTCCTACAAGTGTGACAATTCAGACTATTGCAGACCCCCAAACCTATAAGAATTGGCTCGGGCAGCAGGTATTAGTCATTTTGACTGTATGTTGAAATAATAAACAACTGTTGTTGTGCTCATCTCTAAATTGGGCAAGCATCGCCATCCTGTGGAAAACTGCCATACGTGCTGGTGTTGACAATTAAGTGCAGGTACTGAGCACCGTAAACTACCAGCTCAAATTAAGCACTGATCCAGCCCCACCTCACTAACACAATGTTCAAATTAACTTTTTTCATCCACCCTGTACATTGATTTACAGACTTACACTGTTTATTGTCAATGTATAATGTGCGTGTGATATAAAGTGCTCAGACATCTTAAATTAGGATGAGTACCGCTATAAAAGAAGTGTTATTTAAACTGTTATTTGTGTAAATACAGGGATTGAACAATGTCTCTTCAGGACTTCTGAAGTGATAAGCTGCGTGCATGTGTTTCCACTCCATTGGATTGACCTTTAGGTGCTAGGCTCCAGATAGCGCCCAGGCAGGATTATTCTCGACCAAAAGGAGGGCCGATGGCCCTTTAAATTCGGCCTTTGTTTTGGGCCCAGCTGGAATTTAAATAAGAAAGCCCCCCTCGCCACCTGCATGTTGCTGCTTTGAACAGAAAGCAGAAAACATTCAGAGCTGCTGAATTGTGTCCCAGAAAATTATACCAGGACAAATTCAGCATATTTCAATGTGGCCAGACGGATCCCCGATCCGGCTTAATAATAGCTGCTGGATCCGAGATCTGGTTGGTTTCCCCTTCATTCCAGCACGGATATTGACCCTCATGTTCTTTTGAAGTTAAGCTCCACAGAGTACCCTGGCACTATACCAGCAAGAGGGCTTTCACAGCCAACCACAGTAGCTTGATGTGAACAGGTGGGTTTTAAGAGTTTTCCTAAATGGCGCTGCCTGAGAAATGGGCCAGGTGTGGAAAAGGAAGTTAATTCCATTCTTTACTTGCTAGGACAGAGAAAGATCGACCTCCGTTCCAAACCCATCAGAATCTTGGCACTGTAACAAGCAAGGCAGAGGTAGAATGGAATATTTTCAATAATAATAGTGAAAAATTCTGTCAAGTACTGTGGGCCACACTTGGAAAAGGCCCAATGGACGAGGATGAAGCCTTGAAAAGAATACTTTTCTTAACAGGAAGCCAGTGTTGATCAGACAATTGATGGGAAAATGTCTCCCGCTTGAGAATACCCAAGATGAGGTGAATAGCAGCATTCTGTACCACTTGAAGTTTCTTAATCCATCAGTCAGGTAGGCCTAGGTATAAGATGTTGACATAGTCCAATCTCGAGGTTATCAAAGTGTGAATGACCGTCCTATGAGCTGCCTGGGGTAGAAGATCAAGACATTTTCTGACTGAATGGAGCAAGGCAAAGCAGGTCCCAGACACTGACAGAATCTGAGGAAGGAGGGAGAGCTTATCATCCAGTAGGACTCCAAGATTCTTGGCAATTGAGGTAGGTGCTGAGGGGGGTGGGTGGGAAGGCCCTTAGACAAGCAGGTTCTTAGCCAGTTCTCTCTCACTTGTCCAAATAGGAGATGAAGAAATGGATGTCAGTGAGGAAGTGATCAGAAATAATTTGAAACTTTTTATAAATACCTCAGTAAAATCACCCAAGTTTCTTAAACCAGTGATTACTCATCTCAGATCACAAGGCATTTAACTAGTCCTCTGCTTAAACAACATTCTGATTTCATTTCAAGACCATAAAATTCTCTTATCTCATTTACAGACTACCATCTCATTTCTCAGAACATTAAGGTTTGCCATCAATCAACCATAATTTTGACTCAATCCAGTTCAAACAATAGAGTTTCTTGGCTTTCTAATGGATTCAGTATCCTCCACTTTACAGTTTAGAGAAACAAAATTAAATTTTATCTGAAAAGGAAATATCCCTTTTTACTAACCTCTTCTCACATTTCATTAGGTCTTTTAGCTCATATTATGGGTCTTCTTGCATCCTCAATACAAGCAATATCACTAGGTTGAAGGTTTGCTATCTAAGAAAACAATTCAAGTTTTAATGATCTAATTCCTTTTGATAAGGAAGCCAAGGAAGAGGCAACCTGGTGGCTGGAACATCTGGTCAATTTTCAATACTACCCAGATCTTCTATTAGAAACGAGCACAAGTTGATTAGCGCGGGGTACTCTTCTACAGCCAATTCTCAACATGCGGCGCATAGTTTCTGAAGGAGTCGTTCATGCACATAAATTATTTTGAACTTCTTGCAGGCTTCTTTGTGATTCAATCTTTCACAAAAGATCATGCTCGCTGTTCAGTTCTACTTGGAATGAACAACCTGACAGCAGTTAAATATATTAGTCATTTAGGGTGTACCAGATCAAAAATCCTAGTGAACCACGCAAAACAATTTTATCAATACTGTCTTCAACATCATATTTCAGTGAGGGCTGAATACCCTTGAGGAGACCTGAACACAGAGGCAGATTGGTATTCCCGCCATCTCAGGGATTTCAGTAACTGTCAACTCCATGTTCCAATATTCCAGTACTTCTAGAAACTTTGAGATCATTCTCAATCGATCTGTTTGCATCCTGGCGCAATACCCAACTTACCCAATTCTCCTCTTGGAGACCGGACCCAATTGTGTTAGTGACAAGCACATTCCTCCAACCTTGGGATCAGGAATTCCCATATGTATTCCCTCCATTTTCAATGATCTCTCATTGACTATCCAAAGTCCTAAAGGGAATTGTCTTCTGTGGTGACGAATACTTCATTTCTGCTGGCCCAAATTTCTTTTCCAGACCTACTTCAAATGTCAATAGAGATTCAAATCCTGTTACCCAACCTTCCATACTTCCTCCCAAACCCTCTTGGTCAATGTCACAATCTGGTTCTGTGAAGCAAACTTTTAGCTCGTGGCTTAGAAGGTTCAGGTCTCAGTGTTCTATCCGAGGACTTTTGTCAAATGCTCTTCAGTTCATCAGAAAAGAATGGGCTCCAGGAAAGACTGGGGTCTACAAATCAGCATGGTTTTCTAGACTCACTCTTGCATGGAATCAAATTCAAATCATGTTTTGGCAAATGTATCATCTACTGCCAATTTCCTGCGACATTTATCATCCTCGGTTAAGTCATAGGACATTAAATATTCACAGATCTGCTATTTCAATAAATCACCGTCATATCAATTGAAAGTCATTTGGGGAACATCCTCTAATTTGCAAATTAGATTATACCTCCTACATCTAAATATAATTATTTATGGGACGTACAATTTGTCCAAAACTTGTTTGTGTAAGGGTTTGATAATCCATTTTTATCTTTAAATGCTTTTTTCACAAAATTAAAAGTGCTGTTATGTCTAACCTCATGCAAAAGAGTTTCTGATGCAAAAGTTTTGGATCATTCTGCCAGGCAGATCGCTTTTTTGAAGTTTTTTCTCAATTTCTAGGAGTCATAAACGTTCACGTCTTCATTGGTGTATCCTGCTTTTCCATGTATCTATGTGATGTAAGTGCCTGAAAGAATATGAGTCTTGAACAGTCTTTCTCAGAACATCTCACGGTCAACATTTCATTTCCCTTATAAAACCGTATGCTTATTTTCTTCTGCAACCATAGCCAAGTGTGTCATGTTCCAATCACGAAATGATGTTTCTTTGTTTGTAGCTCATTCGGCCAGAGGTGCTATGGCTTCTAAAGCTTGTTGGTCTGGAGCTTGTATAGCTGTTGCCAATGCTTTACCTGTCTTTGTGTGAGAAAAGTCAGTGTTGCTGCTACTTCTGTTGTGTCTGTTCTCTGTTGGAGGGAAAGGAAATTCTGGCATTGTTGCTGCCCATGCTTTGCTGGTTTGTTGTGTGTTAGAGAAGCTTGCACTGGTCTTGACTGTGCTGTACCAGTTTAGTGTCTGTGAGAGAAGCGTGCTTGAAGGGTTGGGGTGGGATTGGGCATAGCTGTATACATATCTGCTCTACTACCTTTGATTATAGCTTAGAAAAATACTCTTAATTTCTAAAGTGCTTTGCTAGCAAGGGTATTATATGTCAACTGTTCAACATTTTAGCAGGTTGTGCTTTTTAGGGGAGCAACCAATTCCTTTTTTTTTATTTACTTAAGGGGGGCTTGGCATTCAATTATTTGAAGAGCACTAGCCTACGGACAGTATACATGTAACATTAATTTGCTTCCTTCACCAAGCTTCCTTTGGCTTCCTTGCGGGTAAGGCCTGGAATGACCTACCTGTTGATTTAAGGACGTGCCCGTCGGAGATTTTGTTCCGGAAAAAACTAAAAACTTGGCTCTTCCAGCACCCCACAGGGGGCCGAAAGTAGGCCTTTTACCTGTTCTTCTGGGGACTGAGGCTGGAGGGAGGGAGGGAGGTTCAGGCCTGCTGGCGAGGTATTGTTGGTGTTCTAGCGCGGGGACACTCCGTTGGAGTAACCAGGCGCTCTATAAGCTGAATAATAATAATAATAATAATAATAAGCTACCACCCACCAGGAACATTTAAGAGTTTACCATACAGGTTATTGACACGGATTAAGAAAATTATATTGAAACTTAAAATATGCGTGGGGTAAGAGTCAAACATGAAACAAACATTAAATGGACGTGAGCATCCTATACTTCAAAAAGCAGATGATAAAAAGTGTCAAGTCAAAAAAAAATCACCAGTCAAGAGTGAACGAAGCCTCAAACATGTAGCGTTAGTGTTATTTACAGCATCAATGAAACCTAAACTTCTGATAGCGAACAGTGACAATTCATAAGGATTTGAGAAACTGCATAATATATTTTAGGAAAGTTTGCTATGTTTTTTGTAAGTGTCAAAGGAAATAATGGGACATGCTATTGAAAGCTGCTGTTTAACAATAATTGATGGAACAGCAGGTACTGAGACCAAAGAAAATTGAAACATATACTTGTTTTACCTTATATAAACTGTAATTAAGGGGGTTTCTTTTATCCGCCCTACACCAGGCAGGTTGTCATTATTAGAATTGTTTCCTATAAAAGTGCACATCATTAATAAATAAATGCCCATGCAGCATTTATTACATTGGAGAGACAAGAACCATTTCCTGATGAAGCAGCCGTGGCGCTTCGAAACGTATTGAAGTAAAAACGTGTTGGTCTGCTAATTCGGCTTGGAATGGAGAATTAACAAAGTCAATTGTAATTTGAAGTAAAAAATACTGAAAAAGCCAAAACACTGAAGATTTCTGATAAAATTATATAATATAATGACTACCTCTTAAAGAGTCAAGCTGTACTACAAAACATTTGTACTGTAGAAACCTGTACGCCCATGGAGTTACTAAAGGCTAGTAACTCCTAACTAATTGATATGTTAGTCAGGCGGAAGAAGCGGGTGTGCATGGAAATGAATAAGTACTTTAATTGTGAGTAATTGGATTCCAAACTTTTGAACTGTTGTCTAATAGGATCAGTAGTGATGGAATAATCACTGTACTTTAGGCAGTTAAAAAAAGCCACTGATGAAACATTGAAATTAAGTTGCTTACATCAGAACAGACCCATGTTGATAGGAAAACTAGTGACATAGCGCTAAGGCCTCTTGACAATTGATGATTTCCTGTATTTAGATTGAGCTTGGAAGAGGGCTACACTTCACTGAGCTGGGGCATCATCTCCTAATTGCAAGAGGCCAGATGTTGTTCACTTTGCATAGATACGTTTGACTTCATCTTCAAACATATGCAAATTTGGCCCAGACTGGGATAATAGGGGAAACTTATGGTGCGGATACTACCACATTTTTGATATGGTCTTGCTGAAGCAATAATTGATTTCAGCTTCCATTTGTTTCTGAATGTTGAGGGTTGCTCTTCTCACACGCTACGCAAAGGGTTTTGTGGAGTCATTGATGCGCAGCCTCTTTTGTCTGCCATTCAGTCTGAAGTCTGCTTGCAACAGTGCACAGCTACACACCAGGGAACTTTTTTCTTTCCAGTACTCCATGGAAGTGCATGTGCTTGCTTGCTCTCCTCTCCATGTGCAGCTTCTCCCCACATGGTCTCCTTGTTGCTCCCCCATAATGCTCGTCCATTGCTTCTCCTTACCATTCCCCATCCCATTCAGTCTTTTTTTAGGTCGAGCCTGGGCAGCGCATGCGCTGCTCAGCGGCATGCTGTATTGGAGTATGGAATAGAAGCCCCGCCCACTCTGCCCCATATGCGTCATTGGCTTGTGTCATTGTCCTTTGTAAATGCTGGCTTCTGATTCGTTAGTAGGCTTGTTAGTCTCTCCTTAGTACCATCTTGTCTTCATTTGTAACCTCCCATGAGGACTGGCCCTTTTACTTCGGTTGTTACACGGTACGTCTTTTTAGGTCTCGCGCCTAGCGTTGCACTGCGTAGCAGTGCTCGCGCAGCGCGAGACATTTAGTAGGTGAAAAACGGGGATTCAGCACTGACCTAAGAATCGCACACGCTCGTGCGTGTGCGATTCCTTTTGTGCTCCCCCATTGGCCTTTTCATGCGTCTTTGTATAAAAGACTGCACGCAATTGGCCAAAGGCGGGCGCATTGCTCCGCCCATGGCCTATTGGTGTCTATTACGCGCTTGGTGCGCGTAATAGACACCAATAGGCCATGTGGTTTCAATTATCGTGCCCAGACACGGGCGTGATAATTGAAATCACATGCTTAGCTGTGGCGCGCGTGCGCGCACCACTTGTTTTATTATTTTAGCTACTTCATACTTCACAATAGGTAGCACCTAAATTATAAACACAAAACGTATATAAAAACACGATTGAAGAGCTTCCAGCGTTACCACTCAAACGGTTATTTTCGGATCTCACACAGACGTCTGCCTTTAGCTCCGGCTACAATACTCTTCTTCAGTCACGGCAGCACTTCAGGTTGTTGTATGGTGCGACAACTGAAAAATAACCCAGCTCGTGCCTTATGGCCTAGGGTCACTCAGCACCCGCCAGCCCAGACTGCTCCCCTTCTAAATAGTGTGTTTGGAAATAACACGGGATCAGTGATTATTTTTATCAAGGAGGTACATATATCGTGCCAATGAGTTTGCAGTAAATGTAATTGTCTCCAGAAGTAACGAAGCGCTTTAAGAAAAGAGGTGTGTGATCCGAGCTTAAACAGAGACTTTGGTTCAAATCCTGGCTTTTACTGTGACCAACATAATTGTGTAGTTTTGGTCAAATTGCTGTATTTCATAGTGCCTCAGGCTGTGTGTGTATTTCAGTTGTTCCAAGTTGTAATTCGCCGATTTAAAGAAAATATGTACAAAATATTTCTGAATATAATGATCTAATGGTCGTGAAATAACATTTCGGGGTTATCTTTGTGAATTTCCTAAAAAAAAAAAATCGAGACCCACATGCACTACAAAATGGAGTGTAGAGATGAAGGAACACAAAGGGAGTTTGAAATTGTTTATAAGGCCCGTGTTTGGTGACATCCGATCTCAGGCACCTCAATGAGCATTAATTAGCAGCTAATTGAGGCGTCCTCTGAACGGCGCACATGAGTGTCTGCCCGCCCCCTGGCGCTTTCATTGCAGTGCTGATGGATGGGCGATCGTCCCTCTGACTGGCAGCTTTTCATGCCACTTTGGAGGAATTTATTTCGCCTCTGTCACATGAAACATATTTTTTATCTGCTCATAAATCAGGGGCTTCTCTTCCTTGGGAGGGGGTTAATTATTTGTCAGATGTCAGCCACAACATTTGTGTTTAAAGAACGTTTTTACGAGCTCAGATAGTGAGAGGATAAGAGCTGGGAGTTAATTAAACGTATTTTGGGACAGGGGGCAAATGGGGGGGAGCAGGGAAGGATGGTATGTGGGGAGGGCCGCGGAACAGCTGGTGTGGGCAGGGTGTCCCTTAAAGCACAGGTGAGTCCAGGGGGTGCATGTCTGGAACTGGGAGCATGTCCAGAAGTGAGCAATATGTCCTCAATTCGGGGGCCCATGTTCACAACAGAGGATAATGTCCAGAACTGGGGAGCATGTCCACTGACCCCTGCATGAAACTCGGAAACATGTCCAGAATTAGGGAGCATGTCCACTGACCCCTGCATGAAACTCGGAAACATGTCCAGAATTAGGGAGCATGTCCACTGACCCCTGCATGAAACTCGGAAACATGTCCAGAACTGGGGAGCATGTCCACTGACCTCTGCATGAAACTCGGAAACATGTCCAGAACTGGGGAGCATGTCCACTGACCCCTGCATGAAACTCGGAAACATGTCCAGAACTGGGGAGCATGTCCACTGACACCTGCATGAAACTCGGAAACATGTCCAGAACTGGGGAGCATGTCCACTGACCCCTGCATGAAACTCGGAAACATGTCCAGAACTGGGGAGCATGTCCACTGACCCCTGCATGAAACTCAGAAACATGTCCAGAACTGGGGAGCATGTCCCACAACCCGCGAAAGGGAACTTGGAACAATGACAAAACAGGGGAGCAAGTCCGGAACTGGGGACCGCAACACGTTGTTCCTGCCATGGTGGTTTCCCACATCCGGGTGCAGTTAATCTGTACAGGGACCCAAAGGCATGCGGCATCGCAGAATAAGATCGGACGTGGTACGTAGGCTTTTTTTTATTTATTTGTTTGCACTTTTATATTGCACAAACTTTACACGAAGGTATCAGAGCTCTTTAAATCAGCACCAATTGCATTACAGTTAGCCACAAGCCTAGCATTAAAGAGAGCAGGCATGCACTGCGGGGTGGGGGGGGGGGGCGCCGGCGTTTGTAAAGTATGTGCTAAACCACAGTGCGTGTTTGGTGAATTGCATAAAACTGCGCAGCCTAAAGGTGGAATGCCGGGACGGGCTTGTGCTTAGTTCCGTGGTTCTACAGTGCACCACTCGCAGTGCACGGGTGTAACGCAGTTAAATCCCACCATGGAGGATTGACAAGGTTCTCAGGAATGTATTTATAAAGGGCTGCGTGCATGGTTGTAAAAATGCTCCCATATATTAACAAGCATTTACAATGCAATAGGTCTTGCATTTGCAAGAGTTTAAGCTATTGGCATTGTAAATGACAATGCCTTTTATTTATCAGTTTAAAAAAACAACACATAAATAAAAGGCAGTGTCATTTACAAATGCCAATAGCTCAAACTTTCGCAAATGCGAGACCTATTGCATTGTAAATGCTTGTTTAGAAACTAGTCATCGACAGAGGCAAGATGGCGTCTGAGTAGTCGCCGCTGCTGCTGCTCCGCTGGTCCGGGCCTTCGAATTGGAGGAAAAGCAGTCCTGTCCCTCTAAACCAAGAAACACTCTGAACATGCTCGAAAGAGCCTGATTTGATTTATGGTGCAAGTGTAATACCGTCACTATCCGATATTCACCGGGCGAGGCGTGCAAGTGTTGGTCCTTACGGTGCTGGGGAATCTTCCCGGGCTTGCTGTGCTCCCGGTTCGGTCCGCTCCTGCATCCTCTGGTTTCGCGGCCCTGCGGCGGGATCCTTCCGTGGCGTTGGCTGTGTGCTCTGCAATCTACAGAATCCTGCCGTGCGCGCGGGAAAGGAAGGTGAATCACAGGAGTGGCGGTGTTTCCCGGATAGCAGCACGGATACATTGTATCCAGCATTCTGATCAAGTAAGGATGGCAGGGCGGGGAGCCAAAGCGAGCAAAGGCAAAAGTACTATAATGACAGGTCTACAGGGGGAAGAGCCTTTACACCCTAATCCAGCAGTAGCTGAAAGCCGCCAGAAGCGTCTTGACACACGGGGAGCGAGAAATAGGGAACAAAACGAAAAAGCTGCTTCTGTAGAAAAGAATGAACGGATGGTCAAATAAAAAAAAATTATACAAAGGAAGAACTCTAAAAGCACAGATAGCGGTCAGAACTTGCAGGATGGACAACCACTCATTAATAACATATTTGCTCCAATTGATCAGAGAACGCATGATGTGGTGGTGGGAGAAATGGCTCAAACAGATGGTCCGGTTGATCAGATGGGTTTTCAGGAATTGGCGCTGCATTCAGAAAATGCAATGGCTAGTAAAGCACCGATTTCACAGTCTAGCCCAGCTATCAGTATGGGAACTGCTCCGGAGGATAATAGCTATAAACTATTAATACCGTGTCCCATTGATGACCTTACAAATCCACAAATTTATAGTGTCGCTGCTTCTGAGAAAAGCAATTCAATAAACAAAGATATGCTGGCTCTCCCGCCCAAAACGCCTGATAACACGGATACATTTTACTCACTTACAGATGAATCTGAAATCTCGGCTGGAAGTGTATCCGTTGTTAGCGAAGATGGAAGCCAAAACTGGGGTAGTAGCACAGACTCAGAACTATTTGTGAAAGCCTCCACGCAGGGGAAAAAATTCTTGAAAAAAAAACCCAGTCGACATAAGAAATCTGAGATTTCAGATCAGGGTAGCTCGATGGATCTCAGATGGGATTACTCGGCCTCTCAATTATCAGCTCTGACAGAGTCAACGATGTGTTCAAGAGAGAACTATACACCCCCAGGAAACACCACTGAGGGGGCTATTGCATCTAAAGGGGAGCCCACCTTGACAGAAGTGCTACAATCCATTAAGAGTTTTCAAGAGGAGGTCAAGGCTGATAGTCGAAGATCGCGTGTTGCAACGCAGAAACTCCAAGGCACCATAAGGAAAGTGGGTAAGACGTGCAACGAAATTGCAGATCGTATGGCTTCAGTTGAGGTACGCACCGAAAACCTTGAGAAAGACACTGCTATCTTGAAAACACAAGGATTGGAGCATGATGGTATTGTCAAAGATCTTATGCTCAAAGTTGAGGAGCAAGAAAATCGACTACGTCGCAACAATCTACGCGTTCTTGGCATCCCGGAGGGAGTGGAGGGGAATGACCCTAAGGCTTTCATGATTAAACTCTTTAAAGGAGCCTTCCCGGATCTACATTCTTGGGATTGGGATAAAGAACTACAGAGAGTTCATCCCTTTCCATTTACACTCTCCAAACGATCTACCTCTTCCTCCTCTTCACAATACCCACGAGTTATGCTGATCTACTTTGGTAATTTTCTCCTCCGAGAGCTGCTCTATGATCTTGCAAGGCCTGCAAACAAAAAAGAATTTAATGGCATTACCTTTTTCACTCGGCCTGACTTTGCTCATGCTACTGTGGAGCGCAGATGGAGGATGAGACAACTCTTTGCGCCATTTCAACAACTGGGTGCTACAGTCTATCTCCAGAATCCTGCACGCCTAAAAATCATATTTAAGGGGGTCACGCGTAGCTTTGCCTCCGAAATACAGGCTCAAGAGTATTTGCAAGAGATTACAAGCAAGAAATAAGATAAAATGAGACAAAAGGGAAAGGGAAAGAAGTGAAGGGAGGGGGAGGGAAGGAGGGGGAGGGGGAGGGAAGAGGGAGAAAAAGAAAAAAGGAATCTTTAGACACAATAAGAGTTATGAGGAATTCTCTCACTAGGCAATGTGGATATCGGATATAGGATTTGATCTTTACTGTTATCTCCTTTTGGGCGGTCTTTTCTTTTTTTTTTTTTCTCTTCTTTTCTTTCTCTCCTTTTTTTTTTTCTCTAAAGATGTATACTTCAATGAAACTGTGGTTTTCTTTAAGAGCATGTTTGTTTTTAAACTAGAAAGCAACAGAAGAGGGGGAAAGAGAAGAAAGCAAGAGGGGCATCACTCTGAATCCTACAGGATAATAATAAAGAAGGGTGAAGGTCCGGGCCACGGGGGGGGGGGTATGGGTCGCGATTACTCAGACTTCATTATCCTGGCGCACGAGGCACCAGGTAACCTCAGTGATAGGTGGGGGGAGGGCGGGTTGGATTCAGGTTGGGTTAGGGTTAAGGGGGGGGAAAGGAGGGAAGGGGTTGGAACTCTGGGAGCTGGTGTCGGATATTTTGATGTTTTTCTATTTATGGCTACTGACGGTTATCAGTAATGAGTAAGCTGCGTATAGCGACAATTAATATTTGTGGCCTTAACGATGTCAAAAAACGACGGAACACTGCTGCAGGGCTACAATTGTTGAAAGCTGATGTTATCTGCATGCAGGAAACGCATATAGAAAGAACACAGATACACTTGCTGGAAACACTTGGTTACACATTGGTGGGGGCCACGACCCAGAATTTAAAAATACGGGGGGTAGCAATTCTGACATCCAATCGCGCCATTCAATTTACTCGAACAATTGCTGATCAGAACGGGCGATGGGTAATTACAGAATGTCGCAGGGATAATGGGGATCCATTCACAATTTGTACTATTTATGGTAGCACTCTAGATGATCCAACTGTATTTGACTATATAAATAACGAATTAGCTGCTTGGCCGATACCCATAATTTTATGTGGAGATTTAAATATAAATTTGCCTGCCAGCCAAAATATCGCCCTTGATAATGGGTGGATCTATAACGGTCGGAAACCCAAGGTTTTTAGAGCCCTGAGGACTCTATGCTGTGAACAAGCACTTTTTGATGTCTGGAATTGGCAGAATCCCATGGACCCGGGTTTTACATATTTTTCTTTTCCACATAAAAAACATGCAAGATTAGATTTTTTTTTAGTATCACGTACTATACTTTATGCGTGTGCGATCGAGAAAGCTCCACGCATATTGGCTGACCACAATCCTTTAATAATAGAACTTATGGGATGGGGCTCTGGAAATACGGGCAAATCTAATTGGAGCTTTGAACGCTCGTTACTGCTGAATGAGGAATACTGCGAGCATATTAGGAAGTGGATACCCCAATTTTTCAAGGAGAATATAGGAAGTGCTGGGTTGGACATAGTCTGGGACACATTTAAAGCTGGTATACGGGGGAGACATTGAGCTTTTCGCTAACTATGAATAAAGAAAGGATACAGCTGGTTAAGGATAGGCAATGTAGCTTGGCCGCCGCAGAAGAAGATTTGATTTTGGTACTCCAGCAGGGCGGTGATCCCGCAGAAGCACATTTGAAAGTGATGTTAGCTAGGTCAATAATTCTTGAAACGATAGCTAAGAAAGCTGCAGATAGGCTAGTCATGTGGCGTGAGAAGGCATATGAATGTAGCGAACAGGTAGGGCATCATCTGGCAGTCAGAGCAAGACAAAGAATAACTCGGAATACAATAGCTGAGATTAATGATCCTGTTAAAGGGAGAACCTTAGATCCAGAGGGTATTCGTAGGGTATTTTATTCCTATTATAAAAGTCTGTATCATGAGGATACTCCTGAACATCTGGGTAATGTTACCTCATATCTTAAGCAAAGTCCAGTGGCACATATCTCACAAGAGGAACAGCAGCAACTCGAGGAACTCCCTCAGTGGTTGGATATTCTACTTTGTATTAATAGTCTTCCCAGCGGTAAAGCCACAGGTTTAGATAACATACCCTTAGAGTTTTATAAAAAGTTTGCTACACAACTGAAAGAATGGATGCTACAGATAATATTGCATGTATTTGAAGGGGGCAATCCACCGCAATCCTGGACACAGGCCAAAATTATCGTTTTTCTTAAAAAACATAAATCACCATTAGAACCTGGTTCTTATCGCCCCATCACGTTGATCAATGCTGACAGTAAAATCTATTCTAAAATTCTTGCTACTCGTTTAGCAGCTGTTATTCATAAGGTTGTTTCACCTCGCCAACATGGTTTTATACCAGGACGTGGCACGACTGATCACATTAGAAGGGTTATCTCACTATTTGACGCCGCTAATATTACCGGCGAGCCAACAGCACTTATATTGCTGGACGCTGAAAAAGCCTTTGATAGGGTCTCCTGGTTTTATCTCTGGGAGACCCTGTCAAAGGTCGGAATAGGTAAAAAGCTAACACTTGCTTTTAAGATGCTTTATTTCCATCCCAGTGCGAAACTCTTCATAAATGGTGCTTTTACGGACCCATTTGAAATAACTAGGGGTACCCGGCAGGGTTGCCCGAGCTCTCCGCTGCCGTTTGCTCTGTATATAGACACCTTTCTGCGACAATTGGAAAATAACGGGAGTATTAGATCCATCGCATGTAGGGGTGGGAAAACCAAAACTTTGGCTTACGCTGACGATATCGCGATAGTTACCCCTGATCCTGAAGCAGCTATAGTTGAGCTAGAAGCGGCGGCGGTGAGATTTGGGCAACTCTCGGGGTATTCTCTTAATAGCACTAAAACTCAAATAATCTGTAATAATGTTAATATGGTTAACAACACTAGGCAAGTTGAAAAAGCTACATACCTTGGAGTGGATATTCTAGCTAACGTTGATAAAATTGTTGATGATAATATTGATCCTCTGATCGCTAAAACAAAAATTGAATTAATGAGGTTACACAACTTACACTTATCAATCATCGGCAGATGTAATATAATTAAAATGATTTTTTTTCCAAAATTTTGGTATTTCTTAAGGGCAATTCCTCTAGAATTTTCCACTATCTGTTTGAAAAAAATTGAAGATCTATTTTCTCGCTTTATCTGGGCATATGAAAAGCCTAGGAGAGCATATAAATTTCTATCTTTATCTAAAAACAGGGGAGGGCTGGCTTTACCAAATATAAGATTATATTATTGGGCCACTACCTTATTATCTAATATAACTTTGATTTCGGAACAACCAAAAGATAGTAATATGGAGGAAATACCAACACCTATAGAACTCATAATGGGCATAGACGCGTGGGGTTGGCTTTGGAGGTATGTGAACGATAGTCACTACAAAAAGGTTCGTTTTAAATCATTAATAGGCGGGTATAGGATCATGAGACTGACCCGGAAATTGTTAGGACTGGGCCGCTTGAGTCATTACACGCCGATCAGTAATAATCCTAATTTACCGGAAATCTTTAAGGGCCCTATTATTAAAAAATGGTGTGATGTCGGACTATCTAAACTCGGCGATTTCTACTCTCTAACCGATATAGTCAGCTTTGACAATCTTAAAGAGACATATAATCTAGACTGGAGAGATTTTTATAAATATCTCCAAATCCGAGATTTTTATCTAAAAAGGAGGAGGCCCAAGCGGCTTTACTAATAATTTTGTGATAGATAGATTAAGAAGAAATGGATTGCTCTCTATTAGGGATGTGTATAGCTTTTTTAACTCATTAATGCCAGATGATATGGAGGCACGAGCAACAAAATGGAAAATAGAAATAGGCATGCAGGAAAACTTATTTTTTCATTCAATTAAACTGGCGCAGAAAGTCTTAATTCCAGCTCGGCTCCAGGCACAATATTATAAATCCTGCTTCTCACTTTATTATACTCCCCAAAAATTTCTAAGTGGGGGACGGGTAAAGGAACTTTGTGTCCTAGATGTGCAATATATCAGGCGGATTTAGATCATATGTTTTGCTCGTGTAATTCATTAAGTAACTTGAAACAGGAAATCTCTAATTTCTTTAAAGAAGTACTGGGGGTCGGCTATCCTCTCTCCTCGTCTCTGATTGGACTTGGTGTAGACTCACAAATACAAGGGCAGCAAGGAGAAGAACTTATGTTCATCGGTATGGCGATACTACGATTATGCCTGGCCTCGGCGTGGCTGGACCCAAACCCCCTGTCTATCATCAATGGTTTTCTCGGCTGCTGGCAAATTATAATTTTGAGAGGGCTATATATGCAAAAGGGGAGTGCGGGCCAGATCCAAAGGTTTAAAAATCTGGGCACCACTAACTACATGGCTTGAGAAATTCATTAACTAAATGTAAGAGTCCAACTCCTTGTGGGTGGGATGGGAGGGGTGAAGAGCTGTCGGGGTGGGGGGTGGGTGGACTAAAAGGATAAAATGTGCATAATAATAATTCTTATACTTTATCTCTCTTTTCAATTTTTCCTTTTTTTTATATATATGTGATAATTTCTTGACAATGATTTGTATTGATTGTTTGTATATAATTGAGTGTTTATTATGCACAAATAAAAAAAATAAAAATAAAGTAAATGCTTGTTTAGTCTGTAAGCACTATTTTCTCTAATGAGTTTCTCCTACTGCAGGCATGACATGCTTTCCTGCAACATTCAGCGCGCCATGCATGCTTTCACTTTCCGAGCAGCCAGGACAATGGCAGGCGCTTCTTTGAATAGGTCTCGCATTTACAAGAATTTGAGCTATTGGCATTGTAAATGACAATGCCTTTTATTTATGTGTTAACTAGCAAAACAGATAAATAAAAGGCATTGTCATTTACAATGCCATTAGCTTAAACTCTCGCAAATGCGAGACCTATTGCAATGCAAATGCTTGTTCTTTGTTTTCTCCGACATCTTTTTTTTGGGGGGGAGGGTCTGGCAGCTGCAATTTACTGCTCAGCCACTCCTTTCTTTAAAAAATGCACTTTAGTGCAGTTTTTATATATTTTTTTAATTTGCTCTACAACATGGGCACGTACCTTCTTGGGACATTAACTTACAACATGCTTAGTAACTAATGTATGTGCAGGCACATGTCTTCAAGCTAGGGCCGCCATAGCTTCATTCCGCCTAGGTTTGCTCGCATCAATACTCATTTGTGCTTCTACATCACTGCGTTGTATTTTACTTTTGCCAATGCAGATCAGCATCTGCAAAAAGCATTGGCAAAGCCAAAAAGTCAATTAACTCCATTGAAAGGCTGGAACTATTGGTTTATCCACTGCTTGTTACAATTTTATTCACCCTTGTCATAATCAAACAGCCTCCAAAGACTTAAATAGATCAACCCTGTTAGTGTATCTGCTTCAACACCCTACTAAATTGGTCAATTACCTCAAATCACTATTACCTCTTGTTATTGGCTGTTTTGTGTATCATTCTTCTTTTTAGGAATTGCTTCCATTGGATTGCATGATGGACTATTTCACATCTGAAAAGTACACTCAAGCGGTGAATTGGCCATAACTCCATTGTTATACGCTGCCTAAGTGACTGTGCGTGCTCCTGCCTGCGTCCCTCCTGTGATCTGCAAGCCGCTCTGCAATTGCACGTCCCCCATGTTTTGTGGATGAGACTGTTGAGCAAGTTTCATCGACCCGGTGGCAATGGGTGGTGTACTTGTGAGTTTCAGCGAGGAAGCAGTGTTACTGCGCCAGGTGTGGTGAATGAGGGATAGTGCAGTGATTGGTGGTGGCAGCATCCAGTGCGGCTTACAGCAGCTCCAGGCCTCTCTGTCTCCCACTATCACTTCTGGATTCAAGGTAGTTTGTACTATAATGGATCTAGTTTTCTCCTGATTAGTATATTGGCATTGATTTAAGCAACTTATTTTTTAAGGCAACTGCATCTAAAACATTTAGTCCAATGAAGAATTCTGGTCTAAGTTGCTGTTGTTGACTCCCCCCTTTATGTCCTTCCAATCTTTTATTCTTTCGCACTTATACCCTTCCACGCGTGTGATTACGTGTCCAGCTCCAGCATTCCTCCATTCGAGCAGGTGTCCCATCCTTCCACGGCCTAGAGGTAGTGTGAGTGGGCAGCGAGGTGTAGGTCTGGTTAGGGGTGAAGGTGGAGCAGTAGAGTCCACGCAGGGGATAATTTGGTCTAGGACATTACCTCAGTCCCTGGAGGATCCGCCCTCTGTTTTTTTTGGTATTTGGAGAGAAACTCTGGAAAACTGAAGGAACTGTAAAGTAACAGGAAAGGATGAAGAACAAACTCACAGTGCACTGATGAGCTGTTAAGAGGTGAGCGGTTGAGGTAAGGTGAGTGGTAAACAGTGAGTTTGCTCACAGGTTGTGGAGCTACATAACTTATAAATGTAAAATTCACTGCAGTATTTAACCAGGTCATCATCGTGGAGGATGAGTGATTGGCTCTAAAAATCCTTTGATCTCCAGTTTCTACAGCCTACAGATTTATAATGCTAAACAGATTGCAGAAACTGCTAAACGATCACCTAGCTGAGGGAAACATACCCAGTAACGCTAGTAATAATCTTGGCAAGACCTCTGAAAACATAAAAAACAGGTAAATATCCTTCAGGCCAGGTCTCATCAGATATATCATATAAATGTAATGCCTGGCAAAATGTTGTGCACAGAACCATGTCCTCATGTTTTATTAAATATGTTACCAATAAGAGAACTAATGAGCAATCTGCCCCTGCTATGATGGACAACAACATTACTGTAACTTTAGCCATCGTTAATGCTATCCTTGCATCAACCTCAATTAACGACTAATTCGATTTCTACGTGTGAGCCATTTAAATCCTCGCATAACAGTCCTTAGGCCACTTCTTCGGCAAACGTAAACAATTCATAAGACAACTCTGATCCACTAATCGAGCAGGAGGTTTTAACACAGACACCTGTGGCGATAACACAATTGCTTCAAATTGATATTAACACTGCTGATCCCAGTCTCTCAATACAGGATGACACTCCTCCATCCTACCCATCTGTAACTGCCATGGGGCGATTTCAAAAATCTTAACCAAAATGTTTGATGCTTAAACCAACAGTCTACATCAATGTTAAAACCACCAACAAATTTGAAAATCATTTCTCCAGAATTAAAATCATTTAATGAAGCAGCATAACATAAGCAAATTCTGGAAACTTGGAGTTCTTCACGTCAACATTTTGTGACTTGTTGCCAAACAATGATCTAATTGACTTGCTCCAACTCCTGCCAGTGAAAATTGGGAATCCCGTATACACCACTAGATTTCCTAATGATTCTACATCATGCAACGATATGTTATTTGCAGATATATATGGGAATTGTGAATTTACTTCACAATCTGCCTGATAAAGATCAACTTCCAGATCCTTCTCTACGAGAACCATCGACTTTAGCATGTGCTCCTGTAGCCATGGATTCCCCAAACTCTGTCTCTTATTGTCCTCAGCAACTAACAACCTATCCTAATATTAACATTACTAATTGCATGGTAACGATAAGCACTTCTGCAATGCCTAATGTTCAGCCATCATATACGGCTACTGTGCAGCAGATGATCAGCAAAAATCTGACAATGCAGTTGATGCAGAAGAATTAGTCATTCATAAGTAAAAAGGAAAAACTTGCTGTACTCAAATGTCATTATTAATTCCAGATAAAGGGATATTCTGCCCTATATTTTTAGGGAATGGTTCATCATCTTTGAAGTTCTTAAACCCTAACCTTCAGTTAGCAGCTATGAGTGCAGAAGAGGGCCCAAATACAAACCATACTTTCACGACCTGTTTAGAGATATTGTCTGAGAATTGTGCCCACCCTATCATGGCAAACAAGTCTTTAATCTTAGAGACACCCTTAGGTAAAAAGACAAATTATTTTTTACTATCTCAAGCTTCAGTCTGTTCTGAGAAGAATTGTGACAAACTATTACATACTACCTTAAACAGTGTTGTAATGTAGTTTCGGCACTTCTGAAGCCAGTGCCATAGGTTCAAGTGGCAGTTCAATCACTCGACCTGGTAAGAGGATTTAACTCTGATCTTTCCCAGCAAATAAGGCCACAACGAGTTCTGATGGCCACAAAACCTTATCTGATGATCATAGATTGAAAGGTTCTTATGACACTTTGAATCAGAGTAATATTTTGCAAAAGCGGTCATCCTTTAAAGCATCAGATCTTAACCAGCTGCAGTCTGAGGGTTCTTTAATACATGGATTATGAACATTTCGGATTAACAATCAGATCTATCAAAGTGGGCTATGTTGGTTAAGCCATTCCTCAACTCTACCTACCCTGATATTTTAAGACCAAAACTTTCAACTCAGTCAAAACTGCACCATACATAAGAACAACCTCTGAAAGTATGCTTACACCATCAAAGATCGGGAGGCAAATACCTCCAATGAAGTTGGTCATTTAAGCACAAGATGGGTTACCATAGCTAGTGGATAGCTACAAATTGAGTGGGGAGACGACTTCAGAGCGTACAGATCGGTGGTGGGAAATAAATGCACGTATAGTATGATCAAACTGAGTGCATGTTTTAAGTTCTAGTATTGTTTAGTTCAAAATACAAATCTGGTGCAACCGGCTAAACAATAACCCTGTATTAAGACAGGGCGTTGAAAATAGCAATTTGATTCATATAGACATAAGAATGTGTAATAAATACGATTCAAGTGACATGTCGGCAAACTATGTAACATCAGCTAAAATAAGAATACCAATTTATGTACAACATGAATTAGGACATTTTTAAAACCAATAAACAGATTTTAAAAAAAAGAAGTTGATAGTTTAAAAATCATTCTCTAGTGCACATCCTGTGGGAATGCCCTAAACTGACTCAATTTTGGGAGGAAATCCTGACCACCATTTCAGTACTCAACTCCCTCGGTTTCCGGCCTATGTGTTGTGGGCCTCCCTAATCCATTGACTTATCCCCTTAAAGCTAGGAGAGGTAGACATATTGCACTGGTGTTGGGGACGGTGGATCAAACGGTCCTGGCCCTTTGAGGAACTAACACTCCCGACTAGGCTGGGGTGGCTCCACCACATTTGGCACCTCTTGGGGATGGAGAGGCTGACAATGACATTGAAACTACAAGAAGACACATTCAGGGAAGTTTGGCAGCCGTTTATCTCCCTCTTGTCACAGAACTCACTTGCCCTAGATATCTAAAATGGCTGCGCCTGACTAATCCACAACCGTGATTCAACAAAGGAGACCCCCGAGAATACAAGGGCTAAAGATTCACAGCGACATGAGCAAATATGAACACCCGGGGGGAGGGTTGGGGTGGAGGGGCTGTTGTGGGTTGTTCCTCTTTGTACTAAAATATATAAGTTGCTAACAGTACGGACGTTGGCTGAATGTTGACGCAACGCCAGAGATTACAATGCTTAATAATTTGCTTTGTGGTGCAACAAATATACGCATAAAAATCATTCTCAATAGTAAAGATCAATTTGGAAGATTTGTTAAACTAAACCATATGGTTGAAGAGGCCAAGCCCACCCCACTTGAAGAAAATGACTTGTTGATAAACTTGTTATTATCATGATGGTTGTCCAATTCCAGACCGTATGCTTAACAGGATTTTAGTATTACCAATAGATTTGTCAGTAAGTTGTTCAAACATTGCTGCTTTTGATAAATAGTTAAGCACTGCTCTGTTAAACTGTTTAAGCACATTTCACATTATCTGCATGCAGGAGTCCTGGAAAATGGCTGAAGTTCAATTGAATAATTTTTCTTGTTTTGAAACAGTGGCCCCAGAGCTCAAAAACAACATAATAGCCTTCATGGTAAACTAATCTATTCCTTTCTCTTTTCAATCAGGGGCTTTCGAACTGTGAACAGTAGATTAAAATCTGACCAACCTGCACACTACACTCATTTTTCTGTGGGCGCAAGTAGTGTCCTTGATTATTCCTGATTACATTATACGGACGTGTGTGTGGATTTCAAAATTATTTCATACTTCAAGAGCAAACATCATCTGCAAACACTTAAATTAAAATTGGTATTTAGTTCATCTCTGGAAATCCCTAACCCTACCTGCGGCTCAATCACTAAAAACAACTATAAACATATCTGTTGAAATAATTATTTAATGTGCTGGTTGGATGGGTTTTGGTCATAAATTATTGTACTGGAGTTGTGCGCTTTACTGTCAAATAGAGATGTACTTATTGAGCCTACTAGTGAGCCCTGGAAGCTTTTCATGTCTTCAGCCGTTGAGTGTCTTGCTTGTGAGGCCTGTAGGAATATATATTCTGCAGATCAACACAGTTCCTCTTACAGAGTTGACTCAAAATCACTAATGAGAAAAGGCAGTATAGAATAACATTACATCAATTGAATAAATTACCAGAATCAGAAATATGTGATTTATTAATTAGAAAGCTGAAAGCTAAATATATTAAAACATTTCTGTGCTTGTCTGATAAAAACACAAAGAACTTTGGGGCGGGTTATTTAAATCTACTAGGTCTAGGGATACTTGAGAGTCTAGAACTTAATTGGTGTGTATATTCAAAAGTATAAAAATTCGAGAGACCACTATATACCTTCAAATGTATGAGAAGATTTTAGCAAACATCTTTGTCCAGCAGGCACCAGACCGCCCCTCAACCCGCTACATTGCAATATTGCTGACACTAGTCTCCAAGGACAAAGTTCTAACTTTACTTAGACCAAACTGCTTATCTTGGGCACCGGGTCCTAACGGTATACGTGTGGCTGTTTTACTAGCCGGCCTAGTGAGTAGACTCCTATTTATATTGTTTACGAATATCTTCAGCTTTAGAACAATCCCTACAGCCTAGAAAGGTTCCATATTACAGCCAATACATAAACATGGCCACCTATCTGGGGCTAAAAGTTATTCTTTAATTGCTTTACTCGACTCAGGTGGGAAATTATTTGCCGAACTGTTACTACAAAAATTTCTACCCTGGATATCAGAGCAGAAATCATTGAAGTTATCCCAAACTACATAAAGGCTTTGACTCTGTTGACAGGAAAAGTACTAGTTGGTAAATGTAATAACCTTTTTTTGTCTGTTCACCTGGATAATGTAAACGCTTTAGCCCCAATGGTAGGGAATGAGAACATGACACCATACCACACTGAACTGCAATTGTCCAAGTTTTGTATTTATGCCTTTTTGGAAATGAAGCAGCACCCAAAGTATTGTAGATGTGTAACTAATGCAGACAAACAGTATACCTGCACTGAACATCCAAATTTAACCTAACAAACACATTTACAAATATCTACATGTAGGCTGTCAGTGTATAACCATGTAATTCATCATGGCACAAACAAGAACATTTGTCACCATTTCCTAAAAATGGCCCTTAACTTGAGTAAGTAGTTACAAGTTATGTAATGCAAACCACTTCATCAAGTAATTAGATCTCCCTAAAGGAAAGGACTACACCTACCATCAGCCACTCACACTCCACCCAAGAACAGACTCCCATGTAAGCCATCTCTCCTCACAACTTCCCCCACTGGTAGTGAGCAATAGGCCCAGGAGGGTTGGCTGGGCTGGGTGGGAGGAGTATTCACTGCACTGACCACAACTCCCAGCAGGCCTTCCACTCCAAACTACATCCTTCTCCGTCAGCCATCTTACTACTTCACTCTACCCCACTGGCAGGAACCAATAGGCCCAGGAGGGTTGGGCAGGAGGACGACTCACTACACTGACCACAACTCCTAACAGGCCTTTCACTCCAAACTACATACCCCTCTGTCAGCCATCTTGGTACTGCACTCTCCTTCACTGGCAGGAAGCCATTGATCAAGTGGGAGGCAGGAGTGTTTGCAATGACCACAACTCCCAGCAGGCCTTGTAGTCCAAACCACAGCCCCCTCTGTCAGCCATCTTGCTACTGCACTCACCCTCACTGGCAGGAAGCAATAGGCTCAGGTGTGTTGGCTGGGCTGGGCGAGGATTCACTGCACGGACCACAACTCTGAGCAGGCCTTCCACTCCAAACTACATCCCCCTCTGTCAGCTATCTTGCTTCTGTACTCCCCCACTGGTAGGAAGCCATTGGTCAAGTGTGTGAGTGTGTGGGGGGGGGGGGCAGGAAGGAGTTTCAGAAAAGACCACACATCCCAGCATGCTTTCTAATACAAGCCCACAGAAACTGTACCTGTGATGTAACTCCAAAACCATTTAACTCCCATCTTACTATGGAGAGTAAGGTAAACATTCACTGAGCTGTGTATACACAATGCTATGCACATACACGGATGCCTACTCAGGCTGAGGTACACAGTCTCTCGAGTACAAAAGAATGAGACCATCATGCACAGCATGACTACATTATATGGGAATATACACAAACTGCTCAGAGTTAGGCTGTTACTTCAATGTGTCTGGTGAGACATAGACCATGCACAGCACACAAATAACATTAACAATAGATTATTCTGTATGTAATGCAATTTTTGTAGATGTTGAGCTCACTAATCCTCTAGTGCCAGCTACAGAGTGTCAGGTACAAGTCAATGTAAGTAGACCTGTACCAATCCAATTTGAGAACATGAGCATATCAGCACAGATGTGGAGCAAGACCATAGTCCACATCAGGATTAAGTTGCATTTTCTATGCCAAAGAAAGGCTAACATCATGGGGATGGGTGACGAATCAGCCTTCTAAAACTGTTTAGGCATCCAGGCATATTCTCAATGTGTACCAGTTGAGGTATAATGTATATCATATAATTGTCTGTCATATGTGTACCAACAGGGCAATCTGGGAACACCCCGATGTTGAGCAAAGAAAACAGCCAGGCTCAGACGAGCAGTTTCCATCCAATACCCTTGTTTTTTTACTGTTGCCTGGTTTTCCACCATTAAATTTCTTTGGGAATAAACCGAGGCATCTTTTAATCTTCACCATCACCCACACCAATCACAACAAACCAGCTCCGCTGTAATCAGGCGTTGTAGCACACCGGAGAGGCATTCGGCCTCTCTGGTGGGGACCCAATGATGAAGCATGTCACCAACTAGGTTGGTGAGTGAGGGTTCTTTTAAACACTAATGGTTTTCCTTGTGTTGTTTCTCCTTCCCTTTCTATTTTGCTTTGACTTCACTCTTTAGTTGTTTTTTGATATATACTAGGGGGATTAAGAGTGACTCCTTTGTCTTCCCTCGCTCTCCTGTTGTTGAATTCTTTTTTCTCACATAGTGTACACTGTCATGTCAGCATTGCACATACAATGACATACACAACCCATTGACAATGTAAATCATTCTCAATATGCAGATGTGAAGTTAAGTATGGAACGCAAAGACCCCTTAAATGGTCCCATTTAGTTTCATTGACTGAATTTTGAGTATATAGGCCCTCTGGGAAGGTAGTATAGTGTACATCAGACACACACCCTCTTTCCAGCCGGACATCGCACACTGGGGGACAGTGGCTTCCCAAACTGTTATGTGGTGTATTTACACCGGTTAATGGACATGGTCCGCATACTGCCTGAGAGAAAGTTGAAAAACAGAAACTGTACTGCGTACTTTCATGTTGGTTTAGCCTGCCAACAAGTGTTTAAGGCTCCTCTCAATGTGACTTTCATGTGAATGTGGGTATTTGATTTGTATGCTCCTTCAACACACAATATAGTGCATCCAGGTCAACCGATCCTTCATTCAAAAGTAGAGGTAGGGTGTTCAGAACCAAGGTGGCCACAGCCAGAGGCTGTAATTTGTTATGGTTACAGTTGCGGCTCCCCTATTGTGTCTGCCTGCATTGAAGACTGATGCGGTGAACTTCCATTGCTAATGTAGCAATCTTACTTGCGGACCACTGGCAATTTTGAACGGCGTGGTAGGCGGAGTGTCAAGCAGCATTTGAATGCATTGGACTACTTTGGAAAATGCAACCGACGCAGACCTATCCCTATGACCGCTGATGGAGAAGGGTTTTCACGAAATAAAACCTGCTCAGATTGAACTCATTGTGTGGATTATTAACAAAATGGTGTGAAAATTAACAGCGCAAAACTAAAAGGGGTAAAAATGAAAATTGCGAAAGCGCGTGCTGGGAAAATTAGTGTAGGCCACAAATGCGCACGATTAATGCAGAAAACAGCCAAAAGTCGCGAGTTTCTTTTCACTAACTGTTTGAAAATAATGTGCAGAGCGCAAGAAAAACAAGCAGAAGCATTCATAGAGCGTTTAATGGTGGGGTTTTGTAAAATAACAATGATAATCATACTTGTATTTGTTTTTCCCAGAGCGCATTTTACTGCTCTGCAGAGAAGGCCTCAAGAGTCTTTTTAGGTTTAATTTGCTTATTAGAATGTAGAAAGGAGAAATATTTAATTTGTCCTTCGTGAGTTCCTGATGATGGCCAAGGTTGTGTAGAGGAAACAATGAACATTATGAATGGAACTTCCTTGCCGAGCGGAGTATGTGGACACTTGGACTGCAAGGTTGATACATTTGTGAGATGGAGAAATGTACAAGCCGCGGAAGAAACGATATCAGTATTTCCTCTGCCGAAAGTTGCTGACATGAACTGTCAGAGACAAAGGAACTGTTGAAAAGTTAGGCACATCGAGAGTGGAGTGATTAGACACCCCTTGTTTTGAACCAATGGGATTTGAGAAATTTATGTGTGATGATACATGAGGGGTTGGACCTTTAGTGAATTTAGGGTATAACTATTAGTAGTAAGAGGGTGGGTTAGAGAAGGAGCGTTTTCCTACTTTGTGAGAAGAGAAAGCGGTGTTGCTGTCACCTAACATTTTGGCTGGTTATTGTCCTGCTGATCCAGATTTTTTGACTTTGCTCCTCAAATCTTCTTGAGGTGCCCAGCTTACTCTCATGGCGAGAGGGTAGCTTTCCAGATTTCTAGTACTTTGCGAGATCGGTTAGTATGATATTCTGAATTTGCATGAATCTTATTTGCAAATGTCTTTATCCTTTTGCCTCTTCGCCTATCCACTCTCTCATTGCGCTGACACTTGAGATGTACAATCGTGATTTATTATACTATTGTTCGTGTGATGATCTATGATTCAAGCTGTATTGTACTTGATGAGCAATCACAATATTTTTAGATAAAAGCATAGATTCATAAACCGAGTTTGTCTGCATTAGCGTCAATTTAGTTAATCTGAATGATTATTTCTTATGATGATACTTCTTTAGGATTCTGATATTATTTTGCCAATCCCTGACCACTATCAAAGATTAATCGGAGAAGGAAGAGGATAAATAATGAGCAAATTGGTAAGATTGGTTTAAACTCATGCAGTGTGAAAGGGACTGTTCGGTATTAAATTTGGGTCCAGATGATAGAAAATTGTCAGTCCACGAACGCTGGATCAGTTTTTGGTAGCAGACTTGATGTTTTTATGGATCAAATTGGCAATTTAATAGGTAAGAATTAATAATTTTGGTTATTAACATATTGTATTATTGTTATATGTTGTGGTCGGTCGTTGACCTTAAGAAAGATGGGTCCGGAGTGGCCTAAGATCCCGGGATGATATTAGCCTAATGGGCAGGTTTAGTGTGGCATACACTAAGTAGTATTGCGTTGTCTGCTGGTGTGGTATTAAGCAACAGATGGGTTGTTAATACTGCATAGGGAACTCTGAAGTTAGTATAGTGGAGATTTGTTTGGGCACCTTTAGAAAGCGCAGCTGAAGAAGTCCAGAGAATTTTCACTTGATTGAGGGTGGAGTAACGCTGGTCGATATTCCACTAGTAGCGAAAGAATTCTTTGAATAATTGAATCTCTTTCTTTAGTGGGGCAGACAAAGCAGGTTTGTTTTATGTGGTTTCTAATTTTGTTTTCCTTTAAGAAGAGTTGGTAATTTACTGCCGATTATTTTTGTAAAGGGATGGTCAGTTGTAGGAGTTATGCTGACGTCACAGAGAGCCGCGCTAGCATTGGTCAGCTAGTGTGAATCGTCACGAAAGGGTGCTGTGTTATTGGTTGGTTAGTGTGAGCCACGCTAGTATTGGGCAGCGTTAACAAATAGCGTTTGTGGAAATACGGAAGAGTTTCCTCTAGTTTACTTGAGTTTTAGTGTAGCAAAAGAAATAGAATGAAGTTATTGAAAATGATGAAGACCTTGTTTAGAAAAGATGAGCCTATACCTATTAGAGAGGGAATTCCTATACCGCCTGATGGTACTCCTGCTTCTTTCATGTCTCTAGAACGAGGATATCATACGTGTACATGGCTGGAGAATTGGGTGAAATATACAGGAGGAGATGGGAATTTGGCATTTCCAGAGTATGGTACTTTTAATGTGAGGATTTTGGAGAACATGAGATATGAAATTATTCAATTGAGACCAAATCCTAGACCTATGCAGTATGAAGCGCTTGACAAATGGGAGCATGAGGCATATAAGAGACAGAGACAGGTCTAGGAATAAATATAGAAATACTGTGAGTAGATACTCAGAGGCAAAGTGGGATGCCCAAATGAAGAGGTGGAGAAGGGATGTGATTGCAGCAGGTGAAGGTCTATATCCGGTCATTGTAGTAGAGGATCAGGCTGGAGGAAAGTGTAAAGAGAAAAAGAAAATGTAGAATGTTCAGATCCAGATCCAAACAAAATTGATGAGTTATTAGAGGAGTTATTACTAAACAAACCTCCACCATATCAGGAAGAACAGGAAAGAACTACCCCGAATGCTCTATTGATTCAAGTTGAGGTTCCTCAGTCTTCACAAGCGAGAAGTACAAATGTAACGAGTCAGGTAAAGGAGGATTTAACACAAAAGATTACACAATTAAATCTGAATGCAGAAGCTTTATCAGTTCCTGTAACGATTGGTCCCATAGTTCCATTACAGAGTGAGGGTCAGAATATTTCACAAGTACATACCTTGACAGTACCTGTTAATAATGATTGGGTTAATGGTGGTGCTGAAACGAGTGAGACAGGAACATTGATGGATATTTCAGAAAGATCAGTAGAAACCCCAAAGCGTAATGTACAAATGGAACCTAGAAGATTAGTGCAAAATGTAAGAGAAGTGACACCCACTTCAGAAGGTTCAATAGGACCATCACCGGAAGAGTTGGATGAATGGATTAGAGGGATGTCTAATAAGGTTGATAGGAGCATGGATGTTAGCAGATTAAAAGCAGATTTGGAGGAAAGGATTCTCGGTACGATTAGTCCAGAAAGATTGAGTAAATACCAGGAAGAAGAATTGTTGTTTTTGTGTAAGTTTACAATGAGAGCGAAGAGTCTTCATGAGAGGTTTGCCGAAGTTGCACAACTTATGTAGTGGATATAGAGAAATCAAAGGCTTTGCAAAAGACATAGATTGGATTTTAGTGATAAATATTTGGAGAGTTTGAATGCTTCTGGTAAGCGATTGCAAATTAAGGAGTTGATTAATACATTGAGACGATGGGGTGAATTGGACCGTTGGAAAGGCAGATGGGCTAAAAGGAAAGAAGAAATGCTTGCAAATAAAGGAGCATCATCTATGTTCCCAGTGAGAGAGACAGGGCCTGAGACAACAAGGACTGAAATGATATATCCAATGAGAGAGTTACCAGGAGGTGGATATGTTCACGTTCCATGGTCAAGGCAGGATATACGGTCTTTTACAAATGACTTTCCCAGATTAAGAGAAAAACCAGTTGAATGGTACAAACAAGTAGAGAGATTCGTAAAAGTTTCAAAAGTATTGTTGAACGATTTGGATGGTTTGACTGACATTGTGGTTCCAGCTGATTTGTGGACGGAGTGTAAAATTGCAGTAGATTGGCCAAAAGAAGAATATCCCAGAGATGCAAAGACTGGAGCACCATCAGATGAAGTGATGAAAAAAATATAATCAAGTAATTACTTACCCAAAGGGAACGATTTCACCAAAAGAGTCAGATTGGGCAAAAATAGATTAAACAACTCAAGAGACGAAAGAAACCGTACATGCTTATTATGAGAGGCTTTTACAGGTGTTTAAACAGTATAGTGGTTTTGAAAGCATAACTGACAAAAATATGGGACATTTTGTGTATAGGTTTGTGTTTGGTTTGAAACCGGAGATTAGTAAAATGATTCAGCAACATTTGATTTGTTGGCAAAACAAGAGTGTATATGAAATATTACAGTATGCAAAATATTGTAGTGATGATATTGAATCGAGACATAAGAAGTTGAAAGAGAAATTAATGTGGGCACAGATGAAAGCAGCACAGAAAGGTGGTAATTTTGTAGATGTTTCCCAAACAGGGTTTCAAGGAAAGGGTCAGAATCAGAATACTCAGAATGGTCAGATTTCTAACATGGGAGGTGTCATGATGAATGGAGGTGTTCTTACTCAAGGAAAGGCTAGAGGTAGAGGTAACAAAGAGGTCATGTGTGCGGCAAGTTGGGACATTGGAAACGTGAGTGTAAGGTTTTCCTAGAAAATAACTAAATGAATCAGGACTTTAATCAGCAAATACAAGCGGAGGTGAGTAGAAATTGGATACAGCCACAACAGGTAGTTACACAGGTACAAATACCACAAGCCCCGATGCCAAACAATGTGAATGCTCAAGTACAAAAATACAGTGCGAATGTGGGTTTTTATATGGGAGAGTGAGCTAATAATATTCAAAATGCGCAAATGGCTTCACAATGTTGGTTGCAGTGCCAAGAGAGTGATTAGATACATCTCAATGACGGTGCCTGAGGGGGAGGGGGGAGGAAGAGTGCGTGCTTGGCGCATCTCCAGAGGTAGATCAGTGTGGTCCTTTTGTAGATGGGGAAGGCGAAGGTAATGTAATTGCATTCCTTGTTGACACTGGTGCTACCTGTTCCACTGTGAGAACTGTGGAAATCCCAAACCTACCCCTCTCGGGAGATACTATCAAAGTTGTAGGCATTTCAAATCAATTGATCAAAACTCCAGTGACAAAACGAATGAAAGTACACATTGGAGATTTTAGAGACTCGCATCTTTTTGTGGTGTGTGATACGAGTCCAGTTAACCTGCTAGGTAGAGATTTGTTATGCAAGATGAATTGTACCGTCTATTGTACACCAGATGGTATAGCATTTCAGATGCAGGATGAAGATATTGCATTCAAAAGGATGGCAAGGCAAGGGACAGAAGTGAATGATTTGTATCCTTTATTTACAGCGAAGGATTTGCCTGTTGAATTGAGAGACACAGTGATGACTGATGTGTGGGATTTTTCAGGGAAAGACATTGGATTGATGAAAGGAGTTGATCCTATTCAGATTTCAGTCAAACAAGGTGCAGAATCTCCAAAAACTCCACAGTACAAAATGAGTCCCGAGACTATTGCAGGAGTAACACCTGTAATCAAATTAATGATTGAACAAGGGATTTTGAGAGAGATACTAGGGAGTCCTTGTAATTCACCTACTATGGGGATTAAGAAAGTGAGTGGGAAGTATAGGATAGTTCAAGACCTGAGGAAAATCAATAAGATAGTGATACCTTGTTATCCAATAGTGCCAAACCCAGCAGTAATTCTTTACCAAATTCCTTGTGACGCGGAGTGGTTTACCATAATTGATTTGTGCCAAGCATTTTTCTCGATACCCTTGCATCCGGATAGCCAATATTTGTTTGCATTCTGGTTCGGAGACCGTGTTTTGGCATGGTGCCGAGTTCCTCAAGGGTATACAGAGAGTCCCTCAATTTCCAATCAAATTTTGAAAAAATGTTTAGAGTCATTAGTAATGCCAGAAGACTCAGTTTTGGTGCAATACATTGATGACTTACTTGTTGCATCAAAGACAAGGGAAGCATGTGTGACAGATACAAATGCTCTACTGAACCATTTGGCAGTAGGTGGGAATAAAGTGTCACCTGCTAAATTGCAATTTTGCCAAAAAGAAGTTCTGTATTTGGGACACAAAATTGAGAAAGAACTCAGAAAAGTATCACAAGATCGAATAACTGATCTTGCAAATAAATCCGCCCAGAACACAGAAAGAAGTTCGAATGTTCTTGGGAATGGTTGGATACTGCAGAAAATGGATCAGTGGCTTTTCACTGACAGCCAAGCCATTACAGAGATTGACACAAAGATGTGACTGATCCAATTGAACTGGATGAAGAATGCATGAGGGCATTTGTAGATTTGCGAGACAGCCTTTGTCGAGCACCTGCATTGGGAATGCCAGACTATAGCAAGGGCTTTGCACTATTCTGCTGTGAAAGGGATGGTTGTGCACTTCCAGTTCTAACGCAAACGCATGGAACAGCACGCCATCCAGTGGCATATTTTTCTGCAACATTAGATTCAGTGGCTGCAGCATTACCAGGATGTCTGAAAGCAGTTGCTGCTACTTGTGTGAATTTGGAACAGAGTGAATCGATTGTGATGGGATATCCATTGAGAGTGTATGTGCCACATTCTGTTGAGATCTTGTTGACACGAACACAGCATCTTACAAGTAGTCGATTGACAAGATATGAGAGAGTGATTCCGGGAGCGGAGAATGTGACTGTGACCAGATGCACAAATTTGAATCCAGCTACATTGTTACCGAGTCCAAGTTGTGAGGAAGGAGTGGACGAAGCAGATCATGATTGTCTGGATGGGACTGAATTATGTACAAAACCAAGGCCCGATATAAAAGATACACCCTTCCCTGAATCTGATTGCGTGATGTTTGTGGATGGATCTTGCCTGAGAGATGATAAAGGTACCTTGCGTGCTTCATATGCAGTGTGTACAGTGGCTATGGTCCTTGAAGCTTCATGCTTGAAAGGAGTAAGGTCAGCACAAATTTCTGAATTGGTCGCATTGACCCGGGCATAATTGGCAAAAATCTGAGAATAACCATATTCACTGATAGTCAATATGGTTTTGGGGGTGTGCACGATTTTGGACAATTGTGGTTGCAACGTGGATTTTTTATATCGTCTGGTTCACCAGTTTGAAATGGTAACTACGTTAAGGAGTTACTAGTTGCATGCACTACAATTCCCCAAAGAGATTGGAAACAAATCTGGAAATGATTATATAACCAATGGTAACAGATACGCTGACCAAGTTGCACGTTTTTGTGCCCAAAATTCAATTTCAATTAACAAAGAGACGCAGAAATCTGATACAAATTGTCATCTAATGTTTTCTTCTGTGGAGACATGGGAAGAAGTTAGGCAATTGCAGGAAGAAGCTAGTGAGGAAGAGAAAGAAATTTGGATCAAAGCAGGTTGTTCACGTAGGGCAGACGATGAAGTGTGGGTGTACACTGATGGAAGACCAATAATGCCAGACAGCTTGCTGTCGCAAATGGCAAGGATGTACCATGGTCTAACACATGTAGGAAGAGATGCAATGATTAGGCTATTTAAGCAAATATGGTACAATCCTCAGTTCAGGGTCATTGCAGAGAGTCTTTGCCAGAGATGCATAACTTGTCAGCAGCAGAATGCAGGGAGGAAAACGGTTGTCAGTCCGGGACGATTTGGAAAAGCAGCAGGTCCATTTACAAGACTGCAGGCAGACTTTATTGAGCTTCCTCCATGTAATGGATTGAAATATGTGTTGGTAGTGGTCTGTCTGTTCTCTCGTTGGATAGAAGCTTATCTAACAAGACGAAATGATAGTCTAACTGTTGCTAAATTGCTGCTAAGAGATAATACCAAGGTTTGGATTTCCAGTCTCTTTAGAAACAGCTAGAGGTACACATTTCAACAATGAAATAATTCGGATGATTTGTGCAGCATTGCAAATTGAGCAAAAATTACATTGTGCCTATCGACCAGAAGCTTCAGGTGTGGTCAAACAAATTAATGGCACCATTAAGTCGAGACTTTCAAAAGTGTGCGCGTCTACAGCACTAAAATGGCCAGATGCTTTACCCTTAGTTCTGAGTTTAAGTATTCCTGATAAAATGACTGGATTATCGTCCCACGAAGTGATTATGGGTGAGAGCAATGAGGCAGCCAATAGTTCCAGCAAATCAACTGATGATCTAGTGCTCGATTATTGCAAAGGATTGGCTGATGTGTTGCGTTCTGTGTTTCATCAGGTTGGAGAAGTTGCAACCACAACACAGAAAGAACAAGCACATGACCTAAGTCCAGGAGAGTGGATCCTGGTGAAGAAACATGTAAGAAAATCGTGTTTGGAACCACGTTGGCATGGCCCATACCAAGTGATATTGGCGACGACAGCAGTGAAGTGTGGTGGCTTACCGAATTGGATCCACACAAGCCACACAAGAAGAGTCCCAAGTCCACTTGAAAGATCAGAAACAAATAAGAGATCAAGATCAGGCTGAGAGTTAAAAAGAGTCTGAACAAAGTCGAATAAAGAGGGCACCAGCTACTGGGTCTCGAGAGACTGTTGTCAATGCAAATGAAGAAGGAAGTTTGGTTCAAGAACAAGTGCATACAAGAAAGGAAGCAAATAAGAAGTTTTGAATCAAGTCTTGAATCTGGTGATTCTGTGCAAGTGAAAAAAAAGCAAGAAAAGGAGATATATGGCCAAAGGGAGTGAAAAGACTGAAATACACTCTGAATGAAAATGTTCCAAATACAATAATAGAAGTATCGAGCCAAACAGAACAAAGTGACTCAGAAGAAGATACAGTCCGGAGAACAAAAAGAGCAAGAGTTCCGAACAGGAAATACACAGCACCTGAATGGACATACGTGGTGATAGAAGCAGTTGAAAACACAGATCAGTGTGGGAAAAAGACTGTTGTAGAATCGAGTCACAAGAACTGTTATGAGCCACCCTAAATGAACTGTGTCAAAATTGGGGTGCAGAAAATTGAAAAAGATCACTCTGAAGAGTGCAGAAAAATTAAGTGGAATTGAGTTAAAGGCTGTGAAGACAATTAAATTAAAAACAAAAAAGAGAGAGAGGGGAGAAGCAAGAAGGCTTAAGAAGTGCTTGGATACACTACACACTTTTACTATTTTTATTTTTTTTTAGTTTTAATTTTTAGTCTACTTTTTGATTTTTCTAGAAAATGGCAAAGGGAAATTTTCAAGAGACTGGATATCAAAACCAAAGTTTTAAACGTAGATGTATTAATGCTTGCTTTATAAGTGTTTTATTAGTGTTTGTTAGGTTAACACGAATGGTTGTTGTGCCTTATTTTATGTATCCTACTAAGAATAATATTACTAACAATTTGATGAGTGAAAAAGTAGACGTGGAAAATCTTAAAGAAGAGCCACAGACTAATATTGAGAAAATAACAGGTGATAATAAATATCACCAGGATAACTAGTAATGATTTTTCGTTAAATGTTTTTACCAAATTATTGTACGAATACGTGGATACTATGGATGCGAGGGATTGTTACGTGTGCATGCAATTACCTTTGTCTGAGGGGGTGACTTATCCTTACCTACCTTTAACATATGGAGTTTCGTGTAGTGTACTAACAAGTTTGTTCTATGAAAAAGGAAGCCTGCAGTACTTCTATTCAAATTATGATTTAGTATTTTCTGAAGTGCCTATTAGAAAGAATATGAATAAGGTGAATAGTGTGAAAAATGCGGAGTACTTTGGTGAGTTCTTTCATACTACCAAAACGATAGATACCGTGTATGCACATCGTAATAATTGAACCTGTCGTTTGCACCAGGAGGAGATTGAATTTATAAATTTGGTGGAAGATAGGAGACAGAGTTTTAAGAAAAAAGCTGCTGAGCACAAGTCCCATATACCTCCTTGGGCTTTTAGAGAAGGTGATTACAAAAAGGTGAGACATATGCTGCAATGACTCTGGATTGGCACCATAGGGAAAAGCTTTGCCTACTAAGACAGAAAACTGACTTTAACAATTATTTCATTGGTTCTAGTGAATGTGATCATATTTTTCTAATTACGGGAGGTTGGGGAATAAGAGGTGGTACGGATCCCGTTTTCCCTGGAATACATTATGTGTGTGGTAAGAATGCCTACGATAGGTTGCCTGCACATTGGTATGGGTGTTGTTATATGGGGATTGTCTTTCCCAAGGTTTACCATTTGGATAAAAGTCATGGAACCAATGAAAAGAAGAGTGAACTAACACAAAATAAAAGGGGAATTAGTGCTGCAGAGATTGTGGGTGATATTTTTGGAGCATTGATACCTTCAGTTGGAGTAATTTAAAATTCACATAAAATTAGAGAGATGTCCACAGTGGTTGATCGTTTATTAACAGACACTGCTGGTGAGTTCTTAATGATGGATACAGAAATGGTTGCTATAAGATCTATGGTCTTGCAAAATAGACTTGCTCTTGATGTATTATTGGCAAAAGAGGGCGGAGTCTGTAGTATGTTAAAAATTCAACAGTGCTGCACATATATTCCTGACAAAAGTAAAAGCCTGTAGGGATATATTACACATTTACGGGAAGATTTAACTGAACTGAAGGTTGACGCTGCTTGGGAGAGACCTGGTAAGGGTTTCTCCTCAGTGGGTAATTGGTTTTCTACTAATAGCTTGTTAGGGAAAATACTAGCGCCAATAGTTGCTGTTGCTACAGGGATACTAATGCTGGTATTAACATATAAGTGTTGCAAGTGCAAGAGACAAACACTGGATACTAAACGAAGAGCAAGAATGAGTAAGAGAGAAGGGATAGAGTTGGAAGACAGAAGAGGAAATTACTATGAAATAGTAAAGGATATAGATGGAGTTATGTTGAAACAGAAGAAGTCTACTACTTTCCAAGTAGTATAATATGATGACAATCAGATTTTTGGGTTGGTTTTTATGATGGTTCAAGTCGCCATCAAAGGGGGGATTGATGGAGCAGGGTTTTCGCGAAATAAAACCTGCTCGGATTGAACTCCTCATTGTGTGGATTATTAACAAAAAAGGTGTGAAAATTAACAGCGCAAAACTAAAAGGGGTAAAAATGAAAATTGCGAAAACGCGTGCTGGGGAAATTAGTGTAGGCCGCAAATGTGCACGATTAATGCAGAAAACAGCCATAAGTTGTGAGTTTTTTTTCACTAACTGTTTGAAAATAATATGCAGAGCGTAAGAAAAACAAGCAAAAGCATTCATAGAGCATTTAATGGTGGCGTTTTGTAAAACAACAATGATAATCATACTTGTATTTGTTTTTCCCAGAGCGCATTTTACTGCTCTGCAGAGAAGGCCTCAAGAGTCTTTTTAGGTTTAATTTGCTTATTAGAATGTAGAAAGGAGAAATATGTAATTTGTCCTTCGTGAGTTCCTGATGATGGCCAAGGTTGTGTAGAGGAAACAATGAACATTGTGAATGGAACTTCCTTGCCGAGCGGAGTATGTGGACACTTGTACTGCAAAGTTGATACATTTGTGAGATGGAGAAATGTACAAGTCGCGGAAGAAGCGATATCAGTATTTCCTCTGCCGAAAGTTGATGACATGAACTGTCAGAGACAAAGGAACTGTTGAAAAGTTAGGCACATCGAGAGTGGAGTGATTAGACACCCCTTGTTTTGAACCAATTAAATTTGAGAAATGTATGTGTGATGATACATGAGGGGTCGGACCTTTAGTGAATTTAGGGTATAACTATTAGTAGTAAGAGGGTGGATTAGAGAAGGCGTGTTTTCCTACTTTGTGAGGAGAAAGCTGTGTTGCTGTCTCCTAACTTTTTGGCTGGTTGTTGTCCTGCTGATCCTGATTCTTTGACTTTGCTCCTCAAATCTTCTTGAGGTGCCCAGCTTACTCTCATGGCCAGAGGGTAGCTTTCCAGATTTCTAGTACTTTGCAAGACCGGTTAGTATGATATTCTGAATTTGCATGAATCTTATTTGCAAATGTCTTCATCCTTTTGTCTCTTCGCCTATCCACTCTTTCATTGCGCTGACACTTGAGATGTACAATCGTGATTTATTATACTGCTAGTCTTCATTAGCGTCAATTTAGTTATTTTGAATGATTATTTCTTATGATGATACTTCTTTAGGATTCTGATATTATTTTGCCAATCCCGGACCACTATCAAAGAATCATCGAAGAAGGAAGAGGATAAATAAATAATGAGCACATTGGTAATATTGGTTTAAACTCATGCAGTGTGAAACGGACTGTTAGGTATTAAATTTGGGTCCAGATGATAGAAAATTGTCAGTCCCCGAACACTGGACCACCGCCAGCACAGAAGACCGCCTATGCTGTCTAGACACAAGCCTTGAGTTTTGCTAGACAGATCACTTGCCTTCAGAACCTGCACTTCTACTGGCCTCCCCATCTCTCTGCTGCTGTTCACAATCTCTGGGAGCTACAATGTCTTGCTGTACAGGGATCAGGGCCCCTGCCTTCACAGCTGAAGATGTTGGTGGCACGGTCCTTCCCCTGTACAGGCAGCTGTATGGCACACCAGAGGAGCAGGTGAGAACAATTCAGGATACATATTTTAAATGTCAGCTAACCATGCACATAGGGCAGATTGTTGCTATGAGACACATCCGAATCTGTAGCCAATTGTGTTGAGTGTGTTTGAAAATATGATGGACAAGTTCACTGCTGTATGTGTGTCAGTACTTGTCTGGACTTTATTTCACTGTTCTCATGTGAATATCTCAAACAAACTCGTATGGTGGATTAGTTAGGCATGTAAACATCAGTTTGACATGATGATGGCTTGTTTCCCGTCATATTTCAAAGTACATTTGCTTGTGGAGTCATAGCTAAACTAACTAATGTTGAATGTGAAATGTAATTTGCATATGTGGTTAAGTTGTTACTGTATACAGTCATAACAACAACTCCAAACACAATGCAATATCATTGTTGCGTCAGTCATGTCACAATGCTCCACAATGGTCCTGTCAGATGGAGGAAGGTGACCACGTGTATGGGTCAGAATGTCCATTCAGGCCATGTGTAGATCATGCTAGACAATGTGTAATTGACACAGTGTAATCATTGGTAATTTAGCATACTAGTTAGGTGTACGTCCAAGGCCAAAATGCTACCGTTCCCTTCTGCAGAAGACATAGGTGTGCTGAGGTTAGTAGTTATGGGTTTTCATGCCACCTGTGTTCTCCCATCCACAGTATGGTGAGAGGGGTTGCAAGGTCACCTAGGGCAAGGTCAGGTTGGAATGTCGAGTCAACAGGAAATGAAAAAGTGTCATGAAATATGTTAAGATCAAATGTTTGACAACAGGTGCAGTGTTGAGAATTGTAGTCTGCTATCTTGGTTATTGTTTACATTAACTATTACTGACCTATGTGAGAGTACATGAATATGTACATCTTGCATGTGTACTAAGTGTCCAATACTATGTCATCCTTAGAGGTCAATGCCCGTCAGAAGGTATTCCTGTGGAGGACCATCGCCCAGAAGGTGCGTTCCCTGTGGAGGGGACCACACGTCGGTGCAGTGCCCACTGCTGCACACGGTGGCAGGACCAGAGAGGCTGGGCAAAGAAGATCACTGAAGTACAGCTGGGCCTGGCACCTCCAGGCAGGAGCGCATGCTGCACCCTGACCCCCCTTATGCGTCGCATCCTGGTGGCGGCCTATCTCAACCTTGATGGGCAGTAGAGAGCCAGACAGCAGCAAGGAGGGGGTGAGTATGTGTCTTGATGAACTTTGTACAATACCACGCATGTACACATTTTGCAGCCAGTGTCATGACTTATGTTTTGTCACAATTGAGACCCATGAAATGTGTAACATGTAGCATATGCAACAAGAGTTGTTGTTGCATGGTTAGGTCCCTTGAATCAGGGCCATGTACGTCTGAAAGAGGCTGGGTATTACCAGTAGTGCAATTCCATCATATAATGGGCACATGACAACACAATGTGGAAGAAAGAGACCCTTTCTAAATTTCTGAGATGCTCAACATAGTTCATCACAAATACCATTGTTTGCCATCCTCTCTGTATTGAAACAACAAAACGGTTGTGTTATTTGATGCTTGTGAACTTGGCTGTGACATGCCATGCAATACAACCAGGTAGCAGGCAATGTGTAATAGCAGGCCTTGGTAAGTGGAGATTGATCTGTGTTAAGCAATTTACACACAGCACTGGTGCGATCTGTTGTCCAATGTAGCAGCTGACAATATTCAGACTTATGTGTACTGATGTCACATGTCAGACTGGACCTTACCATAAGTGAGTGACAGAATACTATCTAAATTTGAGCTGATTCTATGTTTTGGACTATGTGTAGGTAACAACAGATGTCTGAGTGCCTAACAAAGGTGTGGGGTTGTTGGGGGAGGGGCAAGTCCGTGGAAGTTACACATTCACAATGGTCTTGATGGTTGTTACATGGGTCTTTAATATTTGTGCGCAAATAAAACTATGGTTTAGCACTGTAACTCAGATCTCTGGAAATGTGGCTTCACCGACATCTGAGAAGGGCAGATATATTCAGGTGAAGAACACAACGGCATCTAAGCTGGATAACATGTGACTGATGATAATTATCAGGGAGGGATAGGCTGACTTGTCCTTGTGAAATGTGGACATCAGCAGGATGGACACAATAAGGAATAGTGTTGTCAAAATGTATCAAGTAAAATGTTGTGCACTGAGATTGTGGCCACACAATGATTCTAGCTGGCCAGGTGGTATAGTCAGCCACATGTCCCTGAAGTAATATTAGGTCATTGTCAGTGTAATAAGCTGTGTTTACATGGCAAACTGATAAAAGTCTTGCAATCTGCAGACAGTAAATTTGATTGTTGCACTGTGCTGACATGACAATACTTGTAGACATACATTTTTGCCTTGCTATGCCTATATTCCGTGTGTAACTTCTATACGAGTTACACATGTGACACTTAGAACGGCTTCATCTCCTAATGGACAGATGTGCAACAATAATGTGATCTGTGTAAAATAGCCTATTCTATGACTCCTACATCTTGATGTTGATTCAAACTATGTTAACTGAAGCAGGGCACCTGCTGTTCCACAAGCTCTGGATTAGGGAGAGTTCACTATATGCTGTATGTTAAGGCTGCAGTTTTCTTCCATTTCTTAGTAGAAGAAATATTATCCCTTGGATCTCATGAGGTAAAGGTAGTATACTCTAAGGGCATCAGGACTGAGAGACAAAACATCAGCTGGTACAGAGATGAGTTTTAGATTTTGAGAAGGGTTAACATGACGTTGCATCAAACTATGTTCCTGACACCATTATGTGAGAGTGATCGCAGGTCTTGTAGTTTTCACTAATGTGCTATTGACTCTATATGACCTAATGTTGTCATCCAAGTAGGATTTATGATGTTAGCCAATGTGGGTAGAGTGGTTATTACACCTATGTACCATGTACATCTCAACTAATTACTTTTCTAATCTGTTTTTCAGAATCAGACCAGTGCAGTGAGGGAGACAGTGCCACGACTGTTGGGGAAACAGCTGGCCAGTGGTTCTCGTGCTGCCAGTGAGCAAGAGGGAACCAGTGGCACAGAGGGTGATGGGAGCGCTACCAATGAGTTGACTGATGTGACGGCTGGAACATCTTCGTCCGAGTCCAGTTCCAGTGAGCCCTCCCAGGTGGTGGTGGTGGATCCCCCTGGACCTGCATCCACTACATCCGAGTCCACCCCCACCATCTCCACCCTCACAGCTGCTCCCCAGCCCACTGTCTGTGGCCGATCCCCTAAGAGGGGAGGAGTCTCCATTGCGCCAGGCACCTCACCCCCTGCCCCTGTCTCCCCTGCTGCCCTGAGTGTGGAGGCCATTGACCTCCTGAGACAGATCTCTGTGGGTCCGACAGCAGTGTTGAATGTCCTCCAGGTGCATACCAATCAGCAGACCCAGATGGTATCTTTCCTGGAGGGCTTTCCTCTGACATGTCTTCCCTACAGAGATCCGTTCAGGCTTTAGCCTCCACACTGATGGCAGCATTATCCCAAATCCAGCTTTTCACCCCCCTCCTGCCTCTACCCCATCCAGAGTCCCTATTCCCATACACGACCAAAGCACACGCAAACCTGACCATGCATCCAATCAACACGCAGCACACAACCACACAGACATAAGGCAAAAGACAGACACATGCAATCAGCAGACACAAGACACCCTGACTTCCACATCCACAGACTTGCAGGCAGACAACACCATCACACACAGCCATGACAGACACCACACCAGCACACACAGACATGATGCATACATCACTACCCTCTGCCTCCACACCCCCTACCCTTGCCTCTCCTGGTACCCAATCAGCCCAGGAACTCCACCTCATTGCCCTTGACCTCTTTCCTACCCAAATTTACCAAACCCCTCCCAAACCTAAGAGGAAGACCCTTGTGCCCCTGCCATATCCACCCCCAAAACACCTAGCAAGCCCCCTACTGAGCCCCAAAAGCAACATAAAGGGGGCCGGAAAAGGAAACATCCCCTCCTGCCACCACCCCACCCCTCCTAAACCCAGTAGATCTTCCCCATCCTACCCCAGTACCTCAACAGGGAAGAAATCAAAAGGCAAAAAGGTTTGAATTGCGGAAAAATTATTTGGATATTGATCTTCTTACTGCCTAATATTCTGCGAAACGATTTAATCTGTGAACATGTTCATGTGCCCTTTTCTTTATATGTTATTGCTGTGTGGCTTTGTGACCTATCGCTGTACCATCACAACTGTTTAATAAAAAGAATTTAAAAAAAAAAAAAAAAGCAAAAAGGTTGTTCCCCTCCCTATTCCCTTCACCACCTTTCAGGGCTATAAAATCCCCAAAATAGTGAAGTCCGGCACCTCCCCCCTACATCCTGCCCTCCCACTGACCCAGCCAACCCCCCCCCCCCCAATCATGAGCCCAGCACCCCTAGATATTTTGGTGCCTGGCATGCCCCCTAGATGCCCCTTCCCGGGAAGGTCTCCCGCAGCAGCATTACTGAAGGCATGTTTGGGTGGGCCACACTTTGCTGGCCCACACCATGGACATTTGGACTGGCCATTGTTTTCATACTTTAACTCTGGAGGCTGAATAAAGCTATTTTTATTTCGTCTCTGGTATTCCTGTGTCCAAACATCTCTTGCTGTTAACGGTTATTCATGTGTAATTTGATATGTGGGAGTACAGTTCTGTTAGTATCACAATGATAGCATATGGTTCCATGAGTAGGTAAGTCTATTGCGATGTTGTGTGGGTTTGTGTACCTAGCTTTGCTGAGTGTCAATGTCCGCATGAGGTTTGTGTAGGAGTGTGGGGTGAAGGGCCAAAACTTGCATTGGATATTTTATGCATTCATTGTTTAGTTAGATTCCCAAGTCCATTGTGCAAGTGTGTCAACGGACAAAACTCAATGAGATGTATGCTGCATATGTACTTGATGTGTACAAAGTGAATATTCTTGTCAATACACTTGGAGGCATTGTGACTCTACAAACATGATAGTTTAGCCACACATGTACACAAAGCAATGTGTACACTACAAAGTGTGACTTTATAGATATGGGCCAATTGCTGTTCCTTCAGTAAATATTCTTAAGTCCTTCCAATGACATTTGCCATATGTGGATGCCACTTTGTGCCAATAGCCATTAGTCCCAGTTGAGAGTGATTCTCAATGTCCCGTCCACACGGAGAGTGTGAGGTAGGTACAAATTAGACTGTGTCCTGGCCCTGTTGTCTCCCAGGACTCCCCCTAAATTAGAGATCTGTTGTGTGAAGGGTGTCTATGCACTGTGGCCTCTTGTGTAGTGGAATGTGGATGGTTGTAATGCCCTTCACATTAGTTGCCTATTTCATGTGGATATTGTGTGTGGGTATGACAATGCTTAGTAAGTTAGACTGTTTCTGTACTTACTAATTCACTACTGATGTATGCGTTAGTTGCATGTGGAGCTGGCTTGGGGTACAGGAATGGGAGTCACAGGAGTGACTAGCTAGTTATGATATGGTGTGATTGTTGAGTTGGGCACTACGTTGCAGACTAATGTACATCAACTTCAGGGCTTAACGCACAGTTAGAGTATGCGAGTCTGTGCATATACATTATTAGTAAACTGGACATAGGCCACATCATGCTGAGGTGATGTGCCTTTATATTCTGTCTTGATGCACACATGGCCCCACATTTGAACTTCCACCCAGAGATAATGCACCATACTGGACCATGGTTACCTGCCTGATAGGGGATGTATGTGCTATCAGAGGGACAGGTTTGTTGTCAAGTGTGGGTCAGGGTTGTCAAGGAGTTTGTGTGTGTCAAGTGATGTTGAGTGTGTATATATGTCCAGGTATGATGTGTCACGTGCAAACAGTGGCACAGCTACGAGCGTTAGGACTTCAGGGTTGTGATAGAGAGTTTAGTGCTATTTGCATTGTGACTGCTTTAACTTGTTTGACACAACACGAGTTGGAGTAGCTTCGTTTAATAAGCAAATTGGGGTGGGGACTCCTAGGGATGTGAATTGTGTCTATGTGGCCAGCTTTTTCAGCCAAATCATTGTGGTTTTGACATATTGTTACACATGAGATGTCAATACTTCAGGCATATGACAGGATCTAGATAAGTGACTGCACACATTACATTGTACCTAAGATGCCGGAGTGTTTGCTATTGGCAGAGGCTGGTATTGTCAATTGACCTTGTTGACACAGGTGACTTCAATGCGTTGGGATTTGTAGTTGGGTCAGTGAAGACCGTAGGAGAATGTTCTTGTAGTGTTACAGATCTCAGCTATTAGTTGTGGGGCACTGGTAGGTGATGCAGCAGCAAAGTCTGCTTTCTGTTTTTTCAAGATGTTGCTGCACTCAATGGAGTTTGAATGGTAGCTTTCTGTGCATGCAATTGCCATCATGGTAATGCTAGGCACGATCAAGTCGAATGACTATTAATATACTGATGTGTCAGTGCTTGCTCCTCCAATCCACCTTCAAGCCCCCTCATGTTACATCTCAAGATATACATTTTCAGCGTGACACTGCACTGCGACACTCTCCTTCACCATGCAGTTTAGGAGATCAGGTGGACCATCAGTCTTTGCTCCCAATAGTGTTGAGGAGGGTATTGGTTCAGGGAGGATATAGTGTGCCAGTGTATGGGTTTCTGTGGGATATACTTTTAGGTGTGCATTAGTGTTATGTTGCCATGAGCCACTTAGAGCAGTGGTGAACTCACCATACATATTTCTGTGCATATATCTCTGTGCCTATACCCATTTGTATTCCTACCTTTATGTTGAGTCTGTCCCTGTATTTCCAGTTCACACTGTGGATACCAGATACGGACATTCCCTCATTCCCCCTGCACAACATGCTACAGGACACTTTCACATTACTGCACCTTTGCTTTGTGGGCACTTCCATGTGTAGGATAGGTGTTCAAAGTGTGTGTGGGGGGGGGGGGGAGGTCTCACCTTGGGGGGCCTTAAATGATATCAGGGGGCAGCGCCAGTCTCTAGCCAAGAGAAGCATCATGTTTTGATTTAAGTGCTCTGAACATGAGCAGCAGTGAGCCAACCTTACAATGTACAGTCACTGACAACTTTAGTCATTTCTTTTCCGACTGGGAGTATGCGTGAAAAGTAGTAACAGAGCTTATAGGATACAAATCCACCAGTATTCAATTGAATGATATTTTCTTTGGTGTTCTAGGATAACATTAATAACATATTTGAAGCCATTATGAAATGGTGTCATCATTTGACACATGAAACGTTGGACTTCCTACATGGGTCTGTTCATCATTTTATGTACAGCATCACCATTGAGTTAAGGGCATTTTGTGTGCCCTTTTGAGGTACAACAGAATGACCTACATCAGCAACAGCAGATGCTTTGTTTTGCCATGTTTACACATTGCCAATTTTGAATAATAATTGTGTAAAAATTGAGGGGGGCCCAAGGATTTATTAATTTTAAGGAGGGGGGGCGCAGCAATGTTAATTTTGAAGTCCACTGATGTAGGGGTAGGTGTGTCACTTACCGGCGGCGACGGTCCTGGTTTTGCTGCTCGAGTAGGTACAGAAGCGGTATGACGTGTACGATGGGGTACATGACTGCACAGGAACTGTGGAAGCGTGTGGTCGTGAGTTCCGGCCTTATGAGCCTCCCCTTCTGCCAGCTCTGATGAGGTGGTTTGACCGACAGCGCATCTGTCAGGACTCAGTACGGGACACGCGCAAGGACTGGTGGCAGAGAAGACAAGGTGGGCAGAATACTGGGTACAGAGCTGCCCAAGATCACACAGCGAGTCAAAGGAAAAAAGGGAATCCAAAGAGGAAGCTCTGTACAAGAGAATAAGAGAGTTAGGGCTCAGAAAGCACAGGCACTCAAGAGGCAATTTAGCATTCAGACTATCTAACACCCAGGACGGATGTGCAAGACATATATATAACATTAACAATAAAGGGAATTTGGGATAAAGCACTCTGGAGCTCCCCACGGTTAGACTGAGGCTGAGTAAGTTCCTCACCCACAATTGCTATTACAGATGTTGACTGTAAATACCCACACTTGGGATATACAAGGAAAAGGCAGGGTCTGTGGAGTGAATACCTATGGTGATGTTATAAATGTAACTCAAAGACAATACGCACAGTGAACATGAAACACCACCTAGGTTGTCAGCTGTACCCACGGGTCCTGGTGATCAAACAGGAACACGCAAGGCAGTAACAGCAAGGGTGTGGAACTAAAAACAAGCACAATAGACAAGGAGCTAGCAAGGAGGAGTGCTTAACAGAAAAGGAAGGAACTCACAAGGCACACTTGGCAGAAAGCAAGTAACAAACATACAAGGAAACTAGAAGCAAGACAGCGGGAATAGAAAGACAGCAAACTAGGAATTGGAACCAAGGAAAGGGAAGAAAGGCAGGGACTGGAAAAGGATGTACAAAAGGAGAGGCTACAAAGATATACTAGAATAGTGCTGGGTAGGGAATCAAGGGAACAAAGTAGCATTGAAGGCAGTGCTAGTTCAGGAACAAGAATTTAGCTAAAGCTCAGGAGTCAAGGTAGCACTGCAGACAATGCTAGTTCAAGAACAATGAATTAGCTACAGCTCAGGGATCAAGATAGCACTGAAGGCAGTGCTAGTTCAGGAACAAGAAAAAACTATAGCTCAGAAACAGGAACGCTAAGGCTCAGGAGTCAAAATAGCACTGCAGGCAGTGCTAATTCAGGAACAATGGATTAGCTACAGCTCAGGAATCAAGGTAGCACTGAAGGCAGTGCTAATTCAGGAACAAGGAAAACAGCTACAGCTCAAGAACAAAGAATAATTATACCTCAGGAACTCTGGAAACAAGGCTATCAAATGCTCAGGAAACAAGAGTCAGTCTCACCGGTACACAGCTACAATGACCAACACTAGACTCAAGGGAGCTGGGGCTTAAAAAAGCTCACAGCAATCATGTGCATCAGGTGTGAGCAGGCTAGCAGCAGCCAGCCACAGGTGAGCTGAATTCCTCTACCCATCCTTGGCCTGTGGGGGTGGAGATGGAGCAGTGAGCAGAGGATTATAGGTAATGTAGTTTCCAGCATGAGCAGACTGGCTTCCACAAAACCCGGCATGGATTGGGAATGGATGTCAATTCCCAAATAGTGTCCAAATGGCTGGAAGTCAGGATATGCATGTAGGGGAGTGTCTGGAAGCTTATTAGAACACTGGAAAGTCACACTATGCGGCCCCCTGGTGGTGGGCATGAGGGCGCAAGGAGCGAATCGTGACAGCGTCGGAAATACGCATCGTAATAGGGCAGGCGGTTCCAGGGCCGGACCGCGCTCGGATCGGCTCCATCTGACCTTTCCGAAACCGTTGCGGTCTGAATTTTCAGCCGGAATAGGAAGAACCGCGTCTGTCAGTAAGCCATGCCATGCATTGTAGTGCATCATAATACTGCGGCCGGAACGACCGCTTCCGAAGCGAGATCGGCCGGTCAGACCGACCTCGACAAGCCCGCGGAGGCTTACCGACCGATATCGTAATAAGCCCCTAAGTGTTTCTCCAGTAAATATAGGGGTGTGCCATCAGTCTGACTTTGACTGTCACTAATGCAAAACTAATTCCAACTTGTATGGCCACTTGCTTACTCAGGCAAGGTTATTACAATCCTTCAAAAACGTTTCATCAAATGTCTATGTTGTATTTTTAATCTTAGATCCTCCGCTCCACACTGTAGAATCCGCCTAGAATTTGGCCTTGTGTGTTTAGCTTGTTTTGTTATTATACCATTTGTAAACTATATAATTAGCTATGTTAATGATAAGGAAAATATGTAATTAATAAGGATTTTTTTCTAACTATACCCAATAATTCCTGGCAAAGCTTTTAAATAACATCACTCAGGTTTATCAGCTTCCTACCTTGGACATACTCTCTAACATGAACACCGTTCAACCTGTACCGCTTATAAAAGATAAAATGTTTAAAACTTTTTATACTGCTGACATAGCACTATCATCTGGTTATAAAAACTCTAGCTATGTACAACACAAATACACAAACATGAGACAAACATATCTTCATAGTAATCTAGAGGAAAAAGTTAAATCTGATTTCCTCATAATACAATTGTTTTATATTTTGACTTCACAATTTGAAGGGCCTTGGCATAATTGGGGAAGTCTCAGAGAATATGCTGTCTATGAAATAAAGCTGCTGAAACAGTAGGACATATTGTTTGTCTTGGGCCTGAACTGCTTAGCTTTAGAAGAAAAGTCATATAACCATTTTTTCAGGCAAAAGGATGTAAATCTATTCATGAGCCATCGTCCACAAGAACACCATCAGGGTCTCGACCAGCACCGACGACACTCTCAGCACCGCCGAACACATGCACTTCCAGATCCACACGGACCCCAACACCACCCTTAGAGGCACCCTTGTCTACAGACCCCCTGGGCCCCGACCCCAGTTCAGCGACTCCATCGCCGACTTCATCAGCACGCACGCCCTGACCTCTACCGACTACATCCTCCTCGGAGACCTGAACTTTCACCTGGAGAACAACAACGACAGCAACTCCACCACCCTGATCGACAGCCTCGCCAACCTCGGCCTGAGCCAGCTCGTCACAACACCGACCCACTCCGCCGGCCACACGCTTGACCCCATCTTCTCCTCAAGCTCCCACGTCTCCTTCAGCCACACCACGGAACTCCTCTGGACCGACCACCGCTGCATCCATTTCACCTTCCAGAAACTCCACCACACACCACCGCACCCAACAGATCCCACGCCGCTGCTGGAGCAAAGTCACCGAAGACCAACTCCGGGCAACCCTCGCTCTCAGCCCTCCCTCCGACCCATCCAACACCGACGACGCTGCCTGCAACCTCGGACGATGGATGGACGACTGTGCCAACACCCTCGCCCCGCTGAAAAGCTCACCTACAGCGACACCACCAAAAGAGCCAGCTGGTTCACCTCGGAACTCCTAGCTTCCAAGCGTACCTGCCGGAAAACTAGAGAAGAAATGGCACAGTGATAAGACACCGGACAGCCACACAGCCCACAAAGACGCCATCCGTAACCACCACCACCTCATCAGGTCCGCCAAGAGAATCTCCTTCAAAGACCGCCTCAACAACAACGCACACAACAGCAAGGAGCTTTTCAACATCGTGAAGGAACTCTCCAATCCCAGCTCCATTACCAACGACATCCCGCTGTCGCAACCCCTGTGCGATTCCCTCGCCACCTTCTTTCACCGCAAGATCGCCGACATCCATGACAGCTTCAACACCCAGACAGCCCCAACTAAGATCGATGCACCAGACCCGCCACACAGCATCGACCACGACCCCCTGCCAGCCTGGGCCAGCGTGAACATCGAGGACACCATCAAGACCATGAGCACAATACACTCCGACTCCCCGTCAGACCCTTTCCCGCACCACATCTTCAACAAAGCCAGCAGCTCCATCGCACCCCACCTGTGCAACATCATCAATCTCTCCTTCGAGACCGCGACCTTCCCAGAGAGCTGGAAACACGCAGAGATCAACGCCCTACTCAAAAACCCAAGGCGGACCCGAGAGACCTCAAGAACTTCCGGCCCATCTCTCTGCTTCCATTCCCAGCCAAGGTCATCGAGAAGATCGTCAACAAACAGCTAACCCGATACCTCGAAGAAAACAGCATCCTGGACCCATCCCAATCAGGGTTCCGCAGCAACCACAGCACTGAGACTGCCCTCATCGCCGCCACCGACGACATCAGGATCCTGCTGGACAATGGTGAGACCGCAGCCCTCATCCTGCTGGACCTCTCCGCCGCCTTCGACACTGTCTGCCACCGCACTCTACGCGCACGCCTCCACAACGCAGGGATCCGAGACAAGGCCCTGGAATGGACCACCTCCTTCCTCGACGGCAGAACCCAGAGAGTCCGCCTCCCACCTTTCCGATCCGAAGCCTCCGAGATCATCTGCGGCGTACCCCAGGGATCGTCCCTCAGCCCAACACTGTTCAACATCTACATGGCCCCGCTCGCACGCATCGCCAGACAACACGACCTCAACATTATCTCCTACGCCGACGACACTCAACTGATCCTTTCCCTCACCAAGGACCCCTCGCCGCCAAAGCCAATCTCCATGAAGGAATGAAGGCCGTCGCCGATTGGATGAAGATCAGCCGACTAAAGCTGAACACGGACAAAACGGAGGTCCTCATCCTCGGCTCCAACCCCTCAGCCTGGGAAGACTCCTGGTGGCCAACGACGCTGGGAGCAGCCCCGACACCCACCGACCACGCACGCAACCTGGGAGTCATCCTCGACTCAACGCTCTCCATGGCCAAGCAAGTCAACGCAGTCTCCTCCTCCTGCTTCAACACCCTCCGCATGCTTCGCAAGATCTACAGGTGGATCCCGACAGACACAAGAAGAACAGTCACCCAGGCCCTCGTCAGTAGCAGACTGGACTATGGGAACGCCCTCTATGTGGGAGCCCCGGCCAAGCTCATCAAGCGACTGCAACGCATACAAAACGCCTCCGCACGCCTGACCCTCGACGTACCACGCCACAGCCACATCACCCCCCACTTGAGGAACCTGCACTGGCTCCCCGTCGACAGGAGGATCACCTTCAAACTCCTCATCCACGCACACAAGGCACTCCACAAAACTGGCCCAGCCTACCTCAACAGACGACTCTTCTTCTACGTCCCCAACCGCCAGCTCCGCTCCGCCGACCTCTCCTCGCCACCGTCCCTCGCATTCGAAGAACAACCACCGGCGGCAGATCCTTCTCACACCTCGCCGCCAAGACCTGGAACACCCTGCCACTAAGCCTACGACAGACCCAAGACCTGCTGACCTTCAGGAGGCTACTCAAGACCTGGCTGTTCGACCAGTAGCAGCATCCCCCCCCCTTCCCTCTCCCCAGCGCCTTGAGACCCTCGCGGGTAAGTAGTGCGCTCTACAAATTCTGTGATTGATTGATGAGGCTTATTTTGCTTTGCTTCGACGAAAAATGTAGTCACATTATTTGCTGTGTTACAAAAATTTTCAAACCAAGATCTACCTGTTTACAGTCGGCCAACAATGTACTATGAATACATTTTTAACATGGCAAATAACAAGTAGATTGAAGGTTTTAGGGCCTGATTTAATATTTGGCAGGCGGAGAATTACTGTCCTCCATGCCAAGACTACTCTTATTCTGCTCGCTAAATTTAGAAATGTCCGCCAAGCCGGCTATCATTTCTAAAGCATTGACAGTAACCACCATCACAGCGGTTACTGTCAATGCCTCTTAAAGTTTGGCACACGGCTCCATCAACATGACAGAGCCGTCAGTCACACTTATTTTGTTTTCATTTTCAAAAGGAAAATCTTCCTTGGCGAGGGGGGCATTAGAAAGTTCTCACTTCTCCTTACTGCCAGGGTTTTCCTGGAGGTGATGGGCACTGAAAACTGACCACTATTTCGGGCCATCTAAATTAGGTGGGCGGACATTGAGGTCAGCCTCCGACGGCCCTTACTCTGTCGGGCCGTTGGAGGGGTGTAACTATGGCGGAGACTGAACAGTCTCCGCAATGGTTACACCTATGATCGGCCCGCATCTAAATTCAGCAGGCAGACCATCATCTTTTTAGTGAGGATACTCCGCCACGACAGAGTATCCTTACAGCCAAGATTTAAATCAGCCCCTTATACAGTCTGGAGGAAACTGCTATAGAAAAAATTGTCGATGTACTGTAGTCTATTTGTTTTTTATGTTGCTTTTATTAATTGTTTTGAATTAATTATATATTTGAATGCATTGTGATATTTGTAATGGAGGATTTTTTAATCTATGCATAAAACATAACTGACACAAAACATCACACTATTTGTTGCATGTAGTACTTTATTTTCTATATGCAATCTATACAAAAAGCAGTCTTTTTTACTTTTATCCTAGCACAGGCAAAGTCAATAGATCTGGCCTTGATGTGGTACTCAGGATTTGTACATGAAACTCAAGCAAATAGCATTGTGACCACCTGTATGAATTAGCACAGTAAAAGCCAGACTTTTGGCTATTCCCAATGCTTATTTGTAGTGTTGTCCCTCTCATGCACATCTTCTGGCACTCTATTTTAGTGTGTGCATTCAGAGAATGTGCCATTTGGAAGTAGAGGCATAGCCAGGACGGACCCCACCTGACTTCCAAACTTATTGTGATAGCAAGGCTCTGTATAACCAAATCTTGGCTGGATGTAGACCCCCTGGCCTAAATAATGGCCCTAAGAGATCTTCATTGGTTGCCGATTCGGCAGAGGATACATTTTAAATCTCTCTGCATTGTTTTTAAGGCAGTACATGGTCTGGGTCCTAGACCACTGCAGAGAAAATTCACGTGGTATACTCCCCCAAGAAACCTCCGTTCGTCAACAGCAAATTTGGTTAACACTACAAAATTTAAAAGAACTAGGACAGGAGGGAGAGCCTTCAGTTCCGTGGCCTCACGGCTGTGGAATGAACTTCCAACCGACATTAGGCAAAGTGAGAACTTAATGCAATTCAGGAAGAAGCTGAAGACTTTGCTGTTCCCGAGGGAGGAGTAATACACAGATGTAGTGTTACCAACTCACCCCGCAGTCTCACTTTGGTTCTTTCCCTCCCTTCAATTTTCTGTATACTTCATCTCAGGGTGGCCGTTTCACTACGCCATATAACAACTAGGTACTTTCTCAGCGCCAGGATACCCGTTGGGTGATAGTGCGCTATATAAATTCAGTTTACATTACATTACATTTACATTACATAATAGCTGGCAGCTAAATGAAGTTTGCGTTCATCAATCAATCAATCAAATGGGATTTGTAAAGCGCTGCTTATCACCCGTGAGGGTATCCAGGCGCTGGGGGGGTTTTAGATGCCGAGGGATGTCAGTCGAATAGCCAGGTTTTTAGGTCTCTCCTGAATTTCTGCAGGGTGCTGGCCATTCGGAGGTGGAGGGGAAGGCTGTTCCAGGAGTTAGCAGCCAGGTAGGAGAACCCTGCTTCCATGGATGCGGGGCGTGTGGGCTAGGGAGAGGGATGCGGAGCGCAGTTGTCTTGCGGGTTGGTGGCAATTCACCCTGTGGTTGAGGTAGGCCACTCCTTTGTAGTGCAGGGCATTGTAGGCGTGGGTTAGGAGTTTGAACTGGGACCGTTTGCTGATGGGGAGTCAGCTTAGTGCTCTGAGATGAGGGGTGATGTGGGTCCTCCTAGGTAGGTCGAGGACAAGCCAGGCTGCTGCCTTCTGAATGATCTGTAGTCTGTTTAGTAGTTATAAGGTGAGCCCCACGTAGAGGGAGTTGTCGTAGTCCAGGCGGCTGGTGTTAAGGGTTAGGGTGACAGTGCGTTTAGTGCTGATGGGGAGCCACTTGAAGATTTTCCGGAGCATGCGTAGAGTGAGGAAGCAGGAAGATGAGACAGCGTTTATCTGTTTCTTCATGGTGAGGTTGCTGTTGAGTATGATGCTAAGGTTTCTTGCGTGCTCTGTGGGTGAGGAGTCGTCCCATGGGGAGGAGTTGCTCCTGAAGATGAGTATCTCAGTTTTGTCGGTGTTGAGTTTGAGGCACCTGTTCTGCATCCAACTGGCGACACTGGTCATGTACCTGTGGAAGTTGGATTTGGTGGTGGCGGGGTCAGAGGATTGGGAGTGGATGAGCTGAGTGTCGTCAGCGTAAGAAATTATGTTCATACCATGGGATCCGACCAAGGTGGCCAGGGGGGTCATGTACGAGTTGAACAAGGTTGGGCTCAGAGAGGACCCTTTGTGAATGCCGCAGATAATATTCTTAGGCATCGAGGTAAAGGGTGGGAGGCGAACACTCGAGGGCTTTTCCTCGGACCCCCATCTGGTGGAGGCCGTGTAGGAGTGTGTAGTGGGACATGGTGTTGAAGGCTGCAGAGAGATCGAGAGGATCAGGCCAGCAGTTTCTCCCCTGTCTAGGAGAGCCCTGATATCATTGGTGGCTGTGATTTTAGGGTGGTTTCTGTGCTGTGATTTGGGCGGAATCCAGATTGGGTCTAGGAGGTTGTTTTCTAGGTGGTTGGTGAGCTGGATGTTTATTGCTTTCTCCAAGACTTTAGCGGGAAATGGGAGCAGGGAGATTGGCCGGTAGTTTTTTAGTTCTTTGGGGTCTGCGGTGGGTTTTTTGAGGAGCGGTTTGACTTCTGCGCGCATTTATCCCTCTGGAAAGGAGGCAGAGGTTATTTATGAGTTAAGAATTGTGGTGAGTTCTTTGCTGATGGTGCTGTTCCCCAGGTTGAACATGTGGTGAAGGCAGGGATCTCTGGGAGCTCCCGAGTAGATGAAGCTCATGATGGTGGCGGTGGTCTGTATTGAAAGTGGGTCACACATGGTTATTGTTTTTCTGTTGGAGTCGGTGAGGTTGAAGAGTCTGTTGAAGTCGGCTACGAGTGGTTGGGGGCTGAAGTGTTCATAAATGGTGGTGATTTTGTTGTAGAAAAAATCTGCAAGGGTATCGCAGAGGTCCTGGGAGGGGGTGATGGTGTTCTCTGTACCTGCGGGGTTGGTGAACTCTTTGATGATGCAGAAGAGCTCCTTGCTGTGGTTGGAGCTGGCTTCAAGGCAGGTGGTAAGGGCTATTTTCTTGGTGGTTTTCAGGTGTTGGTGGTATTCGTTGAGAGCTAGTTTGAAGTTGGCTCGGTCGTTGGGTATTTTGCTGGTGTGCCAGACCCTTACAAGCCTTTTGCAGTTGCATTCAGTGGATTTAAGTTCTGGAGTGAACCAGCTGGAGTATTTGGAGGGTCTGTCTGTTTTGGTGGGTTTGAGGGGTGCGAATATGTCAGCTCAGTCAGTATTCCATTTGTTGAAGTTTTCGACGGCCACCTCAAGGTTAGAGGTGGTGTCTGGGGGGGGAGGTGCTTAGGGTGTTGGTCCAAAGGTCTTTGGTTACTTTGCTCCATCTCTTGTGGGGGTTGCTGGACTGGTAGGTGGGGATGTTGCGGCTGGATGTGATGTACAAGTGGATGATTGAGTGGTCAGACCAGGTGATTTCGGAGGAGTGGCTGTACTTGATTATGTTGCTGGCTGAAAATATGGGGTCCAGTGTGTGTCCGGCAATGTGCATGGGATCGGTGACTAGTTGCGTGAAGCGGAGGGTGCCCATGCTTTCAAGGAGGTTGGTGGTTTTGGGGTCATCGAGGTGAAAGCTGAGGTCCACGAGGAAGATGAAGTCTTTCAAGTTGCTGGCCAGAGGGGCAGTGAATTTGGGGATGGCCTCGCAGAAGGCAGGCCGAGGGCCTGGGGATCTATAGGCGAGAGTGCCTCTTACTGTTGTTTTGCAGACGGTGTGGATTTGAAAGTTGGTGTGTTCCATGAGGGTGGTACTGTTGGTGGTGGCTGTGCAGCTGGGGGATTCTTTGTGGATGATGGATATCCCACCTCCGTGTTTTTTGATGTGGTTCCAGTGAATTATCTTGTATCCTTTTGGAGTGGCTGTGGCGATGTCGGGTGCTGATGAAGGGTTGAGCCAGGTTTCGGTGAGGAAGATGACATCCTGTGTTAGGGATGTGATGGTGTCCCAGATCTCAATGGCCTGTTTGTGGAGTGTACGCGTGTTGATCAGCAAGCAGTGCAGTTGCCTGCAGTGGTGGCAAATGGTGGTGGTTCTTTAGCGGGGGATTCTATGATACAATGGAAGGGGCAGTGGTGGCAGGAAAAAGGTCCTGCGGTTGATCGTGGAGAAGCACGGGTGTAGTCGGTGTTGCGAGGTTCGGAGTTGAAGGCTAGGAATTCGGTGCTGGTGTAGCTGTGGGTTGGCCGGTGGCCAAGGTTCCTGGCACTGGCCGCGGTCCAGGCGCAGACCGGCTTGCCTTTGGCGCGGCGCGACCGCTGTGCGCGTCCACTGCACAGCCGTGCTGCGGCCTCCATTAAGCAGGTTCCCGGGAAGGGGCGCTGGGCGGAGTCAGCTGGAGGGAGAGGGATTCGGGCGGGAAGGAGGCGATGCGAGTGAAAACAGGTTACAAGGAAAAAATCTGGGAAAATAGAACAATAATTTAAGAAATGGAAAAATGCCAAGGTAATGCTAGGACAACAACAGCAACAGTGGGGGAAAACGATGGTTAAAGGAGAAAGGAAGAGATTACACAGTGAGATTAATGGGGGAGAACGATGGTTTAGGAGAAAACACAGCTAGATTAATGGGGAAAACGATGGTTAAGGAGGAGAAAAGACAAGGGAGATTAATGGGGGGAAACGATGGTTAAGGAGAAGAAAACACAGTGAGATTAATAGGGGAAAAACGATGGTTAAAGGGGAAAGGAGGAGAAAAACACAGCGAGAATAATGGGGAAGAGTGATGGCTAAGGAGGATCCAATCATTAACTGTATACAGTTACTTTTATCCTTTTATATGAGATTTTATGAATTTAATAATTATGTCTCCATGTGTCATAACTGCTTTTTTATCTTTGTACCATATACATATACTTTAATGTGGATTTTAAGATCTCACTGTTATTTATGTATATATGATAATTTAGATTCATTTATCATCTTTCCTAATTAAAAAAAGAGACAACCCCTATAGGTCACCCAGTACTGTACCAGTCCACAGCAATAAACCACCCACCACTAACTGAACAGGCAGGGAATAATGAAGAAATCTGCCCCATACTGCCAGCAACGAGGATTCTAATTTTGACCACCACTGCAAGTCCCACTAAGTTACATACTAAGCTTCTTGACAGCTCACAGTGACAATCATTATGTGACGATAGTAACAAATCCCATTCCACCAGATCTTCCCACCATCTCTCCTCCGACCTATGCCTAATTGGGACCTTAAATTTTAAACTCTCAGAATGAACAACCTAATGCAATCACTTTTTTAGTGGACTATGATCATAGGAGATATCATAAAGGGACCTGCAGAGCTCTTCAAACCTGCCAGCTTACTCAAAACCATAAACTGTATGTCTCTCTCACACCTCTTCATCGACAACGACGGCTGAACCCCCGCATGCCAATAACACCCAGGCTTTACAACATATGCGTCTTTACAACGCATGCGTCGTTTCCACGAAGAATTTTACAACAAATATGCCTTTACCACGCATGCCTTTACAACAAAAATGTAAGTATTTCGCAGGTAAGTGTATTATATATATATATATATATATATATATACTTTTTTTTAAGGGTTTAGGGTAAATAGGGGTTTTGGGTGTCAAGGGTATTCCTAGGGTTTAGAGTGGTTATGGGTTTTTGAGTGGCAAGGGTTATTTTAGGGTTTTAGGGTAGGTGTGGGTTTTTGGGTGGCAAGGGTATTTTTAGAGTTTAGGGTGGGTATGGGTTTTTTTGGTGACAAGGGTACTTTTAGGGTATTTTTAGGGTGGGTATGGGTTTTTGGGTGGCAAGGGTAATTTTAGGGTTTAGAGTGGATGTTGGTATTTGGGTGGCTAAGGTATTTTTAGGGTGTAGGGTGGGTATGGGTTTTGGGAGGCAAGGGTATTTTTAGGGTTTAGGGTGGGTATGGGTTTTTGGGTGGCAAGGTAATTTTAGGGTTTAGGGTGGGAGTGGGTTTTTGGGATATATTAGAACTAGTATGACTAATTACTAGTACAGAAACAATAGTAATTTAACTTATAAAGTAGCTTAGCATATATCTTTAAAACTTTAATGAAACACCAACACTCACTGGATGATGTCATCAGTGATGTCATTTGAGATGTCATGAGTGATATCATCAGTGATGTCACTGACCATGTCATGAGTGATGTAATATGTGAGGTTATAAGCAGTGTATTGCGGGGGTGTAAGTTATAGTTAGCTCGTGGAACTTTAACTGCTGAATTTCTATGGCTTTGTGCGTGTGAAATCTGAGACTATAACGTCCTTGAGCCTTTGGTTTTTTCAGTGAATTTCTACATTTTTTAATGTTATTTCTTAACTATAATCTCCCACTAACCTTTGTTTTTTTTGTGAATTTCGAAGTTTTTTTAAATTGTATTTCCTAACTGTAACCTGTAACCTTTGAAGTGGGTGTGTGTGAGTGGCTGTATAGGTCAGTGAGTGGGTGTGTGAATGGCTGTATGGGTCTGTGAGTGGGTGTGTGAGTGGTTTTGTGGTGTGTGAGGGGCTGTATGGGTCGGTGAGGGCTGTATGGGTCGGTGAGTGGCTGTGTGGGTCTGTGAGTGGGTATGTGAGTAGCTGTGTGGGTCTGGGAATGAGTGTGTGGGTGTCTGAGTGGGTCTGTCACTTGGTGTGTGAATGCCTGAGTGGGTCTGTGAATGAGTGTGTGAGTGACTGAGTGGGTCTTGAGTGGGTGTGTGTCTTTGTGAGTCTGGGAATGGGTGTGTAAGTGTCTGAATAGGTCTGTGAGTGGGTCTGTGAGTGTCTGTGTAAGTGTTTTGTGGGTCTGTGAGTGCCTTTATGGGACTGTGAGTGGGTGCTGTGAGTGCGTCTGAGAGTCTCTATGTGGGTCTGTGAGTAGGTATGTGAGTGGCGCTATGGGTCTGTGAGCGGGTGTGTAAGTGTCTGTGTGGATCTGCTAGTGGCTATAAGAGTGTCTGTGTGGGTCTGTGAGTGGGTCTGTGAGTGGGTGTGTGAGTATGTGAGTGGCTGTGTGAATCAGAAGCACTGAGCACTTTGGCCACGGTACCCGGACCCTGCACGCTGCACTTTGCTACGGTCCCTCGCTGGCCTGAGAGGAGGGGCTGCAGGCGTAGGAACGCCTTATAATCATCGCGGAGGTCCTGCAGCGTGGGAATCAGAAGCACTGAGCACTTTGGCCACGGTACCCGGACCCTGCACGCTGCACTTTGCTACGTTCCCTCGCTGGCCTGAGAGGAGGGGCTGCAGGCGTAGAACGCCTTATAATCATCGTGGAGGTCCTGCAGCGCGGGAATCAGAAGCACTGAGCACTTTGGCCATGGTACTCGGACCCTGCACGCTGCACTTTGCTACGGTCCCTTGCTGGCCTGAGAGGAGGGGCTGCAGGCGTAGGAACGCCTTATAATCATCGCGGAGGTCCCGCAGCGCGGGCGTGCCCGGCCCGGGTGAAGACCGGGCCAAGATGGGCCCATCTTAGCCCGTCATAGACCGGACGAGGCCGGGCTGGGCCACCCCCTTGACCAATCTTCAACGGGACTCTGAGCGTTCAGGGGTGAGTCCCTTTTTCACGTACACGCCTGAAGTTTGTAATTTGCATTGTCTTACCACCGGCCCCCTTACTTGAAAGCCGCGTGGGCCTATGTAAGAAGGTTATCTGAAGGCTATCTGACACTTACCAAATACATTAGGAAAATAGCAGAGTAAGCCACTGCTACTGTATGAGACTGCCACAGCGCGATACGTATGGTTCAAGCTGGATTAAGAGTGCATCACAGGAATTTGATTGTGACTGGTCCGATTATTATTGAAGGATAAGAAGACACAGGAGTTTTATCTTACCTGTTTTACCTGTTTTTTACAATCCTTTCGGACACATAGCGCAGGATTTTATAAGGATCAGTGACAAGGATCAGTGAAAAGTGACTCAAGATCCTGGGCCTGATTAGATCAACAATAATTGTAACGTATCTGATTTATAAGAGAGAGTGAGCGATGGGAAAGAGTAAGGCTGGGAGCTCACAAAAGCCTGTTGGGGGACCACAGCAATCTCTAATGAAATATTTAACTGGGGCAATGGGGGCTATTGAAAAACAAATTAATTCAGTGGAAGAGTCGTTAATTGAAGGGAGAGTAGGTGGAGTGACGGTTACGAGGCCCCAAATGCCCGAATGTAATACATCACAGGAAAGTCAACCCGAGGTTGTATTTGGTCCTTTGAATGGATGCGTACAAAATGTGTCAGATCACATATATGTGAGAGACCAGGAGTGTGATCCTCAACCCCCTTCGAAGCGCCCTAGAAACCCTGAGGGAGTCCCAAAAACCCTTGAGAAACATCTCCCAGCTATCAGTTCAGATTCTCAAAAAAACTTTAAAAAACGAAAAAATGTGGTAAGTCTGAGGCGGCAAGGAGGGGTCATCCACTTATTAACACTTTGATTAACAACCAGACAGCTGACCTCAGTAAGATACCAGATAAAATAGACGATCTACATAAGACTATAAGTGATGCTCTAACTAATTTATCAGCAAGGGTGGTATTAATCGAAGACATGTTAAAGAACCACCTAGGAATGCAACACTGCCCCACCAAGGCTAATATCGTAATCCGCCCAGTTAACGAGTTAAAGCCCCAGTCAGGGAACCAAAAACCAGAGGGAGTACACTGTAAAGATCCCCAAATAAAAATAGGGCCAACGCTTCCATATAACTCTGATAACATACCGATTGGTTCAAACCCTCTTAACACAAATGTAATTGCTGCTAATTATAGTACAGAACATATCCCAAGAGCACCCACCAAATCTGTTATAAGGATGAACCAACAAAATTTCCCCTTACCTCCAAATAATTCACAAATGGAAAATTCTATGCTGGATTTGCCACCAGCAGCTACCCCATATACAATAGTGCTGGCTAATGTACCAGTCCTACAGTATCAGGCAAAAGAACCATGGGATGCCTTGAGGAATAAAGCTTTATTTTGGCTGGGAAACAAGACTGGGTTAACAGAGGCCCTATTTGCCGAATTCAAAATGGCAAGAAGGGTCAGCTGGGTGGGTAGAGATTATAAATTGCTCCAAGGTGATTGCGTAGTACTGACATTTAAATCTCCGCAACTAATACAAGCAATACTCACGAGAGCTGGAAACCAACATATTACAACCTCTGGTATAAATATCGTGCCTCTGGGATTCTTCTATCAACCATGTAATCTAAACTATATGAGATCACAAAGCAGGGGCACTCACGGCATTCCATCACACACTTACAATGTCCCCGTACATAATCGCTTTGATACTCTGCCCTCCTTAGAGGATATCGATTGACTTAACGTATCTGATACATGCGTTGTTCAAACTAGGGGAGCTGCTGAGCATCCAATACCCGTAAAACAGAATTCTCCTGCTAATACGGTAGTTCTTTTGCCTAAAGGTACCAGTTCACCTCCTGATGTAAACCCCTCTGATTGTAGACAGGGTATACTGGCCCTGATAGAACAACATTGTAATACAACGATTGAACATATCTATAAAGCACAGAGTAAAAGAGATAGTGGTAGGACACCGACCTGCGGCATTCTATTCTGGAACGTGGCAGGTTTGAGTACCAAATTTACTAATCCCATATGGCTAGATTATGTAGAGGATTTTACCATACTCTGTCTGCAAAAAACTTGGCTAGAAAACACCTTGCATATTAATGGCTATAAAACATTCCATTCCCCAGCGATAGCATCAGCACATGGGAGGAATAAGGGGGGTCTCTGCACATTTGTGTCCAATAGAGTTAACGTCAAAAAGATTTAATTTAGGACATCGGATACTTATCAGATTGTGATGTTTTATGTTGACAAAAAGCATTGTTTTGCCCTTTTGAATTTTTATAACAATAGCCCCAGAGATCAGACTGTGGAGGTTCTAAGGAAAATACATACAGATCTCATCAACATACAAAATGATATGGATAAAGATTTCTGCGTTATCTGGGGAGGGGATTTTAATTCTGTAATGTGTTCACGTTCAAACGGAGGTATATGTGGAATAATGTTTGATGACAGAGCTGATTTTGCCCATTTCATGCATACAACAACCGGGGATCACTTAAATACAATCATGTTTTCATTTGATCTTGGTTTTGCGAATGAATTATGCTCTCCCACGTCCCCTTCAGCCATACTTTCAATGGCAGAGGGTTGTGTTCAAAGATCGATTATATTTTGATTTCAAACAGACACGCAAGTAGGTTGAATAACTATGTGACACATACCAACGCAATGAGTGATCATTTCCCCATAAGTATTATTTCTGAATTCCCATGTAACATGATAAATAAAACGGGCACATTAGAACATTTCGTACAGAATATTGCTCTGAATAAAAATAATGGATACTCACTGCGTTGGCCTAAAGTGGAACCAACAGAATTCACAAAGACACTTTTAACTAATTGTAAATCTAATTTCTCTGTTTGTCTTGACGAGACCGCCTCTTATGTGGAAGTCCTGAACTCTTTCAGGCTAATCACCGTAAAGGTTAAGAAGAACCTATTTGTGGAAAACAAAAAGTCCCATAACAATAAGCAGGGATGGTTTGATCCCAAATGTACTAAAGCCCATTCGGAACCTAAAAACTGTCTTACATAAAACAGTCAGAAACCCGTTGGAAATTAAGATGGACAGAAAGGCTTATAGATGCGCCCTTAAAGAATGTAAGGACACTCTGAGAGCTGAATCCTGGCGGGCATTGCATGAAGCCTCCATTCTAAAAGATAATACATATTTTTGGAAGGCAGTTAATGCACCTTTCTTAGCCCCTAGAGATCTACCATCAATAGAGCGAACTATTGGCGAGGACCAATGGGTAGATCATTTTTCATCTATGTATAACGATAAAGACCAGGTGGTATCACAACCCCCGGCTATAGAATTACCTAATCTCTACCCAATAGATGTCCAATTTACACTGGACGAGGTTATTTGTGCTATAAATGCAAGTTCAGGTGGTAAAGCCCCAGGTCCAGATGGTGTCCCAGTGGACCAATATAAGTCAAATTTACCCCTGTGGGGTCCACTATTAACCTTAGTGCTGACAGCATGTTGTCATCATGGATTCATTCCTTCTTGGTCAGAATATATCTTGGTTCCAATTTTTAAGAAGGGAGACCGCCACAATCCTACATACTATCGACCCATTTCTCTTTTAGACGCTCTCGTTAAAGTGGCTGGTCGTATTTTATTGAATAGATTGCAGACATGGGCTGAAGATGCTGGTGTGATCACTGAATTACAATATGGCTTCCTACAGGGCTTAAGCACGATTGAACAGGGACTAAATTTAAACATCATCCTGGGTAAATACACGCGGGCCAAGCAGGGAAGCTATATCTGGCTTTCGTAGATCTTAGTTGCGCATTTGATTGCGTCAGACATGATAAACTCTGGAGCATCCTAGAGGAAATGGGGGTGGATATTACACTCATTAACTTCATGAGGCAGCTATATCGAGATGCTCACGCCCGGGTCCGGTATGGAAGTATGGGAGAGTGCACTGCTAAGTTTTCCATAAGAAAAGGGGTAAGGCAAGGATGTGTTCTGGCACCTTTCCTTTTTACCTTGTATGTTAATGAACTTGGGCAAGTTTTAGTTATCCAATGCCAGGATCTGCCACACATTGATAAGCGTCCAATTCCAGCGTTACTGTATGCAGACGACGCTGTTTTAATGTCACGTACTCAACGCAGGCTACAAAGAGTAGTATCCAGTTTTTTAATTTTTATGCACAATCTGGGCTTGCAAGTAAACACTTCTAAAATGTTCATTATGAAATGCGGAACAAATAGTGCAAAATGCCTAGACATTTTCATTAATAATAACAAGATCGAGTTTATTAACAGATTTTCTTACCTGGGCATCTTGTTTGACCAAAGGGGGACTTGGTCTCATGCGGTTTTGGCAAGAAAACTGCTTTTTTCTAAAGCAACGGGCGCACTAACCAACTTTGCCAGAAAACTGGGTAGAACACCGGTTGTGGAACTGTTGCAAATTTATAAAGCTAAGTGTGTTTCAACTGCTATGTATGGTGTAGGCATTTGGGGCTATGCTGATCCTCAGCCCCTGCAACATATTGAGAACGCCTTCTTTAGGTATCTACTAGCAGTTCCGAACAGTACCGCTACCTATATTTGCCATGCAGAGTGCGTTTGCCATACATATCTGAATTAATCAAGATACAACCGATTTTATTATGGCATAAGATATGGTCAACAACATACACCAGTTTTAATAGGGACATTATAAATGATTGCTTAAAGCTTCAAAGAGTGTTTTGTATGCCTTGGTTAAATTATGTTAAAAATGTTATGTTAGATATTGGACATCCTGAATATTTTGAAAATCCGGGTAGTATTACAATAATTCCAAGATAAACTCTGAAAGCAGACTGTCTGTTGCACCTGGAGACTATTAGACTCTCAAATGAAATTGTAAAGCCCACGGTAAAGGAAAATCAGATATTACTAACATGTCAAGGTATCCAGACATATCTTGAAAATGTAACCGGGGGGCATGATAGGATGATGTTGACCTGTTTCCATTTGGGGAATTTTCATAGATTAACAAGTTTCCCAGTCATGAATGACTGGTCCAGAACTTTGGGCTTATGCCCTTGTGATGATATGTCCCCTCAATCCACAATGCACATCTTTTTATTCTGCAAACTCTATACTGTCCCAAGAAAAAGATGTATTGTACCTATTTTAAAGACACTAGGTCTGAGGCAATGTCGTCCAGCATTTTTAATGTTACAACTTTTACAGTATGAATTGTTTACTAGCCCTATAGCCATGTATCTGAAATGCGTGATTAGATACAGGAAAACAATGTGGAATATGAACCTGGCTTTTTAATGTATGGTATCAACTAATTTTTTTAACACTTTTATATAATGCTGATCTGTTTCATTTTATTACATGTGATACAATGTGCTTTTATGATTTGCATTTTTAAATTGAATAAAGCTTGTTTTGAATTGAGTGGCTGTGTGAGTGCCTGTGTGGATCTGTGAGTGGGTATGTGAGTGTCTGTGTGGGTCTGTGAGTTCCCGTGTGGGTCTGTCACTGGGTGTGTGAATGGCTGGGTGGGTCTGTGAATGGGTGTGTGCGTATCTGTGTGGGTCTGTGTGGGGGTGTGTGAGTGTCTGTGTGGGTCTGTGAGTGGCTGTGTGCGTGTCTTGGTGGGTCTGCAAGTAGGTGTGTGAGTGTCTGTATGGGTCTGTGAGTGGTTGTGTGAGTGCCTGAGCGGGCCTGTGAGTGTCTGTGTGAGTCTGTGAGTGGCTGTGTGTGTGTCTTCATGGGTCTGTAAGTTGGTGTGTGAGTGCCTGTATGGGTCTGTGAGTGGGTGTGTGAGTGGGCCTGTGAGTGGGGGTGGGTGTGAGTGTCTGAGTGGGTCTGAGAGTGTCTGAGTGGGGCTGTGAGTGGGTATGTGAGTGTCTGAGTGGGTCTGTGAGTGGGTGTGTGAGTGCCTGCATACATGTGTGAGTGGGTGTGTGAGTGCCCATCTGGGTCTGTGAGTGGATCTGAGAGTGCCTGCATGGCTCTGTGAGTGGGTGTGTGAGTGCTTGCATAGGTCTGTAAGTGGGTGCGTGACTGCCTGGGCGGGTCTACACACATATGCACACACAGAGGGGTTATACTTGCCTGTTAAATTTTTGCCACGCATATGCCATTACCATACATGCCTTTACAACAAACATTTTCATTGTAACAGCAGCATGGTAAAGGCATATTTGTGGTAAAGACTTGTGTGGTAAAGGCATGTGTGGTAAAGACGCATGCGTTGTAATGACGGCGTGGTAAAGGCATGTGTGGTAATGGCATGCGTGGTTCCGTCATAAACCGCTAAGCACTGTATCCCATAACATAATAACTGCACCGCGGAGATCATCTCACACAACATAGAAACACTTCTGGCATAGGATCAAAACAAAGACAACAACTTTCTAACCACACACCCTACCCAGTGTGGCATGCTACCCAGGTTGGCAAGTGCTTTAGCACCCCACATAGGGGTAGTAAGTGATACATAAATGTTAAAATGCAACACAAAATGAATGTTCCTGCATGATCTACTGAATCAGTGGTTACTTGGGTAGTATTCTGGTGACAAGGATGGGATGTGTGCAGCAGAGCAGCAGCGTTCTTGAAGACTAATCTGTTGAAAGACAGCTCTAGACACGCCGTAACATTTTGACATAGCAAACACAACAAGACAGGGACGGAGTGCTGAAACTTTTCAGCCACTCACCCCCGTCAAGATCTGGGTTGAATCCATCGTTCTTTTGCTCACGATGCCACCCCAGTTTGGACCCAGCCATATGCAAATCAGTCTTGACCCTGCTCCTTATGGGAACAGTCCAGCCCGAACTGCCAGGCCAGGCCCTCCCTGAGCCAGAAACAAGCATCCTGGCACCATTTTCGGGGTTTCACCCCTCATCAGCCAGGTTAGCTTGAATCCAGTGGCACAGTGAGCAAGGGACCCACTTCTGGGCATACCCTTGGCCACTTAGGGCGAACATAGCAAACACAACATTTTGACATCAGTCAGTCCATGAACCAGGGTCATCACTTGTTTTTATGGTCTGGCTTGACAGCCCAGTTGTGGCCAGACAATTATGTGAGTATCACCAGGAGAGGGGCTTTGGCTCTGCCCACACTTTGGAAGCCAGGAGCACCTGTTTTTGATTGGGCAGAAATTGTGTGCTTCCACCAAAAAGTGATTGTCCTTCACACAGCTGTGATCATTTTGCTTATTAAGCTATCTGCCTAAGCTTGAACTTTAATGTACATGCCATTGTAATGCTATTACAGTGGCTTAGATAACTAGATAATTTATGGCGTTTCTCTCAGGCGTTTCTCTCAGGCGTTTCTCTCAGGCAGCAGCACAGATGGGAGGAAGGCGGTCAACGCACACAGATTTTTAGGTCTGACTTGGCAGTGCATTCATAAGCCAGACCTATTGGCACTGCCAGTGCTTGTTTATCTCTGCATCATAGCCCTGGCTGTGAAGGATCAGGAGAGCAAGAGGCCTCCAGACGCACGGCTTAGGGCCCTTCTTGCAAGATATTGTTTTTGAACCCACAGATATTGACATAAGTAAGTTTAAAAAACAGTTTAATGAAGTATTGCCTGCCTCAAATGAAGATTCATCACCGAGTATCTCCTATTCCATGCCTAAGAAATCTGGGGAGGCGACTGACACATTTGTCACGGATCTGAAGACACGCATGCAGGATTGTGCGTTTAGCAAGCATAGCTGCAAGGAGGCAACCAAATCACAAATAATTGCTGGCTGTGAGTCATTTGAGTTTAGAAAGAAGCAGCTGCAGAAGCCCAGAATATACTAGAAACTCTTGGCTATGGCTCTGTAGGCTCACAAAGCTGACGTTCAAGCAGCCAGCGAATCTCTCCAGGCACACAGAGGATGCACGGGGCGAAATATGCCAGTCAGAGCTTCCCACCTGATGGGTCAAACGTCGAATGCGCCTGGTGTGGCTGCAGACCCCCGCAGGAAGAATGTCCTGCATTTACAGGGATATTTGATGCATGTGGAACAAAGGGTCCATTCAGGAAAGTGTGCAGCCCTCGCACAGCCCCTGCTCCCTCACCAAGATGCATCCGAATGAGAGGTTGTGGCCTTACGGCTAGAGCTGCTGACTTTGGCGCTGGAGAACAGGGTTCGAGGCTCCACATCCTGTGATTCTGTGCAAATCACTCAATCTCCCTGTGCCTCACAAAAATGAACGTGTCCTTGTGTAACGTAACTGGTGCTCACGTAAAGCGCTCCAATACCTTGGGGTCGAGTTCGTGCTATATAAAACTGCAAATACAAACGAATCGAGACAACCACGTCCCAACACACAGCAAGGGAAGTCAGTGCTGAGAGGTAGGCTACAGTAATCCTGAACATGTGCTTTAAAAGAGGGCAGGGTGTGCTGTACCAGAAGCTACATACTAATGAAAGAGGGTGACCACTGAATTCGTTTTTAACACGAAGATCAATAGAACGGGACTTCCATTCCTACCCGACATGTAGTCACCACAATCATGAGGACTGAACTAGGATTTGCATAGTGCACAGGGTCACAACCTGCTTATGCCAAAACGTGCATATGGCTCTTACTTCCTTGAAGGGTTATTTTTATAGACCTCTTTCTCGAGATATTCGACAAGGTGATTTTAACATATATATGATTGAGGCCATCACTGACGCTGTATGCCTGTTATATTTTCTTTCAACCATCAAAGTTGACTGCTTCAGGTGCTCTGCTGACTTACCAGAAGGTGGCATGAGCAGCTCCTGATGCTGTGAAGTTGCAAGTTGCAGAAAACAGAGGCCCCTAAAGTTGTACACACGTTAATTAATTAATATTTAATGTCACTTATTTAGAGCGTTTTGTAAAAAAAGATATATTTATTATAACCATCAAATAATCAAGACTACCATTAAATATTAGTGACAAAAATACTAGGTGCTCTCACGTGATACACACTGTGATGGAAATGCATTCCAGTGTAAAACACATTGAGGACATCCATATGCCTAATACAAGTACAATAAAGTATTTTATATATGAGCTTGTAGGGTATGGTAGACGTCGTTTCGATCCCCTACAGATACGGGATCAACAAGGATTTTAGGATTTTTTTAAACTACAATACATTACGAGTGGTGCTGGGCTGGGATTATTGTTCTTCTCACCTCCATGACTCAGAGGGGCTCACTATTGGACTGCATCTGTAATGTGCAATCAGGGTGGCAGGCGTTGACGTTTGGATAATACACTACAGTGGGAAGAATGTTTCAGGTACAGCAGTAGCTAGGAAGGCCGCGTATTCCTGTATGCAATGTGTTTGTTATGAACCCTGACTGTGAGCTGGAGAGGATATGATTGATTGCTGTGCACTGGCACCGTGCCCAATGTTGGTGCGATATATTGTAGTAGTATTGAAGACTGGAAAGTTGTAGTGACTGTATCTGCTTTACCTGTGATTATGTTAAATGCCAATAAAAATATGTTTTAAAAAAAAGGATGGCAGGCTTCGATTAGCATGCTGCCTTAGACCTGTATGTTGGGGGTCGGCCCTTCTACACCAGCGCGTTCAGCATCAGTTTGTTCTCATTGCATCACCGGGCATCCTTTGCCGCCATTACATTTGTTACTATGATCCATGCAGTGCTTTAAATGGGCCGGTACTCACCGGTACTGAGTACCGGCACTTCTTAAATTTACCGAGTCGAGTACCGGCACTTCTCCACTGTCAAGGAGAGTACCGGTACTCAGGGTCAGATTAGAAGGTGGGCAGCTGCGTGCCGTTTGTTTGGCAGCATGTTGGCCGTTGCCTTATTTATTCAGGTTTGGCAAGCTGCCCGATGCGGCCTCTGCTCCCTTCCTACCCAGATGGAGGCTCTCCTTGTCCTCATCACCCCCTGCTAGGCATCGATGCTGGGTCCGTGGAACGCAGACACAAAGGGTCATTTTCACCCCTTGGCCTCCCACTGGGGTGTGACTTTCTTTGTCCGGACTCTTTTGCCCTTGCGATTCCACCCACCCCGCGCGCTGGGACATTAAGTCCATGATGGGCGGTGATGATCGAGGTGGCGAAGAAGGCTTAAGCAGCCTCCCTGGTGCCCAGGTGAGGGGGAGTTCAACTGACCTTCCCATCGGAGGCCAGTACTGTCAATTATCTGAAACTGTTAAAGGTTACCTTCGAAAGGAAGCAACGTTGCTTTTCCATTTCCCGCATGAGGCCCGTACACTTCTCTTTATTTTAGCCTCTGCCAGATTTTGACACTAACAAAAGGGACAGTTCTACCCATGTCTGTACGCAGGGCCGGCTCTGCATGGCGTTCCTGATTGCTAGTTTATATTGTTTTTAAAAGCACCCGCTGCAGTGTTCCTGACCTGCAGCAATTTTTAGCCAACAATAAAAATGTCAAGTTAACTCCGGTGATTGACGCTGTTCCTGGAGAGAGAACGAAGTTTTTGTCTAGTGGAAGTTTTGACTGGGGGATGTTTTGATTCATCTTAAGGTAGTGCAGAGGGTTAATGTGCCTGGGCAAAGAATGTGTACCATGCAAATCACGAAGTGAACATAACAAATCTTTCGTCAGAGACTACCTTTTGTTACTTGCAGCTTATAAGTTAAAATGCTAAAAAAAAACGGAGCTATTTACTGTCATTAAGAGGAGAAATGCAGACTTCAAGTATAGATTAGAGCGTTTGATTTTTTCCCCCAGACTTTCAATATCCTAATGTTGTACAAAGTGTTGATTTGGGTGTAAATCAATTCCAATTATTAAAGATAATCGCCAACCATGGTCTTACATTTTAAATTCTGAGTTTGTGCTTCTCCAGACCAAGCACCCGTAACTATACTACCTACCAGTATGGATGACATATAAATCCTACCACTCTGTCATATGGAACTTTTCCTATACATTGATTTACACACATATGATTGAGTAATGTGTGTGCAATGTAAAGTGCTCGGACACGTTCCACTTTTATGAGTGACACTATAAAACTAACTCGATGCATCTGAGAGAGAGTGGTTATGGAGACTATTAAGGGGTGGTGGTAGTGCGGGAATCCGTTGCGCAGGAGGTCATTGGGGGGGAGCGCCAAAAACCATTGTCGCACTGGGCGCAACCAGTGCTAAAGCTGGCCCTGCCAGGATTGTTCTTCCCCTGCTGGACTCTGCACATACTCGGGACCCTCCAGTGCTCACTGCATGCCACTGCAAGCTCTACGGCCGTGGGGCCTCCTGCCGAGGGGAGAGGAGGAAAAATGGGGGTGAGTGAAGGTGAAGAGTGAGTGGGAAGGAGCAGAGTTTAAAGTAGGAAACGGTAGAGAGTCAGAAGGGGTAAGTGCAGACAGAGATATGGAAGGGATCCAGACGGCTGTGGAAAGAGGTAGAGAGGCGCGGAGAGGGCAGATTAGAAATAGAGTGATGAGACAGAGTGATAAGATGCAATAGGGGTAAAGAGAGTGGGACAGAATTAGCTACAAACGGGAGAGAGGTGAGTGCGAGAGGGATCTCGAGGTTAGAGATGTGAAAACAGAGAGTGTGTGTTTGAGAGGAACAGAATCAGGAGGTATTTGAAAAGAAATGCATGGAATGCTTGTTTGTATGTGTGCAATCTTAAATATTTAAGGATTGCGCCAAATGCAACCAAGTAGGAATATTAGAAATATTATGATATTAAGAAGCTGCAAATATTAGAAAACAAGGAAACATGAACATTTGGTGTTTCACCTTCATTTTGTATAACGAGTTAACACATTTTGTTTGGATTGATACATTTCTCACATGTTTTGTTCTGTCCCGCAACCGGTTTAAGCGCCAGAGTCTCTCTCGTCCTAGAGCACATTGATTATTAGCCTTAAAGTGCTAAAAGTACTGTTGATGGCTTGGCTCATTCATGGTTTTAGTTGTTAATCTGCATATATGGAAAGTTTGAGACCACTATCCAGGACAAAGCAAGGACAACATGAATACTCAATAGAAGTGTTTTTGTATCATGTCTAACTCCGCCTCTAACCCCGCCCACTAGCCACGCCCCTCGCTCAATTTAACGAGTACCTGCACTTATTTTTTCCCATTTAAAGCACTGGATCCTTGACGATCCTGTCTGGATGGCTTTGTGGATGCTGCAGCCCACCAGGATGGCAGACAGTGCCACTTTAGCCATGGCGTGAGGTGTGTTGCTGTGTTCCCAGAGGAACTGGTAGTCTGTCCGTTCAATACCTTGACACATCCTGTGGAGATCCTGAGAAGGTGCTCAGAAGCCCTCAGCCTCACAACTGGCTTGTGGCCTCTGGGGCTGATACCTCGGTATTAAATACCACAGTTATAGGAAGCTTGACTCCCCTTGCCATGAAATGGGGATGGGAGAGTTGTTGTATATTTAGCATTTGTGTATCACTGTTCTACCACTGATGAGGCCCTTTCTGATTGGTTGAGTCTGGAGTGGCTCCATTAGTTGTGCATAGTTGAGGAAAGGTGTTGGTTGAAGTGTCCTTGCCATCTAGAAGAAGCATATTTTGGTGCCGTGCATGAGGCCTGGAGACTGTGGCCCAGACCTGGTGCTCTAGCATGTAGCAATCTCTTATGGATGGAGTAGCACGGAAAGGGAGTGTGAGGGATAGATCAGCGCGTTCTGTTTACAAATCAGTGTGAGCTGCAATCTGAGAGTCACTTGAGTTATGGTTTTTAGAACAGCCAGCCTTGATCTCTTTGGGAGCTTGTTGAGAGCTTGGATGCCTTTACAGAGCAGGAGATCCCAGAGTGTGGGGCAGATCAAAGAAAGAACATGTGTAAGGGAATGTATTGGATACGAATCAGAGAAGAAGAAAGGGTAGGGGACAAAGGAGCACGTGAATGTGAGCCTGGTGTATGTCTTGTAGGTTGGATATTGCAGCAGGGGGGCATGGATCACTGAAAAGGGAGAGAAGTTAGTAGAGATTTTTTAGAATTGTAGTGGAAGACAGGCTTGATGAGCGAGGTGACTGGTAACCGACAGGTGAGGAGAGTAGGTCGAGGCACTGGGTTGACCAGGGTGTGCTGACGTATTATGATAGGGATGCACTGGAGGACTTGGACTTGGTGAGTGTGGTGACACAGTGCCGGATTACACTCTGTGGAGGCCCCTAGACAGTTGAAATTTCGGGGCCCCCCTTGCAAATTATCTCCTAATACCCAATAAACCGGATTTTCTTTTTACAGACTGACAGCTGCCAGAAGATGAGCTTTTAAGAGACAAACTGTTATATGAATCTGATGTCTCTGGTTTATGTACTTTAAGTTGTTAATAGGTACATTACATTAATACAGTATTTTCTCTATAGAGTCTTTAAAGTAAAGTTTTCATTTTTTTGAGTTGATTAATTTTTTTCCATCTTTTGGAAACAATATTTAAGAAAGCTTGATTGTAATTTTCTTTCATGATCAACTCAATAATATTTTGATCCGTTGTCGCAGGGCCCCTAAAAGGAGTGGGGCCCATAGGCCGGTGCCTACTTTTCCTATTATGTAATCTGGAACTGTGGTGATGGATAACGTGAGGGAGAGAGGTCGTCTTTAAAGGGGCACGACAGGATGGAGTGAAAGTTGTACATCGGTTAATTACTTAAAATACTCTTAATGTCAATTATTTAGATAGTTTTGTCAAAAAGATATATTTATTATAATCACCAAATAATCAAGACTCCCATTAAACATTAGTGACAAAAATGCCCGGAGCTCACATGTGGGACACGCTGTGATGAAAACTCATTCCAGTGCATAGCACTTGGTGTAGACAATATGGCCAATACAAGCACAATAAATTATTCTATATACCCGCTCTTAGGGGATGGTAGATGGCTTTTCGATCCACTACAGATACGAGGTCATCATCAGGATCCTAAGACTAATGAGGTGAGTTGGATAGAGGAGGAAGGTATGGAAGGAGAAGGATAGTCAGGGAGACGTGCTGTAGGGGTACAAAAGATGGTGTGATTCAAAGGCTGCGGCAAAGGTAGGATGCTCCTCTCAAGAAGGCGCTGGTATAAAATGGAGTATTCTCATTTGCGAGATTTGTAATGATTCTTCGTGGATTGTCACATTTTTGCCACTCTATATAACCAGGAAGAGTGGGGTTTGGCTGTTGCACTTTAAGGAGACTCTGGACTCCACCGAGGTAGGAATCCACTGAAGGGTTATCCAGCCGTCGCACAGCGAGGTATCCAGCAGCTTGGGCTCTCTGGGTGCTACTATTTGTGGTCCTAGGGAAAGTCCTCAGCTTTGAATCCCCCCTATTCTTTCATGTGGTCTGTTTCAGTTGTTCCTGGTGGGGAGGCGGGCTAGCTCATCAGTAGCAAAAGCTTGGTTTGCGTTTCGATATGAAGTGATATTTTTTGTAAATTGGTGTGCAGAAGAGGAAGGTTAGCTATTAAACTTTGATGCACTTAAGTTGGTCATTATGTGTCTGATCCATTTATCCCATTATGAGAGTGGTGTTCAGCTCAGTAGCAGCGGAAGCTCAGCTATCAGAGGGGCATATTAATAAGGGAATGGCGGAGCGTGGCGTTAAGCACAAAATGCTAAAACCACACTCCGCCATTCCGAAATCGCAGGGATGAGCCGCATTCACAAAGATGCGGCACACCCCTGTGTTTTCCCTAGTGCTGGTGTAAAATTAAGCTACCTAGCACCAACACAGGCACCCTTGCACTATAGTGCAAGGGTGCCTGCGTTGAGGGAATGATTGCTTATGTGCAGGAAAGGGTCCCTTCCTGAACATAAACAATCATTAAAAAAATGACGATTTGAAACTTCTATGTGTGCTGCATTGTGCAGCACACATAGAAGTTGCAAATAGTCATTTTTTTAATGATTGCTTATGTGCAGGAAGGGACACCTTCCTGCACATAAACAATCATTCATGGTGTTTTGCTATTTCTAGGTGTGCTGCACAATGCAGCACACATAGAAATAGCAAAAACGAGAAGAAATAAAGCATTTCTTCTAGTTTCACCATGTTAAGACCTGGTTTTCCCTGGCCTTAATTTGGTGCTACCTCCTATTTACGCCACTTTTGTAAATAGGGGGCAGCATCGAAATCAATTGGTGTTGCGGCGGAATGCTCACAGCAACACCCATTGCCCACCTCTTTCCACGCTAAGTGTATCGTGAAAGGGTGTCTTATTTACAAGGCGGCATTAAGCCACGTTAAGTGGCTTAACGCCGCCTTGTAAATAAGGCGAAGCCCCCTATCGCCACAGGAACGTCATTGAAAGTGACGTTCCTGTGGCGATAGGGGCTTGTAAATATGCCCAGAGTCTCTTGGGCATTTACTGGTTTGTAGCCCATTGTAGTCTCCACGTTTTTTGATGTGTGGTGATATGGTTAGTTTTGGAGCAGCAGAAGCTCTGCTACCAGACCATTGCACTTGAGGTCTCGGTTATCAGCCTGTTCCCTCTCTTCTCAATGGGTAGTGGAATCTAGGTCTGTATCTCTAGCAGTGGAAACTCAGCTATCAGAGTTGCTTGGATAGCTGGGTATATGTAAACCATGTAGCTCTGAAAGCCTGTACTGTAGCATTAGAAGCTCTGTTATTAGAGTTGCATCATTACTTAGTAGTTTGTAGACATTGTAGGTTCTAAGTTTAGATATTTAGCGGTATATGACCTGCTGCAGCAGGAGCTCAGCTACCAGATTCTCTCTTAAGTTCTTTGTTATGGGTTTGTTCTATTTGTTGATGTTTACTTCTAAGTAATTTGTGGTCTTTTCAATGACTTTTAGTATTAGATCCTAGGTGGTGGTCAGTACTGTGTTTATCTTTTGTATTAGCTCTTTGCCTTTTTTGGTGGTGCTCTGGAGTTCCATCTCAGGGTATGTGGAGTGTTCATTCAGTATGACTAGTCAGTGTCTCTCATTTGGGCACAGGTAGAAGGCAATACTGGTGCTTTCCCATGGAGGGGTTGGTGGAGATAGGAACAGGCCAGGCTGGTGAGCCAAAAGCTTGAAAACATGAAGCAAGCATGAATTTCTCATGTGCTTCCCTACCCCTGTCCTGGTTCGTGCCTCCCTGGGCAGAGCATTGTATGGAATTCTAGGATACCTATTCTGATTATATCAATGATTGTCATTCATTCTTCCACAGATAAACTAGACCATGCCCTCACATGTCAGATTTGTTTTCGTTATATTGTGTAATCCATTAAATTGTTTTCTTTGACATTATTTAATATTTTATGTACAACCCTGTAAACAAAATTATTTATGTATCACATCGTTCAATACTGTATTCCCTAATGTATTTTGGGTTCAAGCACTACCCTTTGCCCAGGGGGTTAAATTGCCTAGTTTTCCGCTACCGGCCGTCCACCCTTCCTTGCTGAGCAATAAAGGCTTGAGGGGTCCTCTGAATCCCAATTATGACCCATTTTCATTGCTTACATTAGTGCTGTGATACAATCATTGGGCCACTGCTGCATTGGTCTTGAACATCCCTTGGCAGCAGCAGGACCGGACAGGCCTTGTATTTCATCAGGCATTTCCCCTGTGGGCTGGAGCCCTTGGAGACGGTTTTGAAAGCCCGGCCACTCTGAGAGCTATAGTGTTGTGAGATCATGTGCAGTAGGGCCCTTATGGTCCTAGGTGGACTCCTTACAAAGTTGCCTAATCAGTTGGGGGGGTATTTGGGTGTGGCTGGTTGCGGTCAATAAAGTCTATGACGCAGTGAGTTCAGTTAATGGTTGCATGTGAAGAATAAAGAAGCGTATTATGGAGCTCCGTGTGTGGGTGGTCATTTACGTGCTCCAGAACTGGGGTGCATGCTACAGGAGCCTCTGTCACTTTCCCTGTTGCCCAAGGTTAATTGAAGCAGAAACAGGGGGCTTCCAGAGAAAGAGGGTTGCTGGAGAGAGAGAAAATGGATGGATGGAAAGAGAGAAGATAAATCGAGTATATGAGTAGATCGGGCTAGTTTGAGTATTTTTCCAGGGTTGCTTTTGGTACCCTAGTCCAGCCGTGGGTAGCAGCTCTGGAGTACTTGAACTGTACTCTTGCCGGGAATACAGCAAGGATCACGACAGGTGAAGCCGTTCCATTACCGTCCTTAGAGGTGACAGATATATTTTGCTGTACAATACTTACTGCAGGGTGGACGTGCAGTGCCTCTTTCTCTTTAAGTGTTTCTTTCACGAGCGCTTGTGATATGCTAAGTTGGAAAGCGGGATCATTGGCTGTTTCTGCAATCACTCTGACCAAAACATAATTCTAAATTTCATGTGGAGCATGTAGTCGATAACTCGACCTGCGTTTCACGCTGCGAGCTGTCTTTTCAAGGCTACAAGTCAGTAAACAAGAGCAGTCTCTCCTCGAGGCGTGACAGAAAATGCCTCGGGGGCAGGACTGGCAGTGTGCCCCACCGAAGAAGCAACTGCAGGACATGCCTCAGGGGAGGCGGGAGAGGGTGCTCGTTCACGGATGGGGCAGAGTGGCGTAGGCTGCCAAGGCCCCCACTGCTTGGCAGAGCACATCTCTGGTCTAACTCTTAGTGTCTCACATTTGTTGGGGGAACCCCCACCCCTCCACATAAATGATGCTCGGTGGGCCTTCACCCTCGCACCCTTTTCCCCTAATGGTTCCGCCCAGTCCAGTGTTTCGGTGGTGCCTGGGCCTGCGCCCTGGCACAGCACTCAGTGCAGAACATGCCACAGATAACTGCAGGGCACGGAGGAGTTACCGAGCCATTGATCCCTCCCTGGCACCGGCCACTGAAGCATATATAGACCACGGAGAGCTTGCCCTTCCCTGACGTCCTCCCCTGCACCTGCTCCCTCTGTAGCACACGGGGGCGATGGAACTGTCCCGAACCCGCGCGCGTTCCCTGGCATGGAAATATGCAGGACATGCAAGAAATGGGTTTACCCAGTTCCCACTTCCTCCTTGTCACTTTTTCGACACTACGGGATACGGGGTGACGCAGGGTTCGCCCCTCCCACCACTTTCTGCCTGACACATGTCCTTAACCTAGCTCATTGAGGGGCAAGGAGGCGATGGTGTGCTGACCCATCCCCCTTTCTCTCCCTGGCACCTGGCATAGCTCTTCCTCTCCCGGACCCCTATCGTTGCAGCACATGGAGACTGATGGTGGATACCCAGCCCTTTCCCTGGCACAGCTCTCCCTGCAGGGCGTAGCAGGGAGAGGGCGAAGGTTCCCGCAGCCCCCGCTCCTTTCCGCAGCACCTGGCAGAGATCTCAATGTAGGCTAAATATACTCAACTCTGACGCCCACTCGCTGTCACTCACTGGTGCTGTGTGAGTCAGATCTGCAGCGGTGCCCGTCCTCCTGCGTCGAAATCACTCTTCTGCATTGCGTAACTTAACCCACGCCAGAGCCCCCCTCCTGCCCCCAGAAACGAGAGACGGAGCACGACCCACTCTATAGCTAAACGCGCACTTCTGTCTTGGCACGGGTGGCACTGGGATAGAAGGCCCTTGGGCACCCTTCCGCACCCATGCACCACCTCAAAGACTTTCCTAGATGGAACTCATATTACTTTCACACTAACTCACACATGCCACTTCAAATCTTACCACTGTACGAACTCTCAACTAACCAGACGAAGCCAAACACCAACAAAACAACAAATGCAATCAAATCAATCTTTATTTGGTCGCAATCACAACCATAAAAGAGAAATCACAGAGCAAATACATTTAGATACAATATCATAAATAAATACCAATAAAATTGAATAAAATCACAAAAAAATATACAATAAAATATATCCACCAAATATCAGTCGGCTTTCGATTGTCTTGACCTCAAAGCTGCCCGAAGAAAGGAAGTTACGGCAAAAAAGGTGTACTCATTTGACAAAAGCTGCAAATGCATGAGCGCCACACGGGCTTGCGTAAAATTCAGATCTTTCAGGAGAGACCGCAGAAACTGCTTTCTAGGCTGGCTAAAATATTTACATAAAAGCACAAATGCAGGGTGTCTTGTGAAGACCTATGGTGGCAGCCACCAGTGGCGGCTCGCACAGGGAGTGCTGCGGGGCGGTGAGGCGGGGCGGGGGAGGAGCAGGGTGGGGGGGGTAGTGGACTCCGACATACGGTGGAACGGAGTAAAGTAAGTAAATAAATAAAACAATTTACCTTGCGCGCGCTGCATTGCCGAGTCGGAGATTATTTATTATGCCACAATAGTGCGAATAATATACCTTAAAATGTAATCATAAACCAGAAATTCAGTCGGAAGGTTGAGCAAATTGGTTTCCGCACTCCCTTCACTTTCTCCTCTGCCAACCATATCATAGGAACAGATGTATAGATAGACGCCCGGGTTTAAACAATTTGTAAATATACACCCGCAGGCTCACAAGTGTGCAAGAAGGCAGATATACAAACTGTTGGAATTCACAAAACGTTTTGGCAAGGTTTTGTGAATTTCAGATCCAGTCGATGCAGAGACGTGCTGCCCTGCCATCACATTTGTTCAACAGCACTTAAAAAAATATCTCCATGATCTTGTTTTCCCTGTGTAGGAATCCATTCACCTACCCTGCCAGTTTTGGAGTTGTTCATTCTCATTCCCTCCCTGAATGACTGGAGAAGCTGTCCGATTGCCTCTAGAGTGGGAATAGGCCAGAAAATGTTTGTGAATACCCACAAACCGTCCAGTCACTGTTCATCCTTCACCAAGGAAAGGAATGTGGTTACCTAGAACTTCTCAAAATCTTCAACAGAGCAATATAGGTAGGAATATATTACCTACTGGCGGTCGCCAGTAGGTAGTTATAGTTAGGACCATGTTTCCATAGGAAAAGCGTTTTTTGACTTGCCTGTATCTTTGGTGCTATTGCTGAATCTTCACAAAATGTTCTAAAAAAAAGTGATTCTTGTTGCGCATGGAAAGTTTTGGGGCAATTCATCAAGTGGGGGCTGAGAAAAAGGAGATGGGGGTAAAAAATAGTGTTTTTCCAATGTTAACTTCCACAGAGATTTTAGATATGACAACAGCCTGAACCGTTGGACAGAATTACACCAAATTTGGCAGAAAGGTAGCTCTTGGTCCAGAAAGAACCTTTTTTGTTATTTGGTGTAAATCCATTTAGTAGTTTTTGACTTATTAGAAGAAATACAAATTTGTATATATAAGGACGGGGGATCTTCCGAGGAACTGACAGTCCCCATGCTCAAATCTGACTGGCTGCCAACACTTCACCCAGGAAGTGTTGGCAGCCATATTGGGACTCAGCTTCAGATTGGGGTGTTAATGTTTAGGTTTTGTTTATAATTCATGAATAAGTTGTTGACAGAATAATGATCAATGTTGAGAGCCAGTAGATTCATATAATTTTGTCGCTGCACCATTTACTGCCTAGGTATGGATTTACCACACGTCAGATAATATGCAGAGTTCACAAAATATTTTCTAGTTTAAATGGATGAAAATGCTGCCAAAGAATGTGTCACATAATTAACATTTTCCTCACATAACTTAAATAGCCTTGCCACATAATTTGGCCCTCCATGCCACATAATCCTGCTAGCTCCGATAGTGGTAATGCTCTGCAGAGTGGTTTAGGGGCCGTTATTATGTTGATGAAATCCATATTTCACAGTTCCCTGTGAAATAAAAGTTTTTATAACACAGCATTCTGTGTAATAAAAAAATCCAAAATGTAAGATATATTATATAGTATGTATACAGATGAGTAGAGTGTAATATGCTGTTTATTACCATTGTTGAATGTTTGAGGGCTACCCCTCACCAAGAGGAAAACCTTGAGGGGGGTTAGCACACCCCCACCCTCCCTCAACAATATATTGTATTGTAGCATTTATTTAGCTCTTACCCTACATGGAGCACTTGCTAACAGGGGTCCGGGGGGAACGGTCGTATCCACAGGGACCCCTGCCGCCAAGATGTTAAAAATAAATTTAAAAAATGTGTATCATGGTGCTCCTGTGCTACCCTGTGTGGCCCTTCAGTGAAGTGCCGGGGTACTCCTGCGGGACCATGCAGGCTTAAATGGTGAAGCATGTATGGTCCTGCTGTAGAACGGAGGTGACATTGGTCATTGTACCATAATCAAATAAAAAAAAATTAAAAAGCAGAAATGTAGGTTGACAGAAGGTTGCCCACCTGCAGGGGGTTTGCTGTCTGCAGGGGCATGGGTGCATGGCCTGGCAACATGCAAGGCCATCCGGCCAACACAGTGCCACGCAGGGTCAAAGATGGTGCACTGGCAGTGAAATTGGCTTCTTGTCGTTTGGGTGCAGGGCCATGCCTGACCAGCCAACCCCCCCCCCTAAACGCAGAAAAAGGCTGTGCATGGCATGGGGCTTGATGCTAACCGGGATTTAGGCACAGAATCCTGGAGGCCCTGTGCCCAACCTCACGCCGTGCAGGCCAAAAGCTATGCTCACACCCGACGTTGCCTTCTTTACAGAAACCTGGACCAACGCCTCCTCCGCCCCGGACATCGCCAACCCGGACGGATACAAGATCCAGAGGAAGGACCGCCCCAACCACCCGGGAGGAGGCCTCGCCATCGCGCACAAAAACTCCCTCCGCCTCACCACCTCCAGCGACACCTTCCCCGCTGCCGAACACCTGCACTTCCAGGTCCAGACACCATCACTGACCTCATCGCACCCCACGCCATCGCCGCAATAGACTAAATACTCATCGGAGACCTGAACTTCCACCTCGACAACCACAGCGACCCCAACTCCACCACCCTCCGGGACAACCTAGCCAACATCGGACTGAAACAACTCGTCACTGCACCGACCCAAAAGGCAGCACACACCCTCGACCCCATCTTCGCAGGAGGAAACAGCGTCCACTTCAGTCACACCACGCAACCCCGTGGACCGACCACCACTGCGTACACTTCCTCGTCGACAAACCCAAGCCGCCTAAACCCTCGCTGCGCCCCCCGCAAAGGAACTGGAGCAGAGTCACCGAGGAGCAGTTCAACTCCACCCTCAGCCACATCACCCCCACCGCCTCTACCGACGCCAACTTCGCGGCCAGGGAACTCCACACATGGATCTCCAGCTGCGCAGACAAACTCGCCCCGCTACGCAACTCCGACAGACAGCACCCCAGGAAAGCTACCTGGTTCACCACCGACCTCCAAGCAACCAGACGCACCTGGAGACGCCTGGAAAAAAACAGGAGAAACAGCAAGAAACCTGAAAACTACACCACCTACAAGGACGCCATGACGGAGTACCACCAACGCATCAAAACCACCAAAAGAACCTTCATCCACAACAAAATCCTCGCCAATTCCAGCAACTCCAAGGAACTCTTCAGCCTCATCCAGGAATTCACCAAGCCCCGCAGCGAAGCTACTGACATCACCCCCTCCCACGACCTCTGCGACAAGCTCGGATCCTACTTCCACCTAAAGATCAAAAACCTCTACGACAACTTCAACGGCCATACACCTGACTCCACAGCCATCCCGCCCTCGTGCAACGCCAGCCAGCCCACCATCTCCTCCTGGACACCGATCACCACCAAAAAGACCACCTTGACCATGAAAAGCATTCACGCAGGAGCCCCCACTGACCCCTGCCCACCTCACATCTACCACAGAGCCGCCATCGCACCAGAATTACGACGCACCATCAACACCACCTTCGAGAGCGGCACCGTCCCCGATGACTGGAAACGCGCAGAAATCAGGCCCCTGCTCAAGAAGCCCTCACCAGATCCGACCGACCTCAAGAACTACTAGCCAATCTCGCTCCTCCCCTTCGCGGCGAAAGTCGCTGAGAAGACCGTCAACGCAGAGCTGACAAGGTTCATCGAAGACAACGCCATCCTCGACCCTTCTCAATCTGGATTCCGCAGCAACAACAGCACCGAGACCGCCCTACTCGCCGCCACAGACGACATCCGCACCCTCCTCGACCATGGCCACACGCAGCCCTGATTCTACTCGACCTCTCAGCTGCATTCGACACCGTCTCCCACCATACACTCGCCGCCAGACTACACAACGCCAGCATACAAGGAACCGCCCTCGACTGGATCCGATCATTCCTCACCGGCAGAAGCCAAAGTATCCGACTGCCACCCTTCCTCTCCGAACCCACGGAAATCAACTGCGGAGTCCCCCAGGGATCATCACTCAGCCCAACCCTCTTCAACATTTACATGGCCCCCCTCGCCGCCATCGTCCGACAGCACGGCCTCAGCATAGTATCCTATGCCGACGACACCCAGCTCATCCTCTCCCTCACCAGGGACCCCGTCACCACAAGACTCAACTTCCAGGAAGGAATGCAGGACGTCGCAGCCTGAATGAGCAACAGCTGCCTAAAGCTCAACTCAGAGAAGACAGAAGTCCTCGTCCTTGGAACCACCCCATCAGCATGGAACAACACCTGGTGGCCAACCGCCCTCGGCAGCCCCCCTACCCCCATGGATCACGCCAGAAACCTCAGCATTGTACTCGACTCCTCCATCTCCATGAACCGCCAGGTCAACGCAGTTGCCTCCAGCTGCTTCAACACCCTCCGCATCCTCCGTAAGACTTTCAAATGAATCCCCCCCACCCCGAGTCAAGAGAGACAGTCACCCACGCGCTCATCACCAGCAGGCTGGACTACGGAAACGCCCTCTACGCCGGCATAAACAAGTCTCTACTCCGCAAGCTCCAGACGATACAGAACACCGCTGCCTGACTCGTCCTCAGTATCCCTCGACACGAGCACATCACCCAACACCTACTGAAGCTCCACTGGCTCCCCGTCGAGAAGAGAGTCACCTTCAAAATACTCACCCACGCCTACAAATGCCTACACAACACCGGGCCCCAATACCTCAACAATAGACTCACCCTCCACGTACCCAAAAGAAACCTCCATTCCGCCAACCGCGCCCTCGCCGAGACCGCACGCATCCGCAAAGCCAAAGCAGGGGGAAGAGCCTTCTCCTACATCGTGGCCAAGACCTGGAACGAGCTCCCGATCGACATCAGATGCGCCCCCTCCCTGAACTCCTTCAGGAAGGCTCACAAGACCTGGCTCTTCGGCTAAATGGAACTGCTGCCCCCCCCCCCAGCGCCTTGAGACCCCCACGGGTGAGTAGCGCGCTTACAATTCCCTGATGGATTGATTGATTGAGGTTGAGAAAATACCTTGAATTCAATGAAAAAAACCAAAAATTAATGTGACATTATAGCTAGATGTTGAAATAAGGTAAAAAGAAAAACTGAAATTTACCAGTTTTAGTTAACTGAGCTAACTAACTATAACTTGCACCACTGCCATACACAGCTAATGACCACACATATTAGATCACCCATGACATTTTAAACAACATCATCGATGACATCTTAAATTACATTATTGATGACATCACTGATGACTCATTACAGTCACTGTAAAATTGTCCTGTAGTGTTTGTGGCCTTGCAGTAATTTAACACACTACAGCTGTGGGCCATTTTCTATTCACCTTAATGGGATTATCCACTTAAACACTTCACATGAGCAGCAATTTTAAGTCAAAAGGTTGATAGGTGTCCATTTGCCTCTAAAAATACACCTTCTGTAAGACCTTGAGGATAACCCTCTGTAGTTTAATAAACATGCACTTCACACGTTCCTGAAATGGGCACAGTGGCATACAACGGTAGAATTTGTCGTTAGCACTGTATTACAACTATTTAATATGGGCAAATGCCCAGATATCCACTGGTGGGTAATGTATTGTCAACAGAAGATTTGGCCCTTCTCACAGATTGTTTGGAACAGGCTTTAAGTCATAACCTGCTTTCAAAGATAACTCTACAACCAACATCAGGGACTCTCAGTTTAAACACTACTTCAACCCCCTAACTTTAGTGATTTCTAAATGGTGCACCATTTAACTTTCAGCATGCACAATTATAATTGTCCCCAAGGTTTTCGCTATTTCCATGCAATGGATCCACAAATGTACACTTTGTAACTACGGTGTAAATGACTATTGTGTTATCAACTATATCATTTGAGAGGTCTTAAATTATGTCATTTAGTGTCATGAGTGATGCATATGTGAGTTAGCTGTAACTGGTAAAATTGAGTTGTTTAGTTTTTTAAACGTTCAATATATTTGATTAAACCTCAGTGTGCAACAGTCTACGTAACATGTTTAATGTCACTGGATGACATAGGGCCTGCTGTGATAAACCCTGCAGCCGTAGGACTTTTAGGGGTTTGGTAGCAGTCATTAGGACTCTGCAAGGGTTCACTTTAGGCTTAAATCGAGGCAGGTATTACCCCTTTGATCCACAGGAAAAGTGTATCTTCTGGTTCTCCTTACTTTTCGCTTTAATTGTAAACCTCCCAATTTTCTGCTTGGTCCAATCCAGACCATCCCTCATTGGGAGGAGGGCAATAAGATGACGCGGTGTTGTGAACGTTTTAAACACTCTTAGCCCCTTGAGTGTCCTGGAAAGATTCTATGGAAATAAGCAACTGGAACTAAGTATGCCCAAAACCAATGTCATTCTTCTGGTCGATATAAGTTTCTTGGGTTACTATGCTTTAAGCAGGCTTAAAACCAGATCAATTTAGGACTTACAATATGTTGGTGTAAGGTTCGTGGAACTGGCTTTATGAAGCCAGATTATAAACAAAGCCAGTGGCGTGTAACAGGCCTCAGCAGCCCCCATGGTGCGGGGTGCCCAAGCTCCAGGGGGCCCCCTGAGCACAGTACTCTGGCCAGAGAGCCCCTGATTGAGTCCGGAGGGGGCCCCGCCACGTACCTTGCAGTAGGGCCCCCTCAAGTTTCATTACGCCACTGGACAAGGCTGAAACAAAAATGGCTGCTTGCCTATCGTTGAACGCTGGGGGAGTTAATACTATGTAAACGCTTCAAGATTACTATTAATGGGCAGTGGCTGCCACAGTAAATACAACAGAATTCTGGGCAATGTTAGTACCTACTTATTCCTAGTTTTAAAATAACAATCTGTAACAATAACCATAAAGGCAGAACTGCAAATGGTTCCCGCTGATGACCAACTAGTCATATAGCCTCGCCCCTACTTGGCATGGTTGTGGTAGAGTTGGACATCTGCAATACCGCATACTATCAAAATGTCCTGTTGCTCCCGTATATTAGGAAATCACTGTAGTGTGAAAAGTTCCTTGTGCAGCTGCCCATCTCATTGAACTTTTACGTGAATAAAAGTCATATATATTTATAAAGTTGTAACACTGCCTCAGTATAAATACTTGTTACATGGCTTGTCCAGTTGCTCCATGGGGAACTGACCTGGCAATCATTCTATGCCCTGTGCCAAAAGGCATTTGGGACAGGCTGGGCACAAGAACAAGGGCCAAAGGAGAGGATAAAAGAGACCCATTGGCGAAAGTAAAATGGAGAGGATCTAGGCTAGACGAATATTAGTAAGCAGGCTCTCACCTATTTTGAATTTAAGACTAGTATACAAACAATATTTTTCTGAAATTAGTGCGCCCTACATGAAGAAATTAGACATTAGATTCAGGAAAGGGCGGCTGGCATTGTGCGAGTGAGTGTAGGCCACTTATTGTATGTGCAACTCCTTACTGAAACAGTATTTTTTTTTTGTTATTGTGTCCTTTTTCTTCAAATCAGAAATGGGCATGGCTGATCCACATTTATAAGCACAATAGACTCATACCTATAGGGGACACCTTCAGTTAGCTTTGTATAACTGAGGATCCCGTTGAGGTTGGTCATCGTCCTATATAGGATATATGGTGCACTTGAGTTTGTTGACCTGGGCTCTGCAAAAGCTTTTGACATGCTGTCTTCGTGCTTTGTGATTATAAGGCAAGAGCTTGGAGGAACCTATGCACATACAGTTATAGGTGATACCCGCCATTGGACGAGGAAGTAATTAAGTGGGCTTCCTTCCAAGCCATTTGCATCTTGATTAATCACTGGATAAACTGGAGCCAGAAATATTGCATTTTTTGGCTAATGACTCCATATGTTTAATAAGCAATTTTAACATTGTGCGATTTCGAGTTTTTGTTATTTATGTTTTGAACTTGTTTTGTATGGATGTACACATCAAGTTACACTACAATAAACTCTAATTTGGAAACAAAGGGCTTATGAGCCAATTCATATGAAACCTCGAAATCCATGACAGGATAACTGGACAATGAAAGTGTGAGGAAGGGGGAGATATGCAACAATTGTTTTACAATGAGATTCTGCAATGCCAATCATTCATGCTTGTAGTCGACCATCTTTTGACCCAGGACTAACAAATATTCATTGCAAATTGTGGCCTTAAGATTAATTAATCTGCTTTAAACAATAATTGTATATTTCCTAATGTTCCTAAAGGCTTCTTGATCACTTCCCTCTAGGCAGACGAGACACATGAACTCGTGATGCCCTTATTTCTCTTTGGTGGTTGTAATAAAGCTTTGGCCATATTTTTTTTAAGGTCTAGTTAAACCTTTACACCCGATTATTTGCCTTTAGATGGAATATTAGATAGAACTTGTAAGTAACCCTGCTCCCCAGCCATATGTCTACACATCAACAGACATTATATTGACCCCCACCAAGATCAGATCGGTCTTCTTTGGGGAAACCCAATGTGTGGAAAAATGCTAGGAGTTGTCACCGACATCAATGACACTGTCTCTTGGTACCTGGCGGTAATCTATAGCCACCAAGATAAATTAATGCTTCCTTCCCACCTATATCCACTCATTATCACACATATATTTATCTCACTCACAACATTGTCACCTGGTGTGTCTTGATCAGCCAAATTATCCCCACAGATAACACACAGTTGTATTTACTGAAAGAGATGGCACTAAATGCACAAACTTTCGCCCAACCTTAAACCAAAGTGTGCCAAACATGTAGGGGGAGGGAGAAAGAGAGAGGGAGGGAGAGGGGAAAGTGGAACGAAAAACATTACAGAGCCAGATATAACTTACTTTTGGGATGGAGTGAAAGCGAAAGGGCCGGAAAATACCTAGCCCGTGCCTATGTCTATATTGATAAAAACGATGCCAATGCTTATAATGGTACACTCACATATACCAAAAAAAAACGTATCACTATTACTAAATTTACCCGTCATGAACACTTCATCAAACACGACTCAGAAATCCGTGATCAGAAAGGCTCTGCGACCTAGGCCCATGGTAAACGATTGACAGGTTACAAGTGGGGTGGCACATAGCTGGCAGACAAATGGGCGGACAGGAAACTCTGGTCCATCTCCCAGATAAGCGCAGGGACACCACAGAGGTCCAGGGGAAATTGGCCCCAATAAAGCACACATGGCCAGAGGGGTGCGCACATTCCCAAAACACCATAAAGTCAGATGCCACATGGAGTTAGGAACACGCAGCCAATTAGGACACAGCACACACAGTACATGCAGTGATCACGCGCCCCTCATGCCGGACATCTGAACACAGTACCTACCCTCTGCCCCACATTGTGTCCACGCAAGGTCGAGGCCCACCTGCATTTGTTATCAGGGACCTTTTCTTTATGACTCCACAGACCAGGTCCGCATTCGTTTACCAAACAAGGATCACCAGATGTACTTTTATGACACCCAAAACTGCATAAAACTTGCTCAGATTGATTGTACTTTGAGACAGTCCTCAAACCCGTTTCTGTAAGCTGTACTCCCGGCCGAAGTGTTTAATTAAACCAACTGTTCTTGTTTTGCCAAATGCCTCTTGTCTTGTTTTTTCATGGTAAATTCATATTTGAGCAACATTTTCGCGAGCCCGAATGCAGCTGAAGGAACGGGACCCCACCCGGACGGATTCACATCTGTGCATCAAGGAAGGTGAGCAGACGCCGCAATTGATTGGAAGTTCTTCTAAATCCGTGGGGCGGAGGTCCGTCCTGATGCTGCCGTCAGAGGGTAAGAGACCAGATCTGATCCTTAGTCCTCAGCATTTGGCGTAAGGCAAACTAAGAAAAAGTGCAAAAATGTAACCTGATCGCCCTGCCACTGACGGAAATCTGGCATGTTGCCTAATTTATGTGCTCGAACGCAGCAGTTTCAAGTCAGCCTCTGAGGCGTTCCCGCAGAGGACACATTTTTTCGAAAGTCAACACGCTAGGAAGGGTGAATTGGTTGTCGCTTGGACCGCTGGTACGCTTGTACGTGGGTGTGACACAGGGTTGAGACCTCCCCGCTTGTACCGCTGGGCATGATATAGATGGTGCACATGGGCCGTAAGTGTGATATAGGGCCAACACCTCAATCTTTTTAGTCTAAAAGGGTTTTCTCAGTACTGCTGGTCTCTTAAACGCTGTTATCTGAAAGAAGTGAGCGGTGTTGTTCGCTTAGACCGCTGGGCATGACACAGATGGTTCGCTAAGTCCCTGGGTGTGAACTGGGGTGCAATTCGGTACATTAGGGAAAGATTTGGATCTGGGAGATCAGGTGTAGCTTGTGTTTGGCCAAGAGGGGCCTGTGGTTTTCGGAGTTATTCCTTTGCCCCGTGAAAATAATTGTCGTTTTCGTTATCCCGGAGCCGATATTGACAGACTATCGGTCTCACTTACTCCCGTGTATCGCATAGGGCTACCCCTGGTCACAGGATAGCATGCGCTCGGAGCGGGCTCAGGTATTTTTGACAAAGCCATCATGTTTTTCTCTGTTTTTTCTTATTGTAGTTTTGAAATTGATGCAAGGTATTTGATGTTGTGATTATTTGATACTGTGGTGCTGGTAGATTAATGCAACTGTATTTTGTCTGAATATTATGTTTTCTCAATGTGCTATATGAAGGTGTTGCTATTTTCACAATCGTTATTTCATATTCCAGTAAAGTCTGCTATTTGCTGCCAATTTCATGATGCTTTAACAATTGCACTTTCTTCCAGGTTGTGACCCTTCATATGCATTGCTAATTTGTGTTTCTGAAATGTATATATATTGATGCATCTTTACATAGTGTTAAGCTCATAATTAGTAGTTAGGACCAGCAATCCCTGTGTATAATATTTTCCCCACGACCAGAGTATAACTTAACAATTCCCAGAAAAACTAGGATGTGTCTGTGCCTTAAAATGTAACCAACCTATCATGGAGTCTGTAGGAAAGTGGGTTTCTGTTGCAGTAACCCCCCAACTTTTTGCCAGACTACTGATGCACTTTTACTTGATGTGCCCTGGGTCCCTGCCAATCAGGTTCCCAGGGCCTGTGTTCTTTCCCCAAAACTAACCCAATTGGCATCTCTGGCCACAGGTCAGCCCCTGGTAAATGGTACCCAGGGCACTGTGACCAGGGAAGACCTCTAAGGGCTGCAGCACTTATTGTGCCACCCTTAGAGGTCCTGTACCATTACACTCACACACTGCCTTTGCAGGCTGCATGTTTTGGTGCAGAACAAAGTGAAGAGTCGACATGGCACACATCCCTGTGTGCCATGCCTACAACCCACTGCCCTGTCATAGATCAGTCACCCCTCTAGCTGGGTGCCCTATGCCAGTGGTGAGGGTACAGGTGCATGAGCCCTGTACCCCTACAGTGTCTAAGTCCATTCTTAGACATTGTAAGTGCAGTTCTGCCATTAAGAGTATATGGTACTGGGAGCTTGTCATTACGTACTCCATAGCACCATAATGGCTACACTGAAAACTGAGACGTTTGGTATCAAACTTCTCAGCACATTAAACCCACACTGATGCCAGTGTGGGATTTAGTGAAAAATGCACGCAGAGGGCATCTTAGAGATGCCCCCTGAAAAACGACCATCCTCTGGTGGGTTCCCTGACTGATACACACCAGCCTGCCATCACGAGACATGTTTCTGGACCCCTAGGGTAGGAGCCTTTGCTCCCTGAGCCCAGAAACAAAGCCTTTCCTGGGCGGAGGTGTTCACACCTCCCCCAGGCCCTAAAGAGCCATCTGTGGCAGGGGAGCTTCAAAGGCCTGGCAGCCTTTGTAATGCGACTCCCAGCCTCTCCTGCTATCAGGAGCAGGCCCCCTTCCTGTCTCCCCTCCTTTTCAGCGGGAAGACAGGCGGGAAAAACTAGCCAGCCCAGAAGGTGTGCCCACCTCTGCCAACTCCACCTCTCAGGTGGGGGAGGCGAGGTGAAGCCCACTCTTCAGTGCCCGCCATCTTGCAGATGGCGGGCACTCCTCAATCAGGATTAGGGATTGTGCTCACTCTCCCACGTTGGGAGAGCACACCAAGGGTGTAGTCACCCTAAGGTCAGTAGCCCATTGGCTACTGACCTCGAGACCCCTAAAACGCCCCCTAAAAACAGTATTTAGGGGGCAGCCCTGAACCAAGAAAGCAGACAAGAAGAAACTACAAGAAGAATAAGAAGGACCGAACAGTCGTGCAGCAGCTAACAAGAGGAAGACGCCCACTGACTTGGCCCCAGCCCTACCGGCATGTCTCCCCCTCGAACCTGCTCTTGCGAAATCCCGGTGTGTCCTGCAGCCAGCAACCTTGAAAACCCCGGAGGACCTGCCTGCCTTCAAGAACAAAGACTTGGTCTCCCGTGAACACCGGATTTGTTCATCTGCAACCTCTGGCTCCGGCCAGACACCGCGAATCTGCCCCACTCTGCACCCGCCGTCCACGGCCGGGGCTCGAGTGGGCAAACACCACGAGGAGGTCACCCCGGCGATCCTGACCCCAAAATCCGGCGACCCCTGACCTGCCTCAAGCCTCCAGCCGACGCCTGAAGCCTAAATCCGAAAGGTCCCCCCAACCACGACCAGGAGCTGGTAAGAAGATCTGACCCCAAAAGGCACCCCTGCACCCGACTCCCCACGGCCTTGAGTGCCCAAACCGACGGTGCCTAACCAACACCTAACTTCCCAACTTACCTCTCGAAGTGGTGGTCGCACCCAGAAGACCTTCGTCCCCAAGCCTGCAGTGCCTTTGCAAACCGGAGGTTCCTCATTGAAAACAACAGGGCGCCCGACGTTGAAACAGCACCCTGCACCCGGCCGCCCTAGTGCCGCTGAGGGTGCACCTTTGGTGCTAATTTGTTTCCCCATTTGCCCTGAGCTAAAGTCCAGGAGCTTTGCTCCCACAACCAAGTGGCCTGCTTGCCAGCAGCCACCAACCGGAGGTCCCCTATCCCCCATTGGATAACATTGGGCCTCAGCACTCTGCACCCGGCCGCCCTAGTGCCGCTGAGGGTGTAACTAGAGTGCATCCTTGACCCTGGGGACCCCGAGTCTACCCCCAGAACCTCAACTCCCACTACCAAATACTTACCTCAAAACCGATAACACTATTTTCCTCCATAGGATAACATTGACTGTTTTTCTGTGAAAAGTTTTAAAGTGTGTAGTTTGAAAACCTAAAGAAATTCTCTAAAATTGTACTGTTTAACAAAAACGATTTTACTTACCTGTTGTCAGGAAATGTCCCAGAGTAGTATCTAGGTATACTACTCTGTGTAAGCCTAGTAATCTCAAAAGTTACTTACCTGCTATTTTACTAAAAAGCCTATTCAAGTCTATGTACTGCATTTACAAAGTATTGCATTTCTCTGCATCCATACTGTAAATCAAACCAAAGTGCATATACAATTATCATTCAAACTGTTTACAAACTGCATTACTACTGTAAAGTATGTATTGCTTACCTGTGCCAGGCTTGCTTGGTTCTAGAAAATAAAATAACTAAAAGAATATTTTCATACAAAAACAATTGGTCTGAAGTTCAGTCTTTGAGTGTGTGAATTCATTTGCTGACTGAGTGTGTACAACAAATGCTTAACACAGTCCTCTGATACTGCCTTACTGCTCGACCACACTACCACAAATAGAGAGTGAGGTGCTATCTAACTTTACCTCTGCCTACCTTTGAGGATCCACTGATCTCTGTGCACACTATACCTCACTTTGGTATAGTATATACAGAGCCAGCTTCCTACAGAGTGGTCACTAAAACACATGCAAACCAGGTTCCCAACACAGGCAAAAACACTTAGCAAGTATTGCCATGAATGGCACGCACACACTTAGGCATACATGTTTCCTTGGCCTGAAGAGGGAACCTTTGACACTAACAATCTAAAACGCAAGGACACACATACGGACTAAATACGCAGGACAGAAGGACAGTAGAGAGGCACTATTAGAAATGTGGGCCATCTCTGAGGAGGCCCAGGCCGATACTCCTATTCCACAGACAATAAGCTAAGCGTTTGCACCTCCCCCGCCGTATGCAGGTATGGAGGTGCTCTACCCAATGCCAGCCATCTCCGCATTTGGATACACCAACCTACCAGTTGAGAGGGGCCAGAGAGTCCCCTACCGAACAACAGACTGTAAAGTCTGTTGCATGACGGCTTAACAGGCCAGCAGGCCCAGGCACTACCCCCAGTCCAGTGCTAGGGTTCCCCGAAGCTCGATCCCCCATCCGTCGCGTTCTGCCCATCAAGCCCCAGCGGGGCAAAGAACGCACACTCCCACCAGGTCAAGTGAACACACTCTGGTGACAGGGAGATTTATAGTGGTTCTGGACAATAATACGACGGGGGGGGGGGTGGGTTTGAGGAATGGAGATGGGAGCCACAGGGTTTGCTCAGGTAGCCGAAGAAATGACAGGTAGCGAGTTTGAAGTCAAGTTCCCACCAAAAAGAACCACGCATAGCTCGAAACAGAGGAGGCAATCTAGGTGGGAATTAGAGAAAAGGTGTGAACGAAGGAGAGAAAGATAGCAAGCCTGCTCAGCCAGAACGACGAACGGCGCGTCCTCCTCCTGAGGAGACCGGAGTTTGCACAGAGCAGCATTTGAGGAAGAGTCCGAGGCAGAACTAGAGGCGAGGCTTCCGACTGGGGCTTGAGCCTCACCAGATCGTCAGCGTAGGAGAGGGGCTGACCAGGAAATCAGAGACTAAGGTAGCCTTGTGCAAACTCAACTAAGACATGCGAGAACTAGGATGGCACCTTTGCATGTGCACAAGGGGAGCAGCGACAAAGAAGTCCGCTGCTCCTCCAGAAGGCGCGGGACAGATAGGCTGACCCCAAGGAATATAGTTGCCTGAGAGGAAGGTGAGATCTTCACACGGCAATTTTGCCACCTGCTAGCCCGCTGGACCGAGGGAAATGACCAGTGTTGATAGACCCTGGTCGGAGGAGGGATCCTTTGAACCTGAGGACATGGCTGTTGCAGAAGACTGCATCCGACAATGAGAAGGAGATCTCAAGTAAAACTTCCCGTATATGCAGACTGCCTAAGAAGATGGGAACGCTATGTTAGGGAAAAAAAACAGTGAGCTCCCCCACACCAACATGTACCCACTACTGCAGAAGGGCAAGTCAGGGACCATCTATGTGCCGTAGGCTCAGATGGATAAAGAAGGGCTAAGGACCAAATTGCTGCCCTTGCTTGATGGAGCAGGGAAATGGACCTCATGTTTTGAGAAAAACACAGTGGGATTAAATCTAGCAATAGGAGATGTTAAAAGTCTGCTAAACAGCCTTATCAGAGAACAGACTAACATGGTGTTCACCCGAGCTTGCATCCCAGCAGTCATGCTGACAAACACCGAGGATGGTGGGGCACATTCAGTTCATACAGGCACCAAATCTGGACAGCCCTGACGGAAATGTTCCCTGACTGCCCACATGTAGGAGGGTTAATGGCAGCATTTATCCGAGAACAGGGACTCTGCAAAGATCTACCACAGCTCCGTTCGCGATTAGAACTAGAGAATGTGCTCACCCCCTTACAAGGCCCAGCAGTCAACCAACATCCCAGGCCTTACACACACCATCTGAAGGAGCCAGTAGGCCCAATCTCGGACACTGAAATAACAAACACACGGAGGCAACAGGACAGCTTTCCGACCATCTCCATTCTCTCCTGACAAAATGGGATAGCAAAATCACGCGAGATCTAGGGAAGTGCCCAAAAGACCAACAAAAAGAAGCCCAAAGCTAGCCCAAAAGATTTTTCAAGAAGAGAGGCGTAGTCAAGACACCTGGTGACACTGGGAGGGTCACGTTGCACGCCGCATGACAGGACTAGAGGGGATTACACATGACCTCAGGGCACGTTGCCATCACCACCTGAATCCATTTGCAACACGCTCCCTCTTATCGATTGCCCGCGCACGTGTAGGTGAAAACCACCACCCACACCGATAGCACCTCCCATGTACACCTTGAAGAGAGGGGCGGACGATGCCCATGGAATCCTAGCTAAGATTGATGAAACCCATATTCACGAAATTACCCCGTAAAAATGTTGCACCAACTTACTGTCAGCTAGGCACGGAGAGGGGGGGGGGGGGGGGAGGAGGTCCGACATCCCATAAAAAATGAAAAGGCCCAACAAATTAATGTGTCCCATGAACAATAACGAACTTTGCAAAATAAAATACACCGACCTGGGCAACCTTCCAGTGCCTCACTAAAAATGGTGCGAATGAATGGGGAAGAGGCAAAACCTCTCAAAAGAAAAAGCACAGGAACCCCAAAGGAAAATGAAGGCGCATGTTATATGGCACTGTTTTTTAGAACTAACAAAACAAACATAGCTCTTGTTCAACAGGTTGGCAATCGAACGTCTAAGTGCACCACCTCACCTTTTCAAAGGCCACATCAACACCCTGACAGAATCTACAGTGTGCGAATTGAGGACTGTGAAATGTACAGTGAACTTTTGCCTTGAACATTTTGACTAAAGACACTCCCAATTGCCAGAGGATCACCAACACCTCCCCTGGATCCAGTCCCAAGACCTGCAATGTTCCATAAGTTATGTATTGTTGCACTTCTATGTACCTTCTGTTTGCTATGGGTGTTTCTGCATCCAATCATCAAAGCACTGCCTAGTCTGATGGAGTCTACCCCGAAGCTATCACTGCGCTTGCATAGGGACCTCCCCCCACATCACTTATAATTACACCGAACCCAGCACTAGCATTCCACACGCAATACATAGCGCCCTCTTACACAACATGTGCTATCAGTACATGACCACTGCGGACTTCAAGACAACATGCAGGTCATGTTACGTTTGTTCGCTGAAACTGCACACAGTAAGCACGGACAGGCTTTACTCGTCCCAAGAGGTAGCCTGCAAAATGCCTTCTCCAGCTATATCTATGTAGGATTAGAACCAAGATACAACCCAACAGAGTAGAATCCTATAGAGTGTTAGTGAATCTGACCCGATACAAGACCAATCCCACAGCATTGTACCTATCACGGAGCTTAGAGACATTCAAACAGAGCTGTATAGGATAGGCAGAAGGGACACCATAGGGGAGAATACTGTTTGGCCCGAGACTTTCCAGAAAAAAAAGTTTTTGGAGGTAGCTAAACTGCCACACCAATGCACAATCACGTCCTCTCCTGCCTCCATCTCTGGTCCCAGGGTGGCCCTTAGCATTTCTGGGGCTGTCTTCTTTAATTACAAATGGACCCCAGGCATGGAGTTCCAGTTTAGGGCCATCCACCTCGATGATACGAAGGGAAACGAGTCTCGTAGGGGGGGGGGGGCTAAACAACAGCATAGATACCCCATGTCAGGAAGTCTGGGATACCGAGGTGAATAGATATACATGGTTAGAAGAGAAGGGCCAACCCTTAATTGTATGGAAACTTACACTGTATTCCTTGTGTTTGAGAGGAAAAGGAACCATTCCATTGGGAACGAATGAGAACTGTGGTACAGTGCTGCACATTCCGGACATGCAATGGGGCACCCCCACACTGATGGATACCTACTGGCAATGCGGCAAGTTTGCTTACGCTCAGCTCATCCCCGGATGGTGTGGCCTCTGCTCCTTCGTCACCATACACACCCCGACCCTGGTCATTCCCAGAGAAAATCTGTCAGAGTTGCACCAACACCACCTAAGGAAGAAGACAGCTCTGCTGCATCAGGCTTGATTAAAAAAACTGCTGAATGCTTTGCCTTGGCTCAGTACAAGGACATTTCGGACAAATTCAGACTGTTTTCTGACACACAAATCAACACAGGAGGGGTCCATAACCTTCTTCACAGCGCAGACGAAAGCGAACGCCCGCTGGTTAACGATAACGAGGTGGGAGATGCTCAAGATGATGAACAGCACTGAGCTCAGCCTTAATGCGATCAAGGAAGAACTGAGAGTTATCCGCCTCATGGCGATGCAACATCGATATGTGTTTGATTTAATGACCGCAATGGAGGGAGGAGTGTGTGCCAAGATCAGTGTGTCCTGCTGCACGTTTATCCCAGGTAAAGACCTGGATAATGGAACTATGACTCTTGCCATCCTAGCATTACACAGTTTACAAAGAGACATGCGTGAGGAGGGAGGTGCCCCTGAGCAGGCATGATATTTAAACTGGTTTGCCTTGCTCCCCCGGTGGCTGAACGGACTGTGCATGTCATTGTTGCCCATTGTCATTTTTATTGCTCTGGTATGGTTTCCCACAATTGGGGGTTTCTTGCTACAAAAATGCAGTCCTCAAATTAGGTAGAATGCAAGTAAATAGGAAAATAGTATTAGTCAAAACTGAAGAACAGCATGTCCCCAATAATGCGACTGTCATGAAGTATGGGCTAGCTAATGTAGTTGCAAATTCAACTAGAGGGGGGAATGTTGATTGCTTATAATGGTACACTCGCATACATGAACGAAATCACATCACTATTATCAAATTTGCCCGTCATGATCTCTCAATCAACCCAGACTCAGAAATACGTGATCAGGAAGGCTCTACAACCTAGGCCCACGGTAACTGATTGACAGGTCACAGGTGGGGTGGCACGTAGCAAGCAGACAAACAGGAAACTCAGGTCCATCCCCTAGATAAGCACAGCAACACCATAAAGGTCCAGGGACATTTGCCCCAATAAAATCAGATGGCAGACGGGTGCGTGCATTCCCAAAACACCATAAAGTAAAATGTCACATGGACTTAGGAACACGCAGCTAATGACAAAGCACACACAGTACACGCAGTGATCACGCTCCCCACATGCCGAACATCTGTACACATTATCCACTGGCCCACATTGTGTCCACGCAAGGTCGATTGGACAAATGCACGCACTCTGCATTTGTTTATAAGGGAACTTTCATTTACGACTCCACAAACAAGGATCGCTGGATGTACTTTTCTGACACTCAAAACTTTATAAAACTTGCTCAGATTGATTGTACTTTGAGACAGTCTTCAGACCCGTTCTGTAAGCTGTACTCCCGGCTGAAGTGTTTAATTAAACCAACTGTTCTTGTTTTTCCAAACTCCTCTGGTCTTTTATTTTTTTTCAAGGTAAATTAATATTCGAGCAACATCTTACTAAAGGAGAGACCCAACAAATCCAACGTGTAGCCTAACAACAGCATTTACTGGCTTCACCTAAACACACGTTTGTACAACACAAAGCAGCGTAACTTTATACAAAAGGCCACTCCCTTATCCCCAAAGTATGTATAACCCTCACCAGGAAGTCACTCCCTCCCACTGTCTGGACACATTGGTTATCACATAGGATGGGACCACAGAAAGGAAGGTGAAGTGAGTAAAAGGACATTCCAAGTAAGTGCGAGAAATGTGGCTACCTCAGAAGGCAGAGTTTGTCTAAAAATCCCAGGTGCCACCTACATCCTGCTAGTAACTTGGCCAGTGACAGCGTGTCGCCGATTAGCAACCTCCTGGATAGAAACAGGTGATGGACCAGTGATCCCCGCTACAGACCTGAGGAACTAAATCAAGCTGCAAAGTTAAGGTGTAATCAACTATCAGATGGGATCAAATTCTGTGACCTCTTATCCTCAGCTTTGTTACTGCACACGTGAAGGTGAAAATAGTAAACTGGGGTTGTTAAGCTGTCTTGTGGCCTTGCCAGGCAGATAGGCAATTATCCCCCATTCCAAAACCTTAATCCAATGGCAGGTTAGGAGCTTTCTCTTTGACGCTTCTTTGACTTTAGACAGGAGAATTTAAGTTTTAGTTGGTCTGTTGCACCAGTCACTGGTTCTGTCCAGATTTGGGTACCTGGTGGCTGAGAATATTAACGCAACAAACTTCAGGTATCGATGTTTGGCCCCATGGTTATAGGTTCAAATTCAGGCAGATCCACTCAGCCTTTACTTAATTCGAGGTTGGAAAAAAATCAGTACCATTGAGTTGGGTAGCTATAAACATTCATTGTCTGTCCACAGCACCAACAGTCATCTACAGGGATAAACGTGTGCCCACAAATATGTCCGGTATACTACAGAAGCACAGTGTGCATAGGTGTACCAACAAATGGGTATCATAGTGGGCTCTAGGTTTCGTGTGCAGCAGGGCGTGGGTACATGGAGGCGTGCAGCAGAGATCCATTTCACCCCACGGCATCCCAAAGGTTCCCTTGGCAGGAACACACTGTGGAGGCTCGGCAGGAACACACTGTGGAGGCTCGGCAGGAACACACTGTGGAGACTCGGCAGGAGCACACTGTGGAGGCTGACAAGCATGATAGTTGGAGCAGAAGCAACTCTCCTGTTCGTCTTCTTCTTGGTGCCTACAGGAGAGGAGTGAGTTCATCTTACAAACCGTTCTCATGTTGTCCTCCTGTGTCGGTGACAACCAGATTCAGCATTCTATCCAATAAATATTGCGCCTTTATGCAATCCATTGATAATTTGAGTAGTTCAGATGAGCTCCTCCTCCAGGGTAGAAAATCTCCTCCTAGGCTGAAAAGATACTAGGAGGTCATCAGAGCAGGTGACACCCACATCCTATCAGTAACAAGCAGATAGCCCTCCGTCTATCTGCATGCTCAAGCCCTTGAAGAGCATAAGTGTTTCTGGGTCTTCTACTAAGCTAGGGTCTCAACTGGTTCTTAAGCCCACTCAGAGAGCTAAAGAGGTGCTAAAGTCGATGGGGTCCCTGTCTCCCACAAAGGATCAAATTATTATGACCACTCTGCTGAACCCCGACAAAAGAGCCCCAAGTACATGGGAGGGCTGCCACCCAAGCCCCGCCAGCCTGCTGAAAGCTGGAGGCTCATGTGTACGTATGGGCCACATAAAGGGATACACACAGGAAGGAAATACACCACTAGCCCCAAAGCAACGCCATAAGTGGCCAACTTTATACCACAAAAGGGCGCATTCTGTTGAAGTGATACATGTTTCCATTTAAAATATGAATCAAGGTATTTCTGTTTTATTTATTAAAAAGAACTTTAACCAGCAAAGGATTTATAAAAATCACAAAACGTAAAAATGGAACAACTAAAAGGCTGCGGGTAATAACTAAAACATGTCTTAACTTCATTTAAAAACCTGGTACTATCCTAACAAAACAAGCATTTGTAAAGCCAATAGGTCTAGGTTTAATGTGCAAACATATTAGAGTGAGACACACATGATGGAGCCACCAGGTGAAGACCGAGAGGGCCAGTTTTAACATAGTGCTTCATGCAGTTCAGTACAAGCACTCCAGTGGAGGGGGAAGGATACAGCCAATAGTATTAGAAGAGAGATGAATGCTTCACTGGGGGAGTCAAGACACAAGCCAAAGGCTAAAAGAAGTGTGTCATATAAAAGCCAATGGCTGAAATGCCCAATGCAATGCCCACTATGAATATTATAAGCAATGGGTTTGTTCGACAGCTCTGCTAGACCTATAAAATGTGTGTTGCCGATAACCATGTATGGGACCCATACACCAGATGAACTATAAATTAGGAAGAATGACACGCCTATTAGATGAGTTATTTTACTTTCATTTGATTAAACAAGGTTTTGGTGAACAATGGAAGGGAACTCAGATTCAGTTCCTCACCGATGAGCTCTAAGACTTGGGATAAAACTGGCAAGCTGGTTTAATCTATAGTTTGAACATGCATGCAGAACAGTAATGGTGAGTAGTTGGGGGAAAAAAAGGGGGGACGTTTTCTCCCTTGTTGCCCTGAGTTACATTATTCAACACGAGCTTTGTCTGCCTTTTCTATGAAGTCACGTATAGCCCCTAGGGGGAAAACATCCATGGTGTTGACAGCTGCCCAACCACAAGCCTACATGCACCTATTCATGGGGTTACTGGTGAAGGAATTGGTGTGAGTGGATAAAAGAGGCATGTGTTGGCAGGAACGGCTATGCGGGTGCACAAAGCAATGCGTGGAGACAGGACGAGACATGCAAGGGCATGGGAGGCAGCAGGTTGGTAAACGGGCAGGAGATGGTATGCAGTTGTAGATGTCATACGAGCCCAGGAAGGGAAATGTGGGTTCACAATTGGGTGTGTTAGGATAAAGTGGCATGTGGGGACAGGAGAAACCGTATTAGAACAGAAGGGACAGGTCAGAGCAGGGCAAATGGGAAAAAAAAGATTGAGTTCTCTAAAAGGTACGATGCCAAAGAAGCAAGCTAGAGGCATGCCGTGGCCTAGGTAATTAAGCGTGTGGCCTAAAACATGAAAAGTAGAACACTGTGACTCACACGTCATGACACTATTTGGGTGCTTCTCAGAGTGTTCTGTTGTTGCATACAGATCTATCAAAACAAAAAACATGCCTAAAACGAGGTGGACCTATTGGCTTTGCCAATGCTTGTAGGCAGTATCAAATACACGAGTAACAACATGGTTTGCTGTGAATAAATTAGAATTGGACCCAATTCAATTATGAAAACGTGAGACTGTGAATTAAACATTACTAAGGTCTGTGGAAGGGGTAGTGTGTGCCCGCTCCCCCTCCCCTTCAGCTCATCTGTAAGCACCGTTTTATTTTCCTTTGGTGCTGTCAATATTTCAAGAGCTGTGCACCTTCGTCACATACTTTCCCATAGAATTACGATTGACACACATGTGAACACTGCTCTGTGTGCTCTGGAAAGAGGCCAAGAACAGGATGAACGCTTAATCTGAACATCTTTATGACTTACTGACAGGAACTGTGGGAAGCTGCAGCCCCAGAAGCCGCAATCGTGCCCAGTTATAAACAAACACCAGCCCATAACCTGAGCTCACCCAGACACCCGGAGGCCACCTAGCTGACAGTGTGCACTTTACAAGCCATAATAAAACTACATTACAGAGAGACAACATCTGGAAAAGGCAAATACTTATAGGGAACACAAGATAACGCTAAAAGTAAAACGAACAGGGACTGCGTCACTGAGATGAATATCCGTAAGGGTTTTTACATGCATTGTTGAGAATTCGAGAGTTAAGCACATGCATATTGGGCCCGACAGGGACCCGTTTCAGTCACATTTTAACCCGTTTCAGTCACATTTTAAATACTACCGGATGTTAGACCCTGCCCCACTTAAAGCGCTGGGTAAGAGTACATTGTAGTGAAGAGGGGGTGAGCAGGGACGAACGGGTATTTGTGGGGACTGTATTAGCACGGGGTCTTTGGGGGCAGGCATCCGCAGGTTCGGTCGACATTGCAGGCAGCCCCGAATTCGGCTCCAACCTCTTGCCTGCGATAAAGCGCACACCGAGCAGAAGGGACAGGCCCAGACAACTCCAGCCGGACCGGCGAGACGGGCTGGGTGAGTCCCAGCCGCCCGCACTGCCGGGCTCCCGGACCATACTCCGGGGCCTGTCCCGGTTTCTGCTGCTCCTGCCAAGTTTTGGTGCCACCTCCAGCCTGGCCTGTTCCAAGTGCCACAGTCAGGCCGAGGCCCTGCTCTGGTGATCAGGCGCGGCTCAAGTTCTTTCTGCTCTAGTTGCAAACTAGTCGGTATTCGGACCCTGTGCCCGCTCCAAGAGTCGGGCCCGGGCAAGAAATAGGGTCAGAGATTGTCTAGCGTGTCAGTCTCTGCCCCTAGACCCAGTGCTTTAAATGGGCCGGTACTGTCCGGTACTGAGCACTGGCACTTTTTTTAGGTCTCGCAGACCTAGCGCTGGAGCGCACATGCGCTCCTCGCTCTGCGAGGCTTATTGTCATCGGTACCTTTCAGAAGGGGACTTGAAGCCCCGCCCATCTTTTTGATTGGCTGGCGTCATCCTCCATGCTAAACGCTGGCTTCCGATTGAAAAGGAGGCTTCTTAGTCCCTCCTTGTTACCGCCCCGTCTCCTTTTGGGACGGCCCATCCCGACTGGATCTTTTACTTGTGGCTTGACACGGTCTCCTTCATAAGTGTGCAAGCACTCTTTTATTTTTATTTTCAGCGCGGTCCGCCTCGGCCGCGCTTGTTTATTTATTTATTTATTTTGCCACGCGGGGCAAAAGGGAGCGTTTTCATCACTAATGCAGTGTGCTTTTATTTTCAGCACGGTCCGCCTCGGCCACCCATCCCGACTGGATCTTTTACTTGTGGCCTGACACAGTCTCCTTCCTAAGTGTGCAAGCACTCTTATTTTTATTTTCAGCGCGGTCCGCCTCGGCCGCACTTATTTATTTAGCCACGCGGGGCAAAAGGGAGCGTTTCTCATCACTAATGCGGTGTGCTTTTATTTTCAGCGCGGTCCGCCTCGGCCACGCTTGTTTATTTATTTAATTATTTTCTCGCAACGGCTCTCTGCGAGCGGGGCGGGATTACAGGGCCTTGTATCTTCTCCACCTCTGTAGTGCTGACTCCAGACTCTTGGCGCTTTGTGATGGCTGGGCTTCCTGTTGGACGGACCCAGTTCCCTCGCCAGCGTGTGACCCCGGAAGCTCTCCGGAGCAGTCGGTGCTGCCCTAGCCACTCCCCGTCACAGACTCCGGACCCGACGGACAGCTGTGGGGCCTCAGTAGGCCGGGGGCGCTGTGCACCGCTGAAAATAGATTCCCGGCCGCACAGACCCCAGTACCAGCACAATGGTATCGATGACCGCGAGCTCTGGCCGTCCCGCTACTTCAATAGCTCCTGTTTGTGTGTTGGCAACTTCTCTGGTTATGACTGCGGCTCCTGCAAACCGGGGTAGACGGGGCGCAGCGGCAACGAACGGGTGCTGGCAGGTAAGTGCCACCGAAGTCAGAGTGGCAGGTCAGGACTGGCTCACTTAAATAAATGTTGACAAGCGTCCCAGGTTTCCCAGTTTCACACAAGTAGCTTGTTCAATCAAGGTGTTTCTGATAGTAGTGAATTTGTAATGGCATAAATGAGACTTCAGGTATAAGAACCCCAAAAAGACTGGCTGAGCTACCCGCATGTGAAACTTGAGAATTTCGATTACCTCCCCCCCCCGTTCCCATTTTTTCCAGGAGTCTTTATGTTGGTTGTCATGTACGACTGCATCTGTACGTGTGACTTCTGTCTCTAAATTACTTTCCACTTTTGGTGCTTTGCGAACCTTCTCGAATATGTTCATAGCAGTAAGCCATGTCCTATTATGGAGAATAATGCTATCAGTGGTAGTTACTTACTAATCCGATCACACAAGCAACTGCTTGAAAAACCACCAACACGACAACCCTGTCTTAGTACTTTCGTAGCATTCCTCTGCATCTTCAACATCAGCCCATCTGATTCTACACACCCTCCCCGCAACAGTTAACAAGCATTTGCAATGCAATAGGTCTCGCATTTGCGAGAGTTTAAGCTATTGGCATTGTAAATGATAATGCCTTTTATTTATGTTTTAAAAACCAACACATAAATAAAAGGCATTGTCATTTACAATGCCAAGAGCTCAAACTATTGCAAATGCGAGACCTATTGCATTGCAAATGCTTGTTTATTTTGTGGGGGAGAGTACCGGCACTTCTCGGAAACAAGCAAGTACTCTGGTACAGAGTACCTGCACTTCTATTTTTCCATTTTAAGCACTGCCTAGACCCTCGCCTTCTCACGTTTATACAGAGCTTTAACCCTTTCAGGCATGTAAGAGCAGGGGGGAGGGGGGTCGGTTTAATGGATGTAGGCCTCAGTCAGGGTTGGATTGGGACAATAGCCAATAGGACAAGCATTGGCATAGCCAATAGGTCTAGCCTTTGGGAACTTGTAAGTGTTTAGCCAGAGATATTGACTTTGCCTATGTCTTTAAGCTGTGCTGTACAGAAGTCTGCAGCATGCTGAAAAGTTATAATAAAGAAGTGTCAGATGCATTTTTGTTACCTTAGATATGACCAAGAAAGCATTATGTACAACTGAACGACCATATTAAAAAGTATTAATAATAAATAATGTCTTGAGGTTTTTTTGTCCTTTCAATGCTGGCAACTTGTATCTGCCTGTCCCAATGGTTGCTTGTTATGGTTTTTATTGTTAGAGGGGGGGGCATAAATAACAGGAGGGTGAAAGTCAGTCAGTTAGAGAGTCAAAGAGAGAGTCAGAGAGTGAGTGAGTCAGAGAGTGAGTGAGTCAGAGAGTGAGTGAGTCAGAGAGTGAGTGAGTCAGAGAGTGAGTGAGTCAGAGAGTGAGTGAGTCAGAGTGAGTGAGTCAGAGAGTGAGTGAGTCAGAGAGTGAGTGAGTCAGAGAGTGAGTCAGTCAGAGAGTGAGTCAGTCAGAGAGTGAGTCAGTCAGAGAGTGAGTCAGTCAGAGAGTCAGTCAGTCAGAGAGTCAGTCAGTCAGAGAGTGAGTCAGTCAGAGAGTCAGTCAGTCAGAGAGGCAGTCAGTCAAAGAGGCAGTCAGTCAAAGAGGCAGTCAGTCAAAGAGGCAGTCAGTCAAAGAGGCAGTCAGTCAAAGAGGCAGTCAGTCAAAGAGGCAGTCAGTCAAAGAGGCAGTCAGTCAAAGAGGCAGTCAGTCAAAGAGTCAGTCAGTCAAAGAGTCAGTCAGTCAAAGAGTCAGTCAGTCAAAGAGTCAGTCAGTCAAAGAGTCAGTCAGTCAAAGAGTCAGTCAAAGAGTCAGTCAGTCAAAGAGTCAGTCAAAGAGTCAGTCAAAGAGTCAGTCAGTCAGAGAGTCAGTCAGTCAGAGAGTCAGTCAGTCAGAGAGTCAGTCAGTCAGAGAGTCAGTCAGTCAGAGAGTCAGTCAGTCAGAGAGTCAGTCAGTCAGAGAGTCAGTCAGTCAAAGAGTCAGTCAGTCAGAGAGTCAGTCAGTCAAAGAGTCAGTCAGTCAAAGAGTCAGTCAGTCAAAAGAGTCAGTCAAAGAGTCAGTCAGTCAAAGAGTCAGTCAGTCAAAGAGTCAGTCAGTCAAAGAGTCAGTCAGTCAAAGAGTCAGTCAGTCAAAGAGTCAGTCAGTCAAAGAGTCAGTCAGTCAAAGAGTCAGTCAGTCAAAGAGTCAGTCAGTCAAAGAGTCAGTCAGTCAAAGAGTCAGTCAGTCAAAGAGTCAGTCAGTCAAAGAGTCAGTCAGTCAAAGAGTCAGTCAGTCAAAGAGTCAGTCAGTCAAAGAGTCAGTCAGTCAAAGAGTCAGTCAGTCAAAGAGTCAGTCAGTCAAAGAGTCAGTCAGTCAAAGAGTCAGTCAGTCAAAGAGTCAGTCAGTCAAAGAGTCAGTCAGTCAAAGAGTCAGTCAGTCAAAGAGTCAGTCAGTCAGAGAGAGAGAGTCTCAGTCAGAGAGAGAGTCAGTCAAAGAGAGAGTCAGTCAAAGAGAGAGTCACAGTCAGTGAGAGAGAGAGTCACAGTCAGTGAGAGAGAGAGTCACAGTCAGTGAGAGAGAGAGTCACAGTCAGTGAGAGAGAGAGTCACAGTCAGTGAGAGAGAGAGTCACAGTCAGTGAGAGAGAGAGTCACAGTCAGTGAGAGAGAGAGTCACAGTCAGTGAGAGAGAGAGTCACAGTCAGTGAGAGAGAGAGTCACAGTCAGTGAGAGAGAGAGAGTCACAGTCAGTGAGAGAGAGAGAGTCACAGTCAGTGAGAGAGAGAGAGTCACAGTCAGTGAGAGAGAGAGAGTCACAGTCAGTGAGAGAGAGAGTCACAGTCAGTGAGAGAGAGAGAGTCACAGTCAGTGAGAGAGAGAGAGTCACAGTCAGTGTGAGAGAGTCAGAGGGAGAGAGTCAGAGGGAGAGAGTCAGAGGGAGAGAGTCAGAGGGAGAGAGTCAGAGGGAGAGAGTCAGAGGGAGAGAGTCAGAGGGAGAGAGTCAGAGGGAGAGAGTCAGAGGAGAGAGTCAGAGGGAGAGAGTCAGAGGGAGAGAGTCAGAGGGAGAGAGTCAGAGGGAGAGAGTCAGAGGGAGAGAGTCAGAGGGAGAGAGTCAGAGGGAGAGAGTCAGAGGGAGAGAGTCAGAGGGAGAGAGTCAGAGGGAGAGAGTCAGTGGGAGAGAGTCAGTGGGAGAGAGTCAGTGGGAGAGAGTCAGTGGGGGAGAGAGAGAGAGAGAGAGTGTGTGTGAGAGAGTCAGTGAGAGAGAGAGTCAGTGAGAGAGAGAGAGTCAGTGAGAGAGAGAGTCAGTGAGAGAGAGAGTCAGTGAGAGAGAGAGTCAGTGAGAGAGAGAGAGAGTCAGTGAGAGAGAGAGAGTCAGTGAGAGAGAGAGTCAGTGAGAGAGAGAGAGTCAGTGAGAGAGAGAGTCAGTGAGAGAGAGAGTCAGTGAGAGAGAGAGTCAGTGGAGAGAGAGAGTCAGTGAGAGAGAGAGAGTCAGTGAGAGAGAGAGAGTCAGTGAGAGAGAGAGAGTCAGTGAGAGAGAGAGAGTCAGTGAGAGAGAGAGAGTCAGTGAGAGAGAGAGTCAGTGAGAGAGAGAGTCAGTGAGAGAGAGGAGTCAGTGAGAGAGAGAGTCAGTGAGAGAGAGTCAGTGAGAGAGAGTCAGTGAGAGAGAGAGTCAGTGAGAGAGAGAGTCAGTGAGAGAGAGAGTCAGTGAGAGAGAGAGTCAGTGAGAGAGAGAGTCAGTGAGAGAGAGAGAGTCAGTGAGAGAGAGAGTCAGTGAGAGAGAGAGAGTCAGTGAGAGAGAGAGTCAGTGAGAGAGAGAGTCAGTGAGAGAGAGAGAGAGTCAGTGAGAGAGAGAGAGTCAGTGAGAGAGAGAGTCAGTGAGAGAGAGAGTCAGTGAGAGAGAGAGTCAGTGAGAGAGAGAGAGTCAGTGAGAGAGAGAGTCAGTGAGAGAGAGAGTCAGTGAGAGAGAGAGAGTCAGTGAGAGAGAGAGAGTCAGTGAGAGAGAGAGTCAGTGAGAGAGAGAGTCAGTGAGAGAGAGAGTCAGTGAGAGAGAGAGTCAGTGAGAGAGAGAGTCAGTGAGAGAGAGAGTCAGTGAGAGAGAGAGTCAGTGAGAGAGAGAGTCAGTGAGAGAGAGTCAGTGAGAGAGAGAAGTCAGTGAGAGAGAGAGAGTCAGTGAGAGAGAGAGTCAGTGAGAGAGAGAGAGTCAGTGAGAGAGAGAGAGTCAGTAGAGAGAGAGAGTCAGTGAGAGAGAGAGTCAGTGAGAGAGAGAGTCAGTGAGAGAGAGAGTCAGTGAGAGAGAGAGTCAGTGAGAGAGAGAGTCAGTGAGAGAGAG